>OX457044.1:400000-882500 GCA_949752735.1 Lumbricus terrestris
TGTATGTATGTATGTATGTATGTATGTATGTGCGTATGCTTTTGGCTGCTGCTATTCCTGTTGAGGCTGTAGCCTTAATAGGTCTGCAGAGACTTCACTCAACACATACGCAGCTTTTCAATGACAAAGACGTCAGAGCAGCTGTAGCTGTCACCCTTCAGCGTCACACAGCAGGAAAGACGTCGTCGTTGTCTGCCATGGAACCAGTCTATAACCACCGCTTCATTCCTTTGTTGCTGCAACCAAACTGACCACTGACCAGCAGCAGCTGATGGCTCTCAGCAGCTGACGGTATGACGATGACGTGTCTTGTTTCTGTCCGACCCATTCAGGTCCCAGGTGACATGAAAGAACGTCCGGAGGAGAGCCATCTGCAGGAGAGTTTATATATGTTAGAGGAGCTGGTCGATATAAGTCGTTGACTGTGACCGATGCACCACCAGGGTGGGTGGGTTGTGTGGGTGGGTGGGTGGGTGGGTGGGTTGGGTGGGTTGGGGGACATTCATGTCGGCCACAGCAGCTGAGGTAAACGCAGATGCTGATGCTTTTACTTCTGCTCGCTTGATCTTTGTATGGTTGTAGTTGGGTGCTATAGCAGTATTATTATTCCTATTATTATCGCTATTATTGTCGCTATTATTATCGCTATTATTTTGCCATAGGTTACCTCAGATCCTTTAGGAAAAGAAACAAAATCATATCCGGAGAGCATACAAAAATTAATCACCATTCTGACATGAAGATCCGGTGACGCAAAGGTGTCTTGGATGGCAATGACATTAAAGAGTTGGGTCAAGATGGCTGAAAATAATAATGATTTTTTTATAGACTGGTTTCTTTCCTGCAACATCGGTTGAACGAGAGAAACATCATTCGAAACATCATTGGAAACATCATTGGAAACATCATTGGAAACATCATTGGAAACATCATTGGAAACATCATTGGAACGCTATGTTTAAGTTTAAGTATACATGACACATGTGTATAAAACGACTTCTGTCAAATGGACGAAGAGACTTGAATGCCAACGCAACATAAAGTGTCGGTTTGTGCGAATGTCTCGTATAATTATTTCCTGTGTCTGCTGTTAATTCAGTTGCGGAGGTCGAAGTCAGATAATTGTAGCATGGATAGTTGTATAGTTGTATAGTATACGTTCAGCAAAGTCGTGAGGCGCTTTCACTGTCCCTGCAAAAGAACTCAAGTGACAAAAAAAATAGTAGATCAGAATTTAGGTCTACTCGCATTTCTGGCTGCCTATCTTGGAAGTAAATATATTCTTTAATCTAACCATCTACCAAACGTAACTCTGGAGAAGAAGCACGCAATATAAGATTAATAGCATATTATAGGCTAGCATTCAATTCTCGATCTAAACAACAGCCAACTACTATGACCCATCTTACCATTTGAAAGCGAAAAATTCGAATTCCTTTGGACTAAAGCCTCTTGATAACAATTATTCTGACTCGATCAACTCTCGAGTCTGTCTTCATATAGCTACAGCTTGTCGTGTGAGAAGTGTTGGAAACACACAGACGCCAAAAAGCGAATATTTAGATCGAAATCTTTCTCAGCGAATGTCCAAACGACCAAACCACTTGTCTTGACTGCATGGGACAGACACTTGGAGTCATTGACTGACAGACAGAGGAGGCTCACGTTGAGATAGATATGCAAGACCATAGTGGCGTAGACAAGGGGGTTTCGGGGGTCAAACCCCCGCCATTGGCCTAGAAAAAAGTTTATTAAAGGTTATTTATCCACTTAAATAAGAAAAACAAAACAGTTGCTTGTAGTAACAATTGTTTTTCTTACTTTATTCCCTTTGTTACTTTATTCCCTTTCTATTTACTGTAATGCTGTTGGTTTGGTGTCAGAAAGAGCATCCGGCCAGGCCATAAACACCCCCCCCATCATAAATTTCTGGCTACGCCACTGCAAGACCATAAAAATTATTATAGCAGTCAAAGAAATTGTCTATGATCCATAAATATACAATTATACATGTAGGCCTATGTTTATTTTTTCACCTCAGATAATAATTCTTATCCCTACTCTTACTCTAAGCAACTCTCCGAAGAAGTGCTTTGCATAATTTCTGCCACTTTTATCATATCATGTTAATTTATTTATTGATTACTATAATTATTACAATATATATATATATATATATATATAGACCTAAACCAAAAGGAAGTGCTCCTTTTTATTATCGTTCTGTAGCGCATTTTGTAGGCCTACTTGAAAGGCGGGAATTGATCGTCAATCAGCCAAAAGCCGTCTGTGAAGCACTGGCGACTGTTGTCTGGTGAATTATTGTAAAGGACATGCGAAGTCATTAAGTGAATTAGAGACTTTAACCCTCGACGACGACAGACTGACCGTGTGATCACGTGACATGCTGAGAAGCGACGATGGGGGGAGGGAGGAGTGGATGAGACGGATGGGGAGAGGGAATGAGGAGGAGTGAGTACACGTGCACCTGGAAGACATCATCACTCATCCATTACATGTCTGTCTGTCTCTCTTCAAGGAGAAACGACGAATCGCTTACGTAACGGACATGGAAACAAAGGCAAAATGGATGGATGGTTGCATGGATGGATGGTTGGATGGATGGATGGATGGATGGATGGTTGGATGGATGGATGGATGGATGGATGGATGGATGGATTGGTGAGCGTGTGAATGGGTGGGTGGATGGATGGATGGATGGATGGATGGATGGATGGATGGATTGGTGAGCGTGTGAATGGGTGGGTGGATGGATGGATGGATGGATGGATGGATGGATTGGTGAGCGTGTGAATGGGTGGGTGGATGGATGGATGGATGGATGGATGGATGGATGGATGGATGGATGGATGGATTGGTGAGCGTGTGAATGGGTGGGTGGATGGATGGATGGATGGATGGATTGGTGAGCGTGTGAATGGGTGGGTGGATGGATGGATGGATGGATTGGTGAGCGTGTGAATGGGTGGGTGGATGGATGGGTGGTTGAACGGACGTATGGATGGCATGGGTGGATGGATATCTTGATGGAAACATATAAAGATAGACCTGTATTTATAAGGTTTTACAATAAGCAGCATTTTCACGATAATTATCATCGTACAATATCAATTTTAACGTCAAAGTCAGAAGACTCAATATTATTATTATATAAAAATCCTGAAAAGGTTGGTTGCTAATAAGACATGACTGCAGATTTCCAAAAGTTTCAAATACTTAGTGTGTGTATAGGTCCGTTGTGCGTGACTGTAATGTAGTTAGCATAACATTTTATGATACAATTAGTTTCACACAAACAATGGCATAAAATGTCAGAATTAATGATGATCATTGGAATTGCCAATTCTTGTAACGCTGGTTATAAACTGCAATAGCAGCAGCTGTAGTAAATGTCGACTTGGTTGAAAAAGTCATGTTGATGTTTCACCGACTTGCAGCAAGAACTCTTTCTCTTCCTCCTGATTTCTTGATTTCTTAGGTCTCCATTGAAAAAGACGACTGCTCACTCGACTGCATCACTGACAACTTTCGGGTTTCTCATCCCTCTGTTGGGCAACAATGTAGTCGTTGTGTTGTCACTGTCGAATGTATCTGGATTGTTGGCTTGAAACTGTTGTGGTATTTTGCTATGAAGGCGGCATGGTGCGTAGCGACATAAAGTCAGACAGCTGCTTCTGGTGTAAAATTGCAGTGAAAGCGATTAGTATGATTATCTGTTCTGACTTCTAGAGTAGCAACATGCATCATGATGCATGGCAGCAGACTTCATCTTACACACAAAAACCATGTGCAGCCAAAGAAGGTGAGACCGACCGGATCTTGTCATTCATAATCTACAATTATGATCGAACCCCAAATATACTGTGGCCAAATGTATGGAACTATACACGACGTTTGGACCACTTCGATGTATCAAAGATCTAGGCTACCATTTGTTTCATGATGCAATTTCAGCAAGCTAAGCTGACTAGATCATTGTCCAATGTCCAGGTATTCTTCCAAAAGTAGGCTAGTCTACACTGATATCGGCGGAAACTTCTAGTTTTTCACATTACATTAAGCCGCACCATAATTTTATAGTATAGCTAGATGGACATAAGGAGGGATACATATATATTCGTTTTATTGAGGTTTTCGCTGACATTTTCATTCAGTTACTAATAAGAAAAGATTAAGAAAGAATATGAACGAATGTATATGGATGAATATATCGATGGAGATAAATGACATAAATGGGCGGCCATGGACAATGAAACCCTGGCAAGAAGTGTTTTCATCAACGATTTACAACCTCAGTCATCGGACGGAGTGAGTCGCGGATGTCAACGAACTCTCAAAATAATAATAAAAATGATACGTATATATTATATATATATATTATATTATATATTATATATATATTATATATTGTATATATATATATATATATATATAATGCTATGATTGCTTTTCGTGGATCTCAATTCGCTGCAGCAATCATCATTTTTAAGATCGATCGTTGGTTATGACGATATACATATTCTATATACATGATATCACTGCACAACAAATTTTAACTTTTTTTTTGTTTCCTAAAAATCTTTAACTGTTTTATATAGAATTTGGCATGCTGAAAACAATGCTGTTCTCAGAATTTTTCCATCACGTAAGGTTTTTGAGAAAACGGGCATGCAAGATTTTAACTGAAATGCTTGTTTATTGCATATTACACTGGTCAACAAATTTAAACTTTTTTTGTTTCTGAAAACACTTTGACTGTTTTCTATAGAAGTTGACGTGCTGAACACGGTGGTGTTCTCAGAATTTTTGTATCACGTCAGGTTTTTGAGAAAACGGGCATGCAAGATTTTAACTGAAATGCTTGTTTATTGCATATTATACACTGGTCAACAAATTTTACCTTTTTTGGTTTCCGAAAAAACTTTGACTGTTTTCTAGAGAAGTTGACGTGCTGAACACGGTGGTGTTCTCAGAATTTTTTGTATCACGTCAGGTTTTTGAGAAAACGGGCATGCAAGATTTTAACTGAAATGCTTGTTTATTGCATATTACACTGGTCAACAAATTTAAACTTTTTTGTTTCTGAAAAAACTTTGACTGTTTTCTAGAGAAGTTGACGTGCTGAACACGGTGGTGTTCTCAGAATTTTTGTATCACGTAAGGTTTTTGAGAAAACGGGCATGAAAGATTTTAACTGAAATGCTTGTTTATTGCATATAATTTTCAATATACTATAATTTAATTTCATTGCAAAAAAATCTTTATGACAGTTCTTCCTCATAATATTGGGTGCTGATGATGACTGTATCACTTAGTTTCCTTTCCTAATCTTGCCCGAGAAACCAGAAACATTAGTGAGACAAACTGAGCAGCCCCTCACAGTCATTATCTTTCTGTTCTCGCCAGACCATCGGGACGGCAAACAGCATTGCTTTCGCAGGACCCCCGGAGTCAAACTCTAAGATCTGCAGCACATCTTCCACAGCAAATGAGAGGCACCCATTCCTTGGCTTTCTCTCCAGTCTTGCAACCAAAGTACATCTCTATGCTCTTTTGACAAGTCCAGTCATTGTGTGTTTCTGAGGCTTACTCATATAACTGTAGCAAAATGTACATGTATCACATTTCATGCAACACTGGCGAGATCTTTCTGCTGCCAACAACCGTCTTAATATATATTATAGTTTAAGCTTATCTGAAAATAGACTGGCTAACTTGTTATGCATCTTGAATACATGCATACTGTATAGAAAACTAAACTTTGGAAATACGACATCAAACTACAAACAAACTGATGCCAACTTCCTCAGTTGGATTTGCATGTAGACCTATGCAGAGAAGCGGCTCTAATAGTGCTTAGAACTTTTGCAGGAAGATTCTAACCAGCATTAATGAATATGCAGACCCAAGTTTATATTTTATTATGCAAGACAAGCATATATGTAAACTGTCCTAAGTGCATGCCTGGACATACCTCAGTTACACGAAGCTTATTATAACGATGTATCCGAAAAATGGAAATAAATAGAAAATTGAAGATTTCTCAAAAACGTTACGTGCTGGGACAATTTCAAGGTCATTTTCGTGATCAGCAGCAGAAACTGCATAAGAAACACCTGAAAGTGTTCAGGAAACAAAATCACTGTTGACCAGTGTATTTATTGTGTGTCCACATCTGTAGGCTACTTGATATAGGCCTATGTATAATATATATATATATATATATGCGATATAATATATGTATTAAGAAATAACGAATGTTCTCTGTTCCCATTCAATTGCAAATTTATGTGAGCATGCAATGCCATTCATGGAGGCAAAGTACGGCGAATGCGGGAAATGATCGCTGCAGGGAGACGTCACAAAAACACTTTGAATGCATCATTATTTCTGTGCATTTATTCATTCAGTTCAAATATTTTTACATCGCCCATTCAAGAAACCTACTCACATCCCAACCAGGGCAATGTATTTGTAAAATGTATTGGCATTGTTGCTAGTGAATGTGTTCTCATCTCCAATGGAAAAGTCCATTCCAGGTGGATCAGGGCCAACTATCGAGAAGCACGACGTTGATTGTTGAGGTGATAGCGCAGGGAACCAGAAGTTCCCCATTCGCAGAGGAACAAAAGGGTTCGAAGGCTGGTTGCTGTGTCTGAACCCGGTTTTCGTCTCTTGCTGTCTCTGCTCTCTTCTCCTTAATTCCTTCCTTCTGTCTGTCTCTTTTGTCTCTTTTGTCTTTTTTTGTCTCTTTTGTCTTTGTTGTCTCTTTTGTCTCTTTTGTTTTTTTCCTCTTTTTTGTCTCTTTTGTCTCTTTTGTCTCTTTTGTCTTTTTTGTCTCTTTTGTCTTTTTTGTCTTCTTAGTCTCCTTTGTCTCTTTTGTCTCTTTTGTCTCTTTTGTCTCTTTTGTCTTTTTTGTCTCTTTTGTCTCTTTTGTCTCTTTGGTCTCTTTTGTCTCTTTTGTCGCTTTTGTCTCTTTTGTCTCTTTTGTCTTTTTGTCTCTTTTGTCTCTTTTGTCTTTTTTCTCTTTTTTGTCTCTTTTGTCTCTTCACGTTTCCTCTCTTCTCTTTTTTGCTCTTTACTTCTTTCGATTTCCAACTCTGAGTCCCCCGGGTTCGTTTACAAGTCTCTGTATTCCAATAACTGCATTGATTTGTATGTTAACTTGTTCAGAAGCATGCATATATGCATGCATGCAAATACACACAAATAGACCTATATACTTATATTTTTTATTTATGTCTCCATTTCTATTGCGCCCCTTCAAGCTCTCTACGTATACCTCTATAGAGGCGCTCACGACTACAGTACGAGTTTCACTCCGATACATATAATTATACTGAATTAGTTGGTTGAACTCAATTATACGCATTTGCTAATTCGTGTTTGCTTGGATCATTAAGATGCATTAGGAATGCAATTGGTGCTTCTTTGGTAGGTCTATGTAGTTGCAGGTTCGCTAAACAAATGCATTGTTAGATCACTCTAGCATAAAATGCATGATTATACAAATGCATTCGTGTGGATGCATGCATGCGCACATATGTACCATGAGAATGTCAATGACATTATGTCGCTGAATAAAGTGAAGTGCAAACTTAATTCGAATGAGATTGACGTAAAACGATGTCGATTTGATCTTACGTGTTATCATCTAGGAGAAGAACATGAAGGTAACTGGAAAGAGGGAGAGGCAGGAAAGATAAGAGAGGAAGGTAACTGGAAAGAGGGAGAGGCAGGAAAGATAAGAGAGGAAGGTAACTGGAAAGAGGGAGAGGGAGGTAAGGTAAGAGAGGAAGGTAACTGGAAAGAGGGAGAGGCAGGAAAGATAAGAGAGGAAGGTAACTGGAAAGAGGGAGAGGCAGGAAAGATAAGAGAGGAAGGTAACTGGAAAGAGGGAGAGGCAGGAAAGATAAGAGAGGAAGGTAACTGGAAAGAGGGAGAGGCAGGAAAGATAAGAGAGGAAGGTAACTGGAAAGAGGGAGAGGCAGGAAAGATAAGAGAGGAAGGTAACTGGAAAGAGGGAGAGGCAGGAAAGATAAGAGAGGAAGGTAACTGGAAAGAGGGAGAGGGAGGTAAGGTAAGAGAGGAAGGTAACTGGAAAGAGGGAGAGGCAGGAAAGATAAGAGAGGAAGGTAACTGGAAAGAGGGAGAGGCAGGAAAGGTAAGAGAGGAAGGTAACTGGAAAGAGGGAGAGGGAGGTAAGGTAAGAGAGGAAGGTAACTGGAAAGAGGGAGAGGCAGGAAAGATAAGAGAGGAAGGTAACTGGAAAGAGGGAGAGGGAAGTAAGGTAAGAGAGGAAGGTAACTGGAAAGAGGGAGAGGGAGGTAAGGTAAGAGAGGAAGGTAACTGGAAAGAGGGAGAGGGAGGTAAGGTAAGAGAGGAAGGTAACTGGAAAGAGGGAGAGGCAGGAAAGATAAGAGAGGAAGGTAACTGGAAAGAGGGAGAGGGAGGTAAGGTAAGAGAGGAAGGTAACTGGAAAGAGGGAGAGGGAGGTAAGGTAAGAGAGGAAGGTAACTGGAAAGAGGGAGAGGCAGGAAAGATAAGAGAGGAAGGTAACTGGAAAGAGGGAGAGGGAGGTAAGGTAAGAGAGGAAGGTAACTGGAAAGAGGGAGAGGGAGGTAAGGTAAGAGAGGAAGGTAACTGGAAAGAGGGAGAGGGAGGTAAGGTAAGAGAGGAAGGTAACTGGAAAGAGGGAGAGGGAGGTAAGGTAAGAGAGGAAGGTAACTGGAAAGAGGGAGAGGGAGGTAAGGTAAGAGAGGAAGGTAACTGGAAAGAGGGAGAGGAGGTAAGGTAAGAGAGGAAAGAAGGAAATGGAGGTAAGGTGAGAGAGGAACGTAACTGGAAAGAGGGAGAAGGAAGTAAGGTGTATTGTGTAAATTGATACAGATTACTTTTCATGCGGTGTCTCTTCTTTTCTGTAGTAAGCATTCACCTTCTGTCAATGCGTCCTCTTTTGTCTCTTTTGTCTCTTTTGTCTTTTTTGTCTCTTTTGTCTCTTTTGTCTCTTTTGTCTCTTTTGTCTCTTTTGTCTCTTTTGTCTTTTTTGTCTCTTTTGTCTCTTTTGTCTCTTTTGTCTCTTTTGTCTTTTTTGTCTCTTTTGTCTCTTTTGTCTTTTTTGTCTCTTTTGTCTCTTTTGTCTTTTTTGTCTCTTTTGTCTCTGTTGTCTCTTTTGTCTCTTTTGTCTTTTTTGTCTTTTTTGTCTCTTTTGTCTTTTTTGTCTCTTTTGTCTTTTTTGTCTCTGTTGTCTTTTTTGTCTTTTTTGTCTGTTTTGTCGCTTTTGTCTCTTTTGTCTTTTTTGTCTCTTTTGTCTCTTTTGTCTCTTTTGTCTCTTTTGTCTCTTTTGTCTTTTTTGTCTCTTTTGTCTCTTTTGTCTCTTTTATCTTTTTTGTCTGTTTTGTCTTCTTTGTCTCTTTTGTCTCTTTTGTCTTTTTTGTCTTCTTTGTCTCCTTTATCTCTTTTGTCTTTTTTGGCTTTTTTGTCTTTTTTGTCTCTTTTGTCTCTTTTGTCTCTTTTGTCTCTTTTGTCTTTTTTCTCTTTTTTGTCTCTTTTGTCTCTTTTGTCTCTTTTGTCTTTTTTGTCTTCTTTGTCTCTTTTGTCTCTTTTGTCTCTTTTGTCTCTTTTGTCTCTTTTGTCTCTTTTGCCTCTTTTGTCTCTTTTGTCTTTTTTGTCTCTTTTGTCTCTTTTGTCTCTTTTGTCTCTTTTGTCGCTTTTGTCTCTTTTGTCTCTTTTGTCTCTTTTGTCTCTTTTGTCTCTTTTGTCTCTTTTGTCTCTTTTGTCTCTTTTGTCTTTTTTGTCTTCTTTGTCTTCTTTGTCTCTTTTGTCTCTTTTGTCTCTTTTGTCTCTTTTGCCTCTTTTGTCTCTTTTGTCTCTTTTGTCTCTTTTGTCTCTTTTGCCTCTTTTGTCTTTTTTGTCTTTTTTTCCTCCTTTGTCTCTTTTGTCTCTATTGTCTCCTTTGTCTCTTTTGTCTCTTTTGTCTCCTTTGTCTTTTTTGTCTCTTTTGTCTCTTTTGTCTCCTTTGTCTCTTTTGTCTCTTTTGTCTCTTTTGTCTCTTTCATCTCTTTTGTCTCTTTTGTCTCTTTTGTCTCTTTCATCTCTTTTGTCTCTTTTGCCTCTTTTGTCTCTTTTGTCTCTTTTGTCTCTTTTATCTCTTTTCTATCTAAACTTATACCACAGAACATAGCAACGTTTTATTCGTTTAATTCAACTGGAAGACAACTGCACCGTACAACCTTAACCCAAGTAGTCTCCCTTCTTCTCTATGTCCTCTCCTCTCTGTTTCTGTCTCTCTGTCTGTCTGTCTGTCTCTCTATGTCTCTGCCTCTGTGTCTGTCAATATGTCTTCATTCAGTGAATTTCTTGAGACCACTATAGGCATCGCCTAAGGCTACTGCTGCTGTGCTCTGCTATGGAGGGTCGTCTCCTCCTCTTCCTCCTCCTCCTCCTCTTCCTCCTCCTCCTCCTCCTCCTCCTCTTCCTCCCTCCTCCTCCTCCTCTTCTTCCACTTCTCTTCTTAGACGCCATTAAATCGTCGTCGGCTCTAAATGTGATCAGCACTTAGAGCGAAATCTCGACTGTGATCGATCGAATATTCAGACAAACGTAGAGAGATCCAAGAAGACGGATTTCAGAGAACAGATCCAGACAGACATCGTACGTCGATATGTACTGTACAGCTGCTGCTTACAAAAACACATTCACTGGCAGAATGACGTAGACACTGTGACGTATCAATGACGTAGACACTGTGACGTATCAATGACATAGACACTGTGACGTATCAATGACGTAGACACTGTGACGTATCAATGACGTAGACACTGTGACGTATCAATTCAATTTCAGTTCAATTCAATTTATTTCCTTAATCAAAACATAAAATAATAATGCCATAACTATATTATTTTATGTTTTGATTCGTCGACGACGACGAATCAAAACATAAAATAATATAGTTATGGCATTGAACACAATAATTAGTTAGCATTATTTGTGGTTATCGATGGGAGACACAGAAGGGATGGACAACCCACCCACCCCCAGCTGATAGGACCATCTAGCAATCCTGCAAAATGAAACACAGTCGACCAGTTCATACATTTAAGCTTATACAATTTATACTGGAAGAAAAAGATAGGCCTAATCAGGAAGAACTAATTAATAGAGGATAAATGACAAAACTCAATTAACATTTAACTAAAACATTCAATGAATTAAAAGTGATGATTCAAAATAATGATTTGTTGGATTAGAAATTATTTGATGAAGCAGAAAGTTTTTCTTAAAGATAATGCCCGGTAGAGTAATGGATAACACGCTGGCCAAGAGCGCGAGAGGTAGTGAGTTCGTGCGGAAATGCCGTTGTGCGGATATGCCTTGCAGGCTGCTATTAGCGCCATGTATTGCATGCTGTCTGTTCAGTTGGTATAATTAAGATTGATGTATTCTGTAATCTGAGTTCCTGCAAATTGTTTCAACTGCATAATTGTAGGGCCTACATTGTAACCGGTTGCGGTCTGTCAACCGGATTGTTGATTAAACGAAAATTATTATTAAATTCACAAATAGCTAAAGGGATACCCTGGTACTGTTTCAAACATTAGTTCCATTCAACTCTGATAATTATAGAACAACCGAGTGTTTGGCTGTTTTCATATCGTCGGCCAACATAACTTGCATTGTATATTGTATGCCTGCACATATCTATATCTATACGCAAGCATGCATTATGCAATACCATGCAATACCATTCAATAGCATGCAATACCATAGAATATACCAATACCATACAATATACCAATACCATTGCATGTGTAAATCGGATACGATGTCTGCCATACGCTATACGGCTATTGTCTTCCTGCTTTAATCTGCAATCAACCTGCATTAAAACTCCGTTGCTGCTCGCACTCCTCTGACTTCGGTGCTAGTCCCAAGTCTGGATGAATGCGGGGGGCAACGTGGAATGATCCTCATAGTGCATCAATTGTCGTCAAACTAAGACTATGCTATAAATTACTAATCGTCTTCTTATTGCTGAATCTCCTTCTGCTTTGATGCATTCAGTCTCAAACGATTCGGATTCAAACTGTCGTGAAACAATTTATGCCAACCTCCTCCTCCTCCTCCTCCTCCTCCTCCTCCTCCTCCTCCTCCTGCGCACTCGTTTCCACATCAGCCAAACTCCTATTCTATGTTCCAGCTGGAAGACTGTAGCGTGGAAAATCCATCGGATTCCAGCGAACGTCGAGTCATACGATCTGCGTTGATGGACCACGAGAAGAGACAACGTACAACGTACAACGTGCAACGTACAACGTACCACACGACGACATAAGATCCTTAAGTTAGAGCAGAGCACCTGGACACGATGACCCCCAACCACCCCACCCCACCCACCACCCATTCCCTTTCTTATATAGCCAGGCATTTATTCCAGCAGAGCCATTTCCATTAATATCTGCATTCCTATTTCCAGAAGGCAACCTGATCTCCTTCTTCCATCTAACATCTCCTACCTCTTCCATCTCCTACCTCTTCCAGTGTCTTTGGGTTTATGTAGCGATCGATCGGTGGTGGGGGGGTGGCATGTGCAGACGGTCGACATAACAAGCGTTTCTTTCTTCCCTTGTCTAATGCGCCAATCGTCGCAAACCATTTGTTTCGATCAATGAAGTCTTAAGCTGTCAACTCCAATACGATTCAACCTCTTTTGATGCGCAGTTTTTCGTTGAAGCGATGAATCCAGAAGTGCACTTGCGATCGCAATAAAATACGCGCAGACTGACATACATACTTGCGTCCGCATATTATTATACCTAATAGCCTTCCACATAATATACCTATATACTAAGCCTATATATATATATATATATCATACACTAGCTGGGGTACCCGGCGTTGCCCGGGAAATTCAGGATTCGACCCGCTTCGGCCACAACCCCACCACACAACACCCGACCACACTCCGGTCTGTACCAGTACGCCACCCGAGAAATTTGGGTCTCAGGAAAATTACCACCCCCATCCCACCCCCACACCCAACCCAGCCCTCCACCCCAACCCCCTCCAACCCCCACCACCCCCATCCCACCCCTAACCCCCTCCGACCCCACTCCACCCCAAGACAACTCCCACCCCATCCCCCTACATCCCACCCCTCCACTCCCCGCCCCACCCCTCCATCCACCCTCACCCCAACCCCACCACACCCCACCCTCCACCCCACCCTCACCTTCTCCACCCAAAACCCCACCCCTCCACCCCACCCCACCCCGACCCCACCCCTCACCACCCTCACCACACCTCTCACCCCCACCCCATTTCACCCCACCCCACCCCACCACGATCCCAACACCCTCAACCTCACCCACCCCCACACCATCCCCACTCTACAACACCCCACCGCACTCCGACCTTCATCGGTACGCCACCCGCGATATTTGGGTTTAGGGACAAATTTCTCCACCCCCACCTCTTCCCACACCCGCTCCCCACCCCACCACACTACGACCTCCACCAGTACGCCACCCGTGAAAACGGTGAAATTAGGGTTTCCAGGAAAAATTCCCCCTCACCCCATTCTCCTAACCCTCTCCCCGCCCCCCACCCTCTTTCCCACCTCACCCTTTTTCCCACCTCACCCCACCACACCGACCTGCACCAGTACGCCACCCGTGAAATAAGGATTTTCGTTAAAATTAAATTACCAGCTCTCGCCATTTATATAATGACCATGGAAGCGTTTAAGAAGGTGTTTAACCGTCTTAATGTCTTCGCCCCCACGCTGGCCCCCTTGGTGGTAGAGATTCACCAACTACTGATCCGGGTGGTTCTGATGGCCCTCTATCCAGGAAAAAAAATTCATATAAATGGCTAAAAAATTTTGGAAAAAAATTTGGGGGTTTCGCACCCCACCCTGGCCCCCATGGTGGTAGAGAATCGCCAACCCCTCGTCTTTGCGTCTCGTGCCGAGACCTACACAGTAGTGAAGGTTTGGAGTGAATAGCTCAAAAACTGATGAAATGCATTCCGGACAAACAGACAGACAGACAGACACACGTTACAGAATCTTCTCTTTATTTATATAGATATAATTATATACACATAAAGCCTACTACGGACATCCATGGGTATTTTACGGACACACCAATGGGCATTCACATGCAACATTGATATAGCTATGGCTGCATGCACATTCTGTGCGTATATGCATTTAGATCCTTATTATGTATGTATGTGTGTGTGCCCGTGTGTGTGTGTGTGTGTGCGTGTGTGTGTGTGTGCGCGTGGATGTGTGTTTGTGGGTGTGTGGGCGTTGAATAATATTGTCAGTGTTACACCAGGCATTGAAAAAGGTAAGATACGGGATGTCACACTCCCTCTCGTACATCATCAGAGACGGCGCCAATGCTCTTGCGCCCCCACACGATGAAGGCGGCAGGTCAGGCCACCAGCCACATTAATCAGACATTATTTATCAGATACAAGTTTAGCGGTGTACCATAATCACTATATTTTATGTCCGAGGTTGATTTGATTCCTCAGGTGATAAAAATTGTCTGGAGATAGACAATGAACAAATGAACATCTGCTGCAGACGATTAATGTATGCCCCCACCACCCCCAAATCAATCAATCAATGCTGCAGGCTAATTATTGTCATTCTTGTTTTACCATAAGTTATAACTGATCCCTTTTGCTTAGACACCATCTCTGTAAAGTAAGAATGATTCTCGCTAGTACTCTCCTCGTCCCTCCTTAAGAAAGTTGTGCGGTGGCGTCACCTAAGATGGTTGAATGAAAAGATCGTAATGCTTGTATAACCCGATGCATGTACAATGAAGAGAGAAGACAGCGTTGCACGTGACACACTTATTATAGCGCCTTTCTTGCCATACAAAGCGCTGCGCATAATTGTCTGTATACTTGGATCTATAATAAAGTGGTATTAATAAAGTGGTATACAAACACTGACCGGAAACTTCTTGAGACCCTGGAAGGAAATGGAAATTGAATGAATGTCGTTTTTCTGGATATATTTATATAATATATATATATATATATATCGATTATTCGACGAGGATTCAGTCAATACAGATTATGTATATAATTATGTGTATGCATATGTATATATACATGTATGTGTGTAAACGGTGATTGAGAGTGCAGTATGCATATATATTCATATATATATATGCATATATATGCATGCATATATGCATGCATATATATGCATATATATATGCACGCATATATATCTATATATAGAGAACGATGATTCTAAACTGATTGAAACGGGGTCGGCGCTCTTGTTAGCGCCTTCTTCATACGCAACTTCATCGTCGTTGATAAAGACGTAATTGGCAATTATTTTTCGCACGACGAACACCCTCCGGCCCTCCTATACCCACCACTTCCCAACCCCTCTCTTCCTTCTCTGTCTTTCCTCCTCTTCTCCATTTCCTCCTTCTCCTCTTCTCACTCCACCTCCACCTCCTTCTCCTTCCCCTTCTTCTTTCTCCACCTCCTTCTCCTTCTTCTCCTCCTCCTCCTCCTCTTCCTCCTCCGCTTCGGTCATGCACCAAGAATCTTCTATCAACGTCGTTAGGTGCATTCGATGCACTCTGCGAGTGATGTTTGATAGCATGCATCAGGTACAAGTGTGGCCACAATTATCTTTGCATATCATGGTATCCAGATTATCATTGTACTAAACCTCTGTCCCAGAGGAGCGAACAAGTAAGTGTGGTGTCTTGTTGTTAGTGTAACAACTACAAATAGACCTTTTCTATTTATCATGCTACGCTCTAAGTTGTCGTCCTAACCACCTTCCTCCCTTCCTGCACAATATTTAGACGATGATAGTAATTCGAATATTTTTCCCATCGCGCTGTCTTCTCATTCTGAGTCTGACCCTCATCCAAAACAGACCAATCAACTTGCAAGCTCTGTATACATTTTTCGAATTGATATAGCGCCACCGGTGGCTGAGCTTGTTTCTCTCACGCGAATTTATTTGGCGATGAGAGATTTCGAGAACTTGCAATATTTACGTTTCAGTAATATTACTGTTGTTTAATATGAGAGAGATCATTATCGTGCACAGCTTGTCTTTAAGTCTTTAAGTCTTCAAGTCTTTAAGTCTTCAAGTCTTAGTCTTGTATATTAAAGGCATTGTATGGTGGTTCTATGTCGAAGGCGTTATCTTATATTATCTGAAGAGGCATTACCGTAGTCTTATGTTGGAGTGGTTGCGCTAGTCCTATATTCAACGCATTACGGTAGTAGCATTATCGTCGCGACGCTACGGTAGCGTCGTCCAGGTCTATATAAGACGGAGAGGAATCTGCATTTGCTGCAGCAACGACGACTTTCATCCGATCCCTAATTAAGCCAATCGCCTTCGTCTACTTCTTCTGCTTCTCTCGCTAGTCCTGTCGTCTAAGCCATTGACCAGAGCACGCAGGACCCAGACCCTACTATACTCCTGCCGCCGCCGCCGTCTGCACTGTCTCCCATGCACTACAGCAGCAGCAGCAGCAGCAGCCCTCATCATCTCCAGTAACTACTCTCCATCCTCTTCATCTCAACTGGCGACAAATTGCCTACGTGAAGTATTGCCTGGTCAAAGGAGGTCGCAGCCGCCGTGGGCTGAGCGGCTCCTCGTGTCAATAGGAGCAGCCAACCTTAATACGGGCTTTCCACTTCATATAGATCTACTACACACGCGTATCGTATACGCAGTGCACTCTCTTCTCGGTGGTCCGCGTATATAATTTATATATATATATATATAATTTATATATATATATATATATATACACTGTTATAGAGGAAAGGGACACGACTATAATTATTCCATATATACCCAAAGACACAAGACACGTCGCCAAATGTACATCGTACTCATTCACTCATTCGTTCGTTCGTTCGTTCATTCATTCATTCATTCATTCATTCACCATAGCATTATAGTCATTGAGTGGCGAGTAAGAGAGCGACCGACAGAGTGAAAGAGGCAGAGAGTATAATACAAGGGGCATATAACAATACACAAAGACTTATACGGATATTTTATGCTGCAGTTAGAGGACATTCACAGAATATGAAAATACCCGTAATACGCTGAAGTGATTCTGCTGGGAGTGCTTCTTAGATCCCGAATGATTGCGATGCAGACCTATATAGTGGAGAAATGATGATTTAGTCGACACATTAACAGCGAATATAATGCCATCGATTGTGACTCCAGCATCCACTCAAAAGCTTCATATAAAAGTCTTGACCAGCAAGAGCAATAAGCAGCAGCAGCAGCAGAGGCAGCAGCAGCACATGCACTGATCTGCTATTGTAGCATAATGATATCCAAGGCTTTCTATAAGAAGTGAACATCGTACGACGCCTGCAGCATCGCCTTTCACGTCGTCGACCCTAACCCTAACCATTACCCCGTCTTAATAGTAGGCCTATACCCAGCAGCAAAGTAATTCTATGTATGATGCATAAACACACAATGTATGTTTCAGATAAGTAATTCTATGTATGATGCATAAACATACAATGTATGTTTCAGATAAGTAATTCTATGTTTGATGCATAAACATACAAAGTATGTTTCAGATAAGTAATTCTATGTTTGATGCATAAACATACAAAGTATGTTTCAGATAAGTAATTCTATGTATGATGCATAAACATACAAAGTATGTTTCAGATAAGTAATTCTATGTATGATGCATAAACATACAGTGTATGGTTCAGATAAGTAATTCTATGTATGATGCATAAACATACAACCTATGTTTCAGATAAGTAATTCTATGAATGATGCATAAACATACAATGTATGTTTCAGATAAGTAATTCTATGAATGATGCATAAACATACAATGTATGCTTCAGATAAGTAATTCTATGTTTGATGCATAAACATACAAAGTATGTTTCAGATAAGTAATTCTATGTTTGATGCATAAACATACAAAGTATGTTTCAGATAAGTAATTCTATGTATGATGCATAAACATACAAAGTATGTTTCAGATAAGTAATTCTATGTTTGATGCATAAACATACAAAGTATGTTTCAGATAAGTAATTCTATGTTTGATGCATAAACATACAAAGTATGTTTCAGATAAGTAATTCTATGTATGATGCATAAACATACAAAGTATGTTTCAGATAAGTAATTCTATGTATGATGCATAAACATACAACGTATGTTTCAGATAAGTAATTCTATGTATGATGCATAAACATACAACGTATGTTTCAGATAAGTAATTCTATGTTTGATGCATAAACATACAAAGTATGTTTCAGATAAGTAATTCTATGTTTGATGCATAAACATACAAAGTATGTTTCAGATAAGTAATTCTATGTATGATGCATAAACATACAAAGTATGTTTCAGATAAGTAATTCTATGTATGATGCATAAACATACAACGTATGTTTCAGATAAGTAATTCTATGTATGATGCATAAACATACAACGTATGTTTCAGATAAGTAATGATGCATAAACATACAATGTATGTTTCAGATAAGTAATTCTATGTTTGATGCATAAACATACAATGTATGTTTTAGATAAGTAATTCTATGTTTGATGCATAAACATACAAAGTATGTTTCAGATAAGTAATTCTATGTTTGATGCATAAACATACAAAGTATGTTTCAGATAAGTAATTCTATGTATGATGCATAAACATACAAAGTATGTTTCAGATAAGTAATTCTATGTATGATGCATAAACATACAAAGTATGTTTCAGATAAGTAATTCTATGTATGATGCATAAACATACAACGTATGTTTCAGATAAGTAATTCTATGTTTGATGCATAAACATACAAAGTATGTTTCAGATAAGTAATTCTATGAATGATGCATAAACATACAAAGTATGTTTTAGATAAGTAATTCTATTGTTGTGAGTAGTGTTCCCTAAGTTACGGTCCCTAACTGGTTCAACTCACATAAAATAACTCGTGTCTAGTTTAAAGGTATAATGCAACATAAGAACGAAAAATGATGCAATTACCACACTGTAGCTCCAGTGGGAAGTCGTCGACGGCGCGGCATTCAGCGGCGAACGGACGAACAACATCTTGTCACAGCAACAGGCTGGCGAAGAACGAACTTAACTAACGAACTCTGACAAGAAGGCTGCCATGCAGGCACCCCGCAGCCGAGAACATCAGAGCCCAACCATAGCTTAACTAACATCGTCAGAGAGACAAGCTCAAAGAGAGAGACGCCCCCTGAAGTCAGACCTTATATAGAACAAGTCTGTCACCAGGTGTCGCCCCAAAGTCAAGTGACCGTGACTATAGCCTATCCCATGACAAGAACCAGTCGTAGAGAGTGAGTCGTGGGACCTAACATACCCCCGAACGACCACGAAAGGCAGAAACCAGAAGGGTTTCTGACTTAACTAGCATGCACACCAAAGAAGGTTACACGACTCAAAGACAAGAATCGCATAACTAATCAGAAATTACGACAAGTACAAATACATGACAAGAACACAATCAGTTAAACTATACAAGCGAAACGTTCAAGTACATGAACGTTCCCCCTAAACATTCTACTCAAGATTTCGAGAAAAACAGTTCGAAACAAAATCAAAATGAAGTTTCCATAAATATTTTACATGGATTAGGAAACTTTCAAAGTCATTACTCTTTTTACACATCAATCGCCAAACGAAAATCTGCACACAAGATCAATAAACGAAAACGATCGAAGCGCTTGAAGCCGCATGTTCCAAGAACACATTCTCGAAACAATCGAAGGCGAAAGTTCCAACTCATCTTTCGCAAACTTTCTTTTCAGTGACGGACGGAAACTGAAGAACCATGGCACACAGCCAAACCATAGTGTGAGACGACACACCACGGCGAACATCGAAGTCGCCGACTCGCAAAGAGCCAAAAGCGAAGACACTGTCTTGCTCGACAGAAGGGACGCAAGCGACAAGCCATCGTACTCGTCACTCGCGAAGGACACACGCGAAGTCGTCCCAGAAACCGTCAAAGCCAAGATGGTGGTCACCATCCATTGACCCACGAAGGCGCTCACGTTCCTTCCTCGAAGCCTCGCACAGTCGTAGCGAAGACTCCCGCCATTGAAGACCACCGATTCCACGCCGTCAACCTGCAAGGAACCGCTCTCACAAGACAAAACAAAAGAATTAGCGTTATGGCTATTCAACTCAACTTCTGGCAACGAAACAACACCAGCAAACAACTCACTGCTCTCAGGCACAACAGACCAAAACACATCTGCAAAATCTTCATGCACATAAGATACACTCACACTCACTGAAGAGTCCATCACACCAACCGGCTGAAACATAACTCTCGAAGCAGTCGAGTAAATGCAACACAACTGACATGCAGATACCTCTGACGAAGCATCATGACCATTCAGATAATCATCGAAAGAATTAGTCACAGTATTTCTCACTGCACTAACCAGAAACATGTGAAAACGGACAATGTCATCCACAAACAACTGCCCCATTCCTGCAGAATTCACATCCTTGTCAACATGAACAATAACATCAGTCAACACAAGTTCATTCGACCCATGTTCACAAACGAAACAATGCGTAGCCAAGACACACTTGTTCACCTTAGTCATTCGTCCACACAACTCAACATTCATTGACAACAGTGCAACCGTCGACACCGTACAACACCAACCCATCATCCATCTTTTCTCGTAGACAACAGTCGTTATCATAGACTGCACAACCATATTCTCACTTGCACAATCATGCAACGAGACAACAGACAACAATGACGTGTCACACACAACAGCTGTACCACTCAACTGCATCACCAACGAATCATTCACGCTACCATGCGACGAATCAACCACCGAAATCGGCGAATGCACAACACAATTCATTCCTGAATCAAACTCAACATTCTCAGCAAAATCACCAAGTGAATCCGAATTCTCTTTCGCTCGACAACAGGTCATCAAATCAAACTTACTGCGCACAAACAATTTCGCACCATCTTCATCATCCAAGTCACTATGCCAACATGCAATCACGTTACTAACAAAGTCATTCATCCTCAAAAGGCCTATTTCCGCCAACAATCGGTCAGACACATGACGTGTAAGCCAACTTCGATTATCTTCACACTCATGCAAAACATTCAAACAAGTCTGATGCAAGCTTTGAACAGACAATGTCCTACACCACATGAACTTTAAACCGTGTGACACAAAGTCAAAGACAGAACCAACACATCCATCTTCATCAGCCTCAAACGTATGCACAAAATCCAGCACATCATCAAACATTATGTTCACCTCCTGCGTACACTCATCACATACAGTCAACAACACGTTAGCCTCTGTCCGGCAGCCAACATCAACAAAAGAATCATGCAAAGTACTTACACTACCATGCTCATCCAACCGTGTACTCATACCTAAGTCCACTACAGACACACTCTCCAACGAAATGCCTAAGTCAACAAACTCATCCGAAAGATCAGAATCACCAACGAAATCATGCACACACTCAACATCATTCACACTGTCAAACAACGAACCCAATACAGAATCATTCTGCACGTCGTTGTCTTCAAATAAATGACACTCGAACACATCGTCAAAATCATCGTCGCACACGTGCATCTGTCCCTTTGCCTGTGTATCGCCACTGACATAATGAAGGTCAGCTCGAAACACACCTTCGGACTGAATACTTAAATTCTTATCGACCATGCAAACAGAATTACTCCGATAAACTGACACGCCTTCCTTAACATTTTCCGACGAACTGAACCCAAAAGAAACCTGCTTAGTCTCATAGGCCAATTTCTCCTTTAAAGTCTTCCACGGAGACATTCTCAATTTCACAACGCCCGAAAGAGAAAAATAAATTAGGTTGCCCCGCCCCCAAAATTCTAAACTCTCGAAATTCTCAACTTTCAAGCAAAACTCCTCAAAAAACTCCCGAAAAAACTCAACACTCTCACAACATTCGAAAAAACTTCCGAAAAACTCCTCGGAGTGCGACGTCAAAACTTCAACCGCAAAAAATGTCAACCGAAATTACTACCGTATAAATGAGCAGACACGCCCCTCAAAACTCGAAATTCAAAAACGCAAAACGGAACGAATACCGTATACGAGAGCAAACACGCCCATCAAAATTCAAAATTCAAAAACGCAAACCGGAATAAATACCGCATACGAGAGGAAACACGCCCATCAAAAATTCACAAAATTTCACGAAAAACGCCTACAGACGCAAAATTCTGAATAACGTGAAAAAAATTTCCGCAAGCCCCCATACTTAACGAAAAAAATTCCGGCGAGCCCCCATATGTTGTGAGTAGTGTTCCCTAAGTTACGGTCCCTAACTGGTTCAACTCACATAAAATAACTCGTGTCTAGTTTAAAGGTATAATGCAACATAAGAACGAAAAATGATACAATTACCACACTGTAGCCCCAGTGGGAAGTCGTCGACGGCGCGGCATTCAGCGGCGAACGGACGAACAACATCTTGTCACAGCAACAGGCTGGCGAAGAACGAACTTAACTAACGAACTCTGACAAGAAGGCTGCCATGCAGGCACCCCGCAGCCGAGAACATCAGAGCCCAACCATAGCTTAACTAACATCGTCAGAGAGACAAGCTCAAAGAGAGAGACGCCCCCTGAAGTCAGACCTTATATAGAACAAGTCTGTCACCAGGTGTCGCCCCAAAGTCAAGTGACCGTGACTATAGCCTATCCCATGACAAGAACCAGTCGTAGAGAGTGAGTCGTGGGACCTAACACTATGTTTGATGCATAAACATACAAAGTATGTTTCAGATAAGTAATTCTATGTTTGATGCATAAACATACAAAGTATGTTTCAGATAAGTAATTCTATGTTTGATGCATAAACATACAAAGTATGTTTCAGATAAGTAATTCTATGTATGATGCATAAACATACAAAGTATGTTTCAGATAAGTAATTCTATGTATGATGCATAAACATACAGTGTATGGTTCAGATAAGTAATTCTATGTATGATGCATAAACATACAACCTATGTTTCAGATAAGTAATTCTATGAATGATGCATAAACATACAATGTATGTTTCAGATAAGTAATTCTATGTTTGATGCATAAACATACAAAGTATGTTTCAGATAAGTAATTCTATGTTTGATGCATAAACATACAAAGTATGTTTCAGATAAGTAATTCTATGTATGATGTATAAACATTAAACATACAATGTATGGTTTAGATAAGACTGTTTTGATGACGTGATGCGGGTTTCATCTGCTATCAACTATAGCTCCTGGCTATGATTAATGTTATCTCCTGGCTATGATTAATGTTAGCTCCTGGCTATGATTAATGTTAGCTCCTGGCTATGATTAATGTTAGCTCCTGGCTATGATTAATGTTAGCTCCTGGCTATGATCAATGTTAGCTTTGGCTATTATTAATGTTAGATCCTGGCTATGATTAATGTTAGCTTTGGCTATGATTAATGTTAGCTTTGGCTATATATGATTAATGTTAGCTCCTGGCTATGATTAATGTTAGCTCCTGGCTATGATTAATGTTAGCTCCTGGCTATGATTAATGTTAGCTCCTGGCTATGATTAATGTTAGCTCCTGGCTATGATTGATGTTAGCTTTGGCTATGATTAGATGATTTAGATCTAATGTTAGCTTCTAAATTAGCTGTATATTATACGAACTGTTGCTTCTGAAGACTATTGTTAGACTTATATTGACTTGTAAAAAAGTTCAGATCCATTTATGACATTTATGAATTAGTTCACGTACATAGAATTGATGCGTAGAAATGTATGTTCCATTGATATCAGCAGTGTAGGCCTAATAGTAGGCCTAAGGCTAGGCGCCTATGCTGTCATAAGACATTTTTCAAATGTCGGAACCCATTCAGAGAAATAATTATTATTCCTCAAACGCTCAACAATTAGACTTCATGCGATGAATGCTGTCGAACCCGAATTTTAGACCCATCGTGTGTCAACTGACTTCTCAGATCAATGGCCTACATTAACTAATACAATGGTATCTGGTTCAGTGTGTATTAGAAACCAGTTTTGATTGGCTCTTTTATAACACACATAGGCCCTACATACACATAGAATGCATGCCCACAGATACACACAAAGTTATCAGACCGCGTATACACTGTAGTTATAAGAGGCAACAGAGACGACTGCAGGGCTATGTGACTTTCTGACAAAACGGCGAATGGTATTAAAACTTGGAAGAGCGATGATAAGTTGTGCTGGAGCTTTCGAATTGCTCAATTGAATGGATTGTGAAGACTTACCTCCGAGGGATGCAATGCTAATCTTAGAGATAGGTCTATCTACATCTAAGTAGGGTGTACATTACAAGTGACACCAATTTCTTCAGCAGAGTTTATTTAAAGAATTGCAGTACAATAATGTCATTCTATTATATTAAAATGAATTTAAATCGTTTATTGAACTCTGTAAACAACAACAATTACATCAGCGAAACAGCAATTAAAAAAATAATAATAAGAAAGAAAAATACCAGAATTTATAGATCCGTTTTTATGTCAGATGTACTGGTTTCCCTCCCATTCATCCGCAACATTCTGAAGAGATAGTGACGCATGTTTTGGTGCATCATCATCATTTCAGGGGTCGTCATGGACGGTGGGACTGGACGATCGCTGCCGAACCTCGTTTCTCGCGTCTGGCTGGAACTGAAGTCTTCGGGACTTGTCAGCGGAGTTGACTTTCAGTTTGTTAATCTCGATGCGGAATACAACTTTACAATCGAGCACCTCATTACAAGTAAGACTATAATTATAGTAAAATCATTTTCTTCATTTAATATGTGTAATTGTGCACAGCCTAATAGTTACGAGGATATGCATGCGTGAACTTAATTGTAGCCTATACAGGCATGATTGCATCATTATTTGCATGATATGCAGCGTATGTCTGCAATACATGCAACGAAAAAAACAGGAAAGAGAGACGATGACTCTATAGTCGTGTTCGCAAATACATCTTTCATTCCAATGCGACAACCTGAAAAATGCGAAGGATTGGCTAATCGCCAGCTGGAAGCAAAACTGGAAGCAGCATTGAGTGCCAAGCTACTTGTACTTCTGCCGCCAAGATTCCTTCCACGATTTCTTTTCTTCGTTTCCGTTAACTACAGAGTCGATAACTCAGACTCCATATCGGTTTCTTCGAAGTAGAGTTACTTATAGCCAGATAGACGGACGGACGGACGGACGGATGGACAGACAGACAGACAGACAGACAGACAGACGGACGGACGGACAGACACACAGACGTACAGGCAGACGGACAGAGAGACAGGCAGGTAAACGGATAGAGACGCACATGGACAGCAGGTAGACTGATTGGCTGTCTTCTACTCAGGTGACCACCATCTTCCTTCGGATAAAAGCTTCTTGCGATGAAGTGCTCAACAGTCGACTCTGCCTGCATGAGAGTTACCGTTTCCTCTCTTTTCCTATTCCACTTTTCCTCTTCCTCTTCTTCCTCTTCTTCCTCTTCTTCCTCTTCTTCCTCCATTCCATCTCATTCTCGTCCTTTCTTTCGGTCTGCTTCCTTCTTCTCCTCTTTGTCCTCCATTCTGCTTTTCTTCATCAATGGTTACTTAATGTCTAGCAGCATTCTAGCCACACTAGTCTTAGCTTTTAGAGAACACTGAATCAATCTTTCGGGGCTTATGGACGTTGATTGTGGACTTGGGTTTTATACGAAGAGCTGCAGCATCAGCAGCAGTGTGCATTAGACGAACGACGGTTGTACAAATGTACAAGTCTCTGCAGCTGTTCAAGCACTGCATCAGCTGCACACGAGTCGAATGGCCGACCAAAGACGAGAGACGATTGCGAAAGGAGTCATCACTGGCTGAAGTTGTCGCTAGATGACGTTAGCGATAGGAGGGCGCCCTCTTATCGTGCGAGTGCAGGTCGTGCGGTGGATGCTGGGAAGGAAAATGGCGGACTTAGAGGCGCACAGTCATCAGTTGAAGAATGGGGTTGACGTAGAGTCACAACGCATATATATAATATATATAATAATATAATAATATATTTAATATATAATTATATATAGAGGCAGAAAGACGGATGAAAGAGAGAGATTGACAGTTGATGATTGACTGATTGATTGATCGATGTGGGAAAACATCGGCTGTGAGTGAGTGGCGAGAAATTAGAGAACGAAGAAAGATATATCATGACAGACGGACAGACGGACAGTCAAACAGACAGACAGACGGACGGACGGAAGGTACACGGACTCACATGTACATGCTTATTTCATACTTGATGGCATGCCTACATGCACACATGTATGCGGTATAATGTAATCCATGCATCTTGCATACAGATAGATTTTGACAAAGACAGCAAGATGAGACGACAAATAAAGAAAAGCACAGAGTATACGGAACTCGGTCTGACCGACAGACGGACAGACAGACAGACAAACGGACAGACAGACAGACAGACGGACAGACAGACAGACAGACGGACAGATGGACAATGAAACGGATGGTTACTAACGCTGGAGGACATGATGACTGTCGTCAGCATCGTATTCTTTTCCACTTCAACAATAGACATACTTCTGCGCCCATGGTTGAGTAAATTTTGAGGAATATTGCACGAGCGAATGTATTAAATGTCTCAGCAAAGTCTAGGATATTTATGGGTAGGAATTACGAACACATGTGACAGACAGACAGACGGACAGACGGACGGACGAGAAGAAAAGCAGACAGAGGGACGAAGTGAGAGAGACTGCGGTCCGTAAACTGTGGACGTGTTTCATTAGAGAAACGATTGATTGTGTGACTAGCATCGTCCGTTGAAAACAGAATTGTCACGTGTCAAATCATGCGTAACAGATTTCGGAAGCGTTGATCCATGGCGAAGCAACGTATGCAACGGATCTGAATTGGACACAGCCGGGGGATGTCCACACTCCGACTCCACTTGCAGTCTCATTCTTCTCATTCTTCTTCTCCTTCTCCTTTACCTTCTACTCCTCCTTCTTCTTCTCCTCCTCCTCCTCCTTCTCTTTCTCCTTCTCTTCATTTGCTTTGGTTATTATATATATATAATAAATATATGTGTGTGTGTGTTTGTGTGTGTGTTGGCCACGGTTTTGTGATGTACGAACGGTGCTTAATAGATCTCTGCTGGTATGATTTTGCTATCACCATAAACATCCACCAACAACAGAAACGACACCATCACAACAAACTAGCACCACTACAATCATCTTCGCCATTAAGCTACTGCTTTAAAACTGATATTAGTGTCACACTCGCAACAATATTGATAATCTCAATAAATTACAGTTTATTTTAGGATGTCATCACTTCGAGTAATAACTTTAAACAATAACATCTCGTTGACCATTACGGTACATGAGGAGAATAGCAGACTCACCGGAAGTTAGAAATTCCGCTGGATGGGAACTGTTCACTTCAAGCATAATAACCAGATGCCGATTGCTGCAGTTATAATTATTATACATGTAGCTACATGGTCCATGATGGACATGGAAATTATTGGCAAATATTGATGCCACACTGCGCATTAATTGAGATGAAGCAAATCAGAAAAGTAGAGTGCACAAGACAAGTTGACCTAATCAAATTAAATAAATATTTTCTACTGTGACGGTTTTAGAAACGAAAAATAAAAACAGGTCTGTGGTGAAATAGAACTCAGTTTTCAAGGCAGAGTAGACGTCTATTGTTTCTTAAAGGAATTGACCAAAACGCTTGCATTGTATAATGGAGAAAGAATCTTCTTTTAGCAAGAGAATGAATCAGGTGCAAATAATTTCTTGTTTAAATAGAAGCTGAATAGATTAAAATGATTTCTTAAAATGAGAGTTGGATAGCTGAAAATAATTTTTGCTCAAATAGAAGTTGGATTGCACCTATTGTAAAATAAATGCCAGTCTAAGCTAAATAGAGAAACAATTATTTACCGACCACGACAACGATTTTCTTCCGTTAGGCTGCATAGTACAGGCTATTGATTCATGGACATCATGCGAGGTATTCTATTACATTCTTTCAAATTATCTTCAGCAGAATTTTTTGGCAAAGTTCAAAGCGAAGCAAATGGAAACTAATTTTAAAGAAACGCGGATCCGACTTTATTCAACTTATCTTAATCTGTGGATACGTTTATTGTGGGTGCTCTATTTCGTGACAACGGCGCTCTTTTGTCGGCGCTCTTTTGCTGGGCGCTCTTTTGACGGGTGTCCTGTTTTTGCATGTAATTATTTATGCAGAAGAGCTTTAAAAGAACCAACTATTAATGTCTATTGCAGCGTTTCCCAAACTTTTTGGGCCACGGAACCCTTCGCGTCCTAACATTTTCGTGCGGAACCCCAATCTCAACTAAACGCATTAAAGCATGCATAGCCTCTGAGAAGCATAGGCTATAGGGTCTATCTATAGGTCTCCTAAACACGCACTATTGTAGAAAGTTTATTTTCCTTAAATGAAAAATTGAATTGCATTGTTTTGAAAACCATATGACTCGTGGATCACATAGGTTTACGGGGAGTAGGCATACCCTACATGAAATTAGGATGCGAACCACGCTGGTTTCTTCTCATGCATTTTGTTCATATAATTATGCTTAACTAACTTGCTGCTAGAGATCTAGATTCTTATTGTCAGCTGCATCATTTTGTCGATATAGCCTATAGCCTAAATATTTTGTTTCTGTTCCCAAAAACTATGAGAATGAATTTTCGTACAATTTTTGCATGACAAATGGCAAAACATACTAGGTCTATCTGCAGTTAGGCTACTGGGAAGTACTTTTTAACCATCCCATTCCAGACATTGGTCAGTGAAGGTTGATTGGAATTCTGCTTCATTTGACTTAATATGTCAGTAAGACGCTCTTAGTCTTCATTAGAAGAGCTAGCTGGTTTATCGCCTACTTTGAATGGTTTCGTATCCAATTGTTGCCATCATTCATAGTAAGAAAGTATTTAACCATCCTTTCGCGGAACCCCTGCGCCCACCCCGCGGAACCCTTGGGTTCCGCGGAACCCACTTTGGGAAACGCTGGTCTATTGGATGCTTTGTTTATCCCGATGTTTAAGACCTGTCCTACATAAACGTGTGCTGCCATCTCTTGTCTTTCTCAGCCTATATGCACATTGGAGAAAAGAATGTCTCCATTCTGATTGGTCCGTACGCGCGACTGCGTGTCATGGCTCTCGTTAAACTCAACATGTCGCTCATGTTGACCTCTGAACTCGAGGACGTTTTCTTCCGCAACTGGACCGTTTCCGTCGCTCCACCGAAGAGGATTCACTTCCAGGTCGTTGGAGATCTCGTCCACATGAAGAACTGGACTTCAGTTGCTCTTCTCCACGATGGGAATGAAGGTCAGCAGGTCATTGGAAGATAATGGTCATTGTTATTACTTATGTAAGCTAATTTTGTACAGCATTATAATGGTCAGCTAATTGTTATGCAAGAGCGTACAGCTGAGGAAGGCCAGGTGCCTGGGTGGCGGGAAAGTTGCAGCGGCGCGACGTAGCCGGAGAGCGAGAGAGACAGAGACAGAGAGAAAGACAGAGAAGGACAGAGAGACGGACAGAGCGGCTGAAGGACGTGTGTACGCTAAGAGTGAGATAGACACGTGTAGGTGTGCTAGTCAGATGTAGAACGGGTAGTTTTTGAAAGAAGAGTTAATAAGATGGCGTTTCTGTCGTATCATTCAATTGCTTGACGTTGTTGGTGAATTTTGTGTTGATTGCACCTTTTGGAGATTTGAAGAAACTGAATACAAGAAACCGATCGTTGTTTTAAGTAAACAAGTTAAAGAACTTTAGACACTTATAAACTAGCCATTAGCTACCTCAGTACAGTCATTAGGTTAGGCCTATAGGCTGCGCTGCTGAACTTTAGAAGAGACTGGAAAGGCTCGTGAGGGATAAGCTCACATTTTGGTGGCAGCGGTGGGATAGTCAATCCAAGTTTACGGTCGGAGGAATATTTACGAACGGTGGGATAGTCAATCCAAGTTTACGGTCGGAGGAATATTTACGAACGGTGGGATATTTCGTATCCAAGCTTACGGTCGGAGGAATATTTGAATCGAAGTTACGCACAGTGGATTTTGAATCGAAGTTTACGCTCGGAGGGATATCTAAGTCAGTTTACCAGTTTACGGACGACGGAATATCGAAACAATACGAGGAGCCGACCACACGGGAGAAGGAAACTGAGCATCTAATCGACCGGAGAAACATTTCGAGCATCCGAGCAGCTGGTGAGAAGATACAACGGGCATACGAACGACATTACGACAACGCAACGCCAGAGAGAGGTATAAAAAACTTGCTTGTTTATTCAAGGAGCAATAAGAATTGAAGTCAACCAATCACAAAAATCATAGCCACTCCCTCGATTTCTTCACGGAAATCACTGAAGTAAAGAAGTAAGATGGAGAAACTTACAGAACAAAATAGGATCCGAGAAAGTGAGACAAGAGGAGAAAGAACGGAAATAAGAAGAGAAAGAGAAAGAGGAGAAACGTAGACAAGAAGAGAAAGAGGAACAACGGAGACAAGAGGAGAAAGAACGGAAACAAGAAGAGAAAGAGAAAGAGGAGAAACGTAAACAAGAAGAGAAAGAGAAAGAGGAGAAACGTAGACAAGAAGAAAAAGAAAGGAGACAAGAGGAGAAAGAACGAGTGGAACGATCAGAAAAGATTAGACAGGAGAAAGAGGAACAAAGGAGACAAGAAGAGAAAGAACGGAGACAAGAAGAGAAAGAAAGAGCAAAAGAAGCAGAAAGAATGAGACAAGAAGAGATAGAAATGCAGAAGCAGCAGTTCCAGCTTCAGTTAGAACAACTGAAAAAAGATCGTGACGAAGCAGAACGAAGAAGGATGGAATTGATGATAGAATACGAGAGAGCAAGGAAAAGTGATGAAGAAATACGGAAACAACAGATTGAAGAACAAAAGGCTCGTGAGGAAGACAAGGAAAATATGCAGAAAGAACGGAGACAAGAAGAGAAAGAAAGAGCAAAAGAAGCAGAAAGAATGAGACAAGAAGAGATAGAAATGCAGAAGCAGCAGTTCCAGCTTCAGTTAGAACAACTGAAAAAAGATCGTGACGAAGCAGAACGAAGAAGGATGGAATTGATGACAGAATACGAGAGAGCAAGGAAAAGTGATGAAGAAATACGGAAACAACAGATTGAAGAACAAAAGGCTCGTGAGGAAGACAAGGAAAATATGCGGTTGGCAGAATTAGAGAAAGCGGAAGAGATTCGACAGGAAGAATTGAGAATAGAGAAAGAAAATTTGGAAAGAGCGGAACGAGAAAGGGAGGAACAAGTACAAATAGAACAAAAGAAACTCGCTCTTAAGGAAGCACAGCTCCGAGAAATGGCTATTGAAAAGGAGGAACGCAGAAAGCAGTTAGAATTGTTGCAGCAGAAGATAGAACAAGAAGAACTGCGTAGGGAAGAAGATCAAAATAGATTGAAGAAAAGAGACGAAGACGATAGAAGGAGCCGAGAGGAGTCAGAACAAAATAGGATCCGAGAAAGTGAGACAATGGTGTCTAAGATTAAGAAGATAGGTGATGCAATGAAACACGTGTTACCTAAGATGCCATATGATATGATGGAAGTACCATTATATTTTGAGACAGTTGAGAATGCATTCAACAGTTTTACGGTGGAAAAGCAGTTTTGGGTCAAATTGCTGTTACCACTAATGACACCAAGAGCGAGAACAGTGCTAAACCGATTGTCTTTTGATGATCTAGACAATTACGATGTCGTGAAAGAGCATTTACTGAAAGAATTTAAATTGACAGCGAGAGAATATCGATCACGATTTGCAGATGCGAAGAAAACGGCAGAAGAGACATACACTATGTTTACAGCCAGATTGAAGAATTTGTTGAACTATTATGTCAGAAGTAGGCGAGTGGGGAAAAACTATGAGAAGTTGTTTGATCTGTTGGTGGCGGATAAGTTGAAAGAATGTCTACCACCGGGTCCACTACAGTTTGTACTTGCAAAGGAGGGTACTGAATGCTTGGAAGCTAGTAGCGTTGCAGATCTCGCAGACATACATGTAAACAATCGAATCGGTGTAATGTTTCAAGATAAACCGAAATATGAGGTATGGGGTAATAGTTCAAAGCAAAGCAGGTGGAACAGTAATAGCAAAGAAACAGGAAACCAAGCCAGAAGTAATGAAGTAAGGAAAAATAGTTATCATGGAAGACAGTTTGGGCAAGATAGAAAAGAGGCATCGGGGGACAGACAAATCTACAGTCGAACTCCAGTGATGGGACGCCAAAGAGAAGGCAATGCAGCCTACACTCCGTACAATTACAGACGGCAGAACACCGAACAGACAAGTATTGTTAGGAAACGATGCCATAATTGCCAGTCAGACACACATTTGGTTAAGGATTGCCAGCCAAGCACCTCCAAGAATGACAAATCTGAGAAATAGATTTAGTCGAAGTGCAGAAAACCTCAGAGTAAATCAGATTCAAGTAATGAATGCACCTAATCAGCTGGAAGAACAAGACAACCGCGAAACGGAAGTGAAGTCAGTCATGAAGTGCACGCCTCAGTTTACTATACAGAGAGAAATGGTAAAATCTACTCCCATCACAGAAATTGGTCGAGAAACTGAAAGTAAAGATGATTGTCAACGTATGAAGAAGACTTTACTACAGCACGTGAATGTAGAGATACGTGGAAATGATGACAGTTGTCATCCCGTGCAAGTCCAGGCATTGATTGACTCTGGTACTGAGATTCCAGTAATCAATGAAGAATTGTTGAAAGGAGCAATCGTAGAAGAAATTGGCAGAGTACATTTGCAATGTGTCGCAGGAAAGCCCATTCCAGCTAAATTAGTGAAAATAGAAGTGCGGATGAGTTGTTATGACGTAGGAACAAATTTGAAAGACAAGGAAGTAAATATTGCGCCATATTTAACTTTGGTATGTGCCAGCATTCCGGCAGTTTTGTGTAAGGATAACAAAGAAAAGTTCTTGCTTCATCCAGAGATAATCGCAGAACTGAAAGAGACTCCACCAGTGAATGTGCTGCAAGGAGAATTACAAGCGAATGTGACTACGAGAGCACAGAGTCGGAGAAGAGAAGTGGAAGAAGGAGAAGAGGAAAAGCTAAATGAAAGTTTGCCAGATGATGACACAGAAAGCGAGGATGAACAAAGTGTTCAAGAAGAAGAAGAAGGAGTAACATCCGGGAACAATGAAATAGAAGAAGAGATGGTTGCATGTGAACGTGATGATTATGATGAGTCTGGAAGCGATAGTGAAGTGGATACGAGTTTGAGAGATTTGTTTGCTGAGAATACGAATGATGAAAGACAATTGGCAGACGCAAAGAAATTTGAAGAGCAGCAGAGAAATGACGAGTCACTGAAGTCGTGGTGGAAGATAGCTGAAGACCAAGGATCAGAGTTTAGTGTGGTGAATGGGTTGATGTATAAGAGGCATCAAATGTTGGATCAGTTGGTGTACCAGTTGGTGTTGCCGAAGGAAAGAAGAATTCAGGTGATGGAATTGGCACATGAGTCAGTATTCGGCGGACACTTGGGAGAAGAGAAGACAAGAGAACGTATCAAGTTGTCCTTTGTGTGGCCAAGGATGCGTAAAGATGTGATGAAGTTCTGCAAGTCCTGTGAGAAGTGTCAGTTGAAAGCACGAAGTTTGGTGATGGATCGAGTACCGATCACACCAATACCAAGAGAAGATGTTCCGTTCCGCAGAATGACAATGGACGTCGTAGGACCAATCGAACCGACGTCAGCAGCAGGACATAAGTATTGCCTGTGCATCGTAGATTCATGTACAAGATGGCCGACAATCTTTTTGATGAAGTCATTGACTGCTAAGGCTGTATGCGAAGCTCTGATGAAGTTGTTCATGGATGTAGGAGTTCCGTCAGTGATAACGAGTGATAGAGGAACGAATTTCACAGCCAGATTAACAAGAGAATTTCTTAAATTGATGGGATGTTGTCCTCGATTTGATTCGCCAGGACATCCAGAGGCGGCCGGAATAGTGGAGAGGTGGAATCAAACGTTCAAGAAGATGGTTCATCATGTCATTGTGGAAAATCCGAGACAATGGCATAAAATCATTCCATTTACCGTCTGGGCATTGAGAGAAGTGCCAAATGCAACTACAGGAGTGGCACCATATATGCTGGTCTACGGAAAGTTGCCGAGAGGGCCACTAACCATTCTTAAAGAAAGCTGGACCAAAGAGATAAATTTACCAACAAACATTGGAGTGCAACCGGCAAAGTACCTGAAGAATTTAAGAGCAGACATGGAAAAGGCCTTGACATTCGCTGAGAGCTGTGCTGAAGAAAAACAAAAACAATATGCCAGTCAATATAACAAAAGAGCAAAAGATAAAGAATTCGAATCAGGAGAAAACGTCATCGTGTTGTATCCAACGTCAACCAATAAACTGATCTCACGATGGCATGGTCCATGCACGGTTTTGCAAAGAAGATCCAAATATTCGTATCTCGTGGACATGAATGAAAACGGTCGACGGATTATTCATGCTAACAAGATGAGGAAGTTCATCACAAGATCATTGTCGTGTGGTCTGATCGTGGAAGAGGATGACGAATTCGGATCAGTTGTAGAAATACCACTGAAAGAAGACCACTCAGAGACAAAACAGAAATCTCTTCAATTGGATTATGAACAAATTGGACACCTTACGAGCGATCAACAGAAACAATTGCTTGAAATACTAAATCGTTATGCAGACAGATTTTCTGACAAACCCGGACTATGCACATTAGTAGAACATGAAGTGGTGTTGAAGCCAGACTTTCGAGAAAAGGAGTTCATGGCATATCGAATACCATTAATATACCGTACAGAAGTGGAAAGACAAATACAAGAGATGCTGAAAGAAAACATAATTCAACCATCGTCAAGCAGAATGGCAAGTCCACTTGTCATTGTCAAAAAGAAGGATGGATCCTTGAGACTGGCGTGCGACTACAGATACATTAACTCTTTTACTGAGAACTGTAGATATCCTATGCCAATCGTCAATGATGTCTTGAGCAAAGTCGGGAAATCCAAGTTTATTTCCGTTATGGACTGTCGCAGTGCCTATTGGACTTGTCCTGTGAAGAAGAGTGATCAATGGAAGACTGCGTTTGTTACACATAATGGACTGTACGAATTTACGCGTGTTCCTTTTGGAATGATTAACTCTGGACGGACTTTTGTAAAAGCGATAAATATGATTTTGCAACCGATTCATGAATTCACTGAACCGTATGTTGATGACATTGCTGTACATTCTGATGAATGGGACATTCATTTAAAACATTTGGAATTGTTTTTGAAACAAATAAGACTGCATAATGTAACGTTGAACTTGAAGAAATGTGTGTTTGGTAAGAGTGAGGTGAAATTCATCGGTCACCTTATAGGATCAGGGAAGAAGATGATGAATCCGGATAGGATTGACAGTTTGATTAATTTGAAGAAACCTGAAACCAGGAAGGAAGTGAAGCAAGTCTTAGGATTTTTTGGGTTTTACAGACAGTTTATTTGTAATTTTGCTGAAATTGCTAAACCATTGACAGACTTAACAGGTAAGAAAGTACCTGAAAACATTGTTTGGACTGAGACACATCAGAAATTTTTTGATTCACTGAAACAGATTGTATTGTCAAAATAATGTGGTTCTATATATGTTTGAGGTTGGTAAACCATTTAATTTGTACTGTGATAGCAGTGATTTTGCTGTGGGAGCTGTTCTGTCACAGGTGGACAATGAAGGGATAGAACGTCCCGTTTCATTTATCAGTCAGAAGCTGACAGATACCCAGAGGAGATGGGCGACGATTGAGAAGGAAGCCTATGCAATCATTTGGGCTTTAAACATGTTGAAAGAAATTATTATTGGTTCTAAAATCAATGTGTTTACAGACCATAATCCTTTAGTTTATTTGACTGAATCAATGTCGAAATCTGCTAAGTTAGTCAGATGGTCTTTATCGTTGCAAAATTTTGACATTCTGTTGAACTACAAGAAAGGTAAACTGAATGTAGTAGCTGATTGTTTGTCTAGACTGTAGCGTAAGATGTTTTCTGATGTTAGGCTATATTAAGAATTGTTTGCATTGTTTTAATTAAGGTACGTTCGCTAATTTTTAAAGATAATTAGCTCTCTTTAAAAGAAAGGAAAGAGGTAATGTAAGCTAATTTTGTACAGCATTATAATGGTCAGCTAATTGTTATGCAAGAGCGTACAGCTGAGGAAGGCCAGGTGCCTGGGTGGCGGGAAAGTTGCAGCGGCGCGACGTAGCCGGAGAGCGAGAGAGACAGAGACAGAGAGAAAGACAGAGAAGGACAGAGAGACGGACAGAGCGGCTGAAGGACGTGTGTACGCTAAGAGTGAGATAGACACGTGTAGGTGTGCTAGTCAGGTGTAGAACGGGTAGTTTTTGAAAGAAGAGTTAATAAGATGGCGTTTCTGTCGTATCATTCAATTGCTTGACGTTGTTGGTGAATTTTGTGTTGATTGCACCTTTTGGAGATTTGAAGAAACTGAATACAAGAAACCGATCGTTGTTTTAAGTAAACAAGTTAAAGAACTGTAGACACTTATAAACTAGCCATTAGCTACCTCAGTACAGTCATTAGGTTAGGCCTATAGGCTGCGCTGCTGAACTTTAGAAGAGACTGGAAAGGCTCGTGAGGGATAAGCTCACAACTTAGTTTTTTCTTTTAAATTTTAAATTGATTATTATAAGCTTAATTGTTAATTATTAGATCTATTATTGTTATTATTATTGTTATTGTTATTATTGTTATTATTATTATTATTATTATTATTATTGTTATTATTATTATTATTATTTTTTTTTTTTTTTTTTTTTTACCCGAGGTACCTAGGATCCCTCGGGATTTCAAAAAATTATGCTTGGAGCTGTTTGTGAGTGTTCAGAAAATCAGGCCTCGTCCTCCGCAACAGTAGTGAAAGTGCCACGAAATGCAATGGCGTTGTAGCGCTGGATACAAATAGAAAGTCGCTGAAACAGAAAGGTCACTTCCCGTGGCTCTCCAGAGACAACCGAGAGACGTTGGCCAACCTCGCGGATGAAACTGAGACCGGCAGAGTTGATGGGGCCCAGTGTTTCCAGGGCAATGGGAACAAAGAGGTGCGAAGATGGTAGCCCCACGTACTTCTCGCTTTTTCGTACGGCGGCTTGTTCCGCAGCGGATCCCGCCACATTTGCTGTGTGGGAGATGTATGATGCCGCGCAGGTGTGCACCACCGTGGCATCCCAGGCCAGATGTTTGCCTGCTGCCCAGGGGATCAGTGTGGCCCCATCAGGTCTCTTGCCGTCTATACGAGATAGACCAGACGGCTCTTTAGAACTTGGAACATCAGCTCTCTGCAACGCCCGCCAGACTATATCATTGATGGCGTGATGACGAAGGGACCGTCCAAACGCCAATTTACATGCGAGGCCGTGTTGGCCATCAGGGCCCACCAGAGCACCGCAGCCACATTGATGTGGGCTGCAGAGACTCAGGCCCAACCGAAGGCCAACTGCCACGCGCACTGCCTCATTGCTGAGACAGAGGCCGCAGGATGGAATTGGGAGGACTGTCAACCAGTCGCCGGAGTGAGGGGAGCTCACTGCCAGCAAACGAGCTCGGTCAATTGGGGTATTGCTGTTACCCCAAACTGCCGATTTGTCCGCATCGATCACTGGCTTGTCCCATGTTGCCTGTTTAGTCGGCAACGGGTCGACACAAGATGGAAGTGTTTCCCTGCGGGCCATCAAGATAGCATCCAAATGTGAATCAGACGCCGCTGAGCTGAGATCAAGAATGGCTGACTGGAGTGCAAGAGTTGTCGCAGCTGATGCCATATAGGCAGAAGAAGCCAGCGAACCAACCCTCCTCACGCCCAGACCGCCATGTCTGATGGGCAACGTGGCCTGCAGCCATTGGGTGCTGTCCAGCTTGACGTTGACGATGGATTCAAGACCAGCTCTCATGATGTTGTCAAGCCTATCTAAGGTTGGGTGGTCAGAGCAAGGGGAGCAGCGGAGCAGATAACTAATCCTAGGGGCACCAAATGAGGATCTTAACAGTATAGGGGCGCTTTGAGATGGCAGACGTTGTAGGTTTTTGATGGCATCACTTAAGAGCCCACATTGTTGCTCGAGAGCAGCATCTAATGCCTGTCCCTTGAAGAGGGGTGCCCCAAGAAGGGTGATCGAATCACTTTCCAGGCGTTGGAAATCCGACCATCGGTGATCGTCCCCGAAGCCCCCGCTGCGAGAGTACCACTCGCATTTGCCGCAGTTCAGATGGAGACCCATTGCACCACCGCGATCGTGGATCAGTTCGACATCCCGGGCTACTGTCTCCATAGGGCCTCCCAATGAGAGGTCGTCCAAGTACCCTAATCGGAATGTCGACTGCAGAGAGCGTAAAATGGGTTGCAGAGGCAAGCAAAAAAGTAAAGGACCGAGAGGGTCACCTTGTTGGGGCCCCATTTGCGAAGAAATTGAGAATTGGCCAAACCTAAGAACAGAGGCTGTCCCATAAGCTTGATGGACAAAACGGTATATCTCGGGGATGGTTTCAAGCGCGGCCTTCAGCATGACTATTATTGTTATTATTATTTTTTATTTTTTTTAATGCCCCGAGGTATTTAGGATATCTCAGGGACTTCATTACTAACTATTGGTTAAAAACTAGTCCAGAATGACCCTACTCATCGTTGTATTTGTTATTATTGTTATTATCTGTTATTATTATTAATACTATTATTATTGTTATCCTAATTGTTATTAAGCTGTCAATTAAACGCCCCTAAACAAAAATTGCGCTAGAACTTTGCACGAAAGCGCATAACAGTCAGTCTTCTCATGATTCATCTTTAACCCAACGCTCTCAGGTGGCCCTGGCTAGCCGGACCATCGACCCCCTTTTGGGTCCCCTGGGTAACCCAACATATTTGACTACTATGATGTAATTACGAAATGCTATGAATTAGTTGACGAACAAAATGTTATGTTATATTATGTTAACAAGTAGATCTATAGGCCTAAACCTGAAGTTATTTTGATGAGCGATTACATAGGTATATGCTCAAGATAATTTTGCGATAAGAATCCGGAAGTTTATTCCATTCTATAAAATTGGGCAGGCGAATGGAAAAACACGGTTTCCAGATTTCCGACGTGATCATTTGGATTAAACGGACGAACTTTGTTGTGACAAGTGAGAATAGAAAATGGATTCGTGTGAACAGATTTCGAAAGTTATTCGAGCGTGTTTAGGAAGCCAGTGTATTTCACAAATGATGGGGTGACGTGATCACGAGGAACTAAGTTGTTGATAAGTTTTGCAGCATAATTGAGAACGTTGGTAAGAGGTTGAAGGGTGGATGCAGGGAAGCCATAAAGGACTGAGTTACACAGTAATCTATTCTAGAGATGTCTTTTATGCTATATCTATAGAGTGCGAAAACATTCCTCTCCTGGACTTCTCTTGCCTGACCGCTGCGTCTGAGATGGAAGAAACAGGATTTAGAAATGGAGAATATTTCCTTTTTTTACGGAAAAAGAGCGTTACGGAGGAGGATACCAAGGTCTCGGGCAACATCAGTTAAACTAAGGTTGAGGACAGTGTTGTCAGTGACGGTTGAATCGGATGAAGTTTGTCTTAGTGGCATTAGGTCTTTTGCGCATGGATATGGATGCGCTCCATGTTGGTGGTGATAGTGATGGTGAGTGGTGATAGCGAAGGTCGGTGTTAGTAGTGGAGTAGATGGTGGTAGTGGTGATGCATTGCATTTATCGAACGACGATTGAATGACGTGGCTTTCAATTCGTGCTTTTCTTGCGCAATTCGTCATAAAGAGGAAGAAGAAGACATCGTCGTCGTCGTCGTCGATGTTCGTTTGACGTTTGATATCGACGACGCACAGCAGCGATGATCTGAAGGAAGGAAGGCATGGAGGTAAGAGGAAGAAGAAGACATGCGAAAGCACACGTACACAGGCAGGTACACGTAGAAGAGAGAGAAAAAGAAAAGATATGAGGCAAACTGAAAATAAGCGAAGCAGAGACAGACAGAGGCAGAGACAGAGGTAGAGACAGAGACAGAGACAGAGGCAGAGACACATATGCAGATGAGCAAACAGAATCGGAAGCTGGGTCTATGGAGAGGGCAGAGGGAATAAAAGAGCAGCGGAAAGAGACAGTGAGATAGCGTGTGCGTGTGTGTGTGTGTGTGCGCGCGTGAGTGTGTGCGCGTGAGTATGTGTTTGTATGTGTGTGTGAGAGAGAGATACAGAGACAGACAGATATACAAAGGCAGAGACAGATACAGAGACAAAGAGAGCGTAGAAGGCTTCTGAAGATGGCTGCGAACGTGATAATAGGAGCAACTGACCGGATGAAGAGGCAGCCAGATTGTCATGCTTACAGGGAAAAAAGAAATGGATGGAAGGAAGGAAGGAGCGATGGAAAACTGGAGGAAGAGAGAAAGAGGAAGGACGGAGGAAGGCGGTCGTGTCAACAACGTGGAGACGGATGAGAATGATGCTCCTCAAGTGCAGTGATCGACGCATTCTGAACATTGTACACTGACTGACTGACTGACTGACTGACTGACTGGCTGGCTGGCTGACTGACTGACTGGCTGACTGACTGACTGACTGACTGACTGACTGACTGGTTGGCTGTCAATGGCTGGCTGGCTGAGTGACTGACTGACTGACTGACTGACGACTGACTGACTGACTGACTGACTGACTGACTGACTGACTGACTGACTGACTGACCGACTGACTGAATCAGCGAATGATGGACGTAGCAGCAAAAGTAGAGACCTGGAGACACAACAGACAGAATCTATAAAAGGAGAGAATGACTTAAGTTGCAGAGACAGAAGAACAAATCGAAGATGAAGAGGACGACGACGACGATGAGGATGGTCAACTGTGTCGTTGGTGGATAAAAGAGGAGGAGGAGGAGGAGGAGAAGGAGGAGATAGGGGCGGAGGAATTGAGGAGGGTAAACAGGAGAGGAAGGAGGAGAAGGAGGAATGTAAGGGAAGGAGATGGAGCAATATATTTCCGACCAATCCATCTTATAGATCTGCGACGCGATTAACGGATATGCTGATGATGGCATGAAGGAAGGGACGAAGGACGTCGAGTCGACTGGAGAGAGACAGACAGACAGACAAAGACAGAGACAGAGAGACGGAGAGACGGAAAGAGAGACGGGGAGAGACGGAGTGAGAGACATACTGTCTGTATGTCTCTCACTCCGAGAAAGAGAGACAGACAGACAGAGAGATAGAAAGAGGCAGCCAGATGGAGAGAGAGACAGAGAGAGATAGTCATTGAGTGACACGCATGTGTGCTTTGCTGGATCGACCGACTGCAACCATCGTCATCGTCGTTGTCCAATATACAAGAGAAGCAGAAGCAGAAGAACGTTGAACGACGACGACGACTCTTCTCTAAGATATAATATCCCATCGCACCATCACTTATATCCCGTTTCATTGCAATACAATGGATATATATATTTATATATATAGATATAAGGCTGTACATTGATTCATAATATGTGCTCATCTTAACATCCAAATATATTTAATTATATATAGACCTGTATCATCCATTAACGTATTATTTGCAGACGGATATGTATTTATCTGGATAAATACTAGTCTTGCACATTATGATGGGTGTCGTATAATTATATCATTGTGAACATAAAAGCGTAAAACCTTTATTCGAATGTTATTAAGTGCGCACATATACAGGGTGGGTCAAAACAAACTATTGGTTTTTGCCAATATCTTGACCAAAAGTAAGAAGTTCGAAATGAAATTTTACAGGATTATAGACAATTCATATTTGCACATCATGGCCAGATTTCATCAAGATATTTCAAACAGAACAAAAGTTATATCACTTTTAGTGAGGCCACCCACCGTTTTTTGACAATTCAAAAACGTATACATATAACGCAACAAAAAGTAATAAAAAAACCAGCTTGGTAAGTCACATCTCAAATAACTGTTGTGAAATTAACTTGATAGTGCTTCACAACTTGTGTTCAATGTGCCACCACCAGTGCCAAAACTTATTTTGAGTCTCTTTGCAAAGTTCTTGATGGCCCTGTTGATGCGTTCCAAATGCAAATCTTCCCATGTTAACTCCAATGCGCCCATCAATTCTATTACCGCTCTTGGTTTTGGTTGCAGATTGCAGGGCTGTTTTTAAGGAATTTTGAGAACTGCACATCCTCTTCTCTCTTTTATCGACCTCCATGGTAAATTACTCCCAATCTGAGGAAAATGACCTGTTTTTACTAGTTTTAACTGCACGGAACGTGACGGAAGTGCTTCTACAACTGCACGTATCCATTTAGAACTGCACATTTTGTGTAGAACTGCACGTTAAAAAAGCCCTGGCAGATTGTGACATTTCTCCAGCATAGCTCTCCGCAATTGATTATCAATCCATCCGGTTCAAATCCGGAGACTTGCGACCATTGTCTTTCTCAATGAAACCAGAATAATCAATATTGAGCCGATCTCCTTTCATTTTACGGCAAATCTCTTAACTTAACTCTTAATTTTTGCGCTCTCACTGTTTATCAGAGTAAGCGTTGTTCATAACCTTGTATCTCCAGGATCTTGGTCAAGAGGTGTCTGAATACACATTTTGTCTGTCATTGACACTTTGGCCATTTTCATTTTTTTTTAAATTTGAATTTCATTGCTTTAATAGCAAAATTATTGATCTGACAGATTCCTTATTTGCCAACGTGATTGTCATCTTGCTAAGTGACTTCACAGTGACGTGCAGCTACGCTGGTACCCTGTTTCTGTTAAAATAGAAATAATAATGATGATCTATCAATATCAAGGCTCTTTGATAACAATTGTTTGAGATGTAATGTTTGAGATGTGACTTACCAAAATCGTGTTTTTGCTACTTTTTGTTGCGTTGCTTTTTTGAATCGTCAAAAAGCTGTGGGTGGCGTCACTAAACGTGATATAACTTTTGTTCTGTTTGAAATATTTTGATGAAATTTTGCCATCATGTGTAAATATAAATCTATATTATAATTCCGAAACACTTTCCATATGTTTGTTTATTTGTTTGTACGCTTTTGACTCTCCCCTGCAGAATAGGCTCGGAAATGAAACAGCGTCGGTTTACAAAAATTATTGCAATCGATTCTTACCCAAATTATAAGGTCAGCGCAACTATTTTCAGGTTTTAATTCACTTTAAAACAAGAATTATTAGCGTTTTAAGACAGATTTCATCCATAATTGATCACGCCAGCGCTTTAGTCAAGAGTCTGCTTCCGCACGACGTCATACCCGCCCAGTAATAATTTCCGTAGCGTCCCGCAGAGGTGGGTCAAGTTTGGCTTTTTGGGAAAGCGAGGTGGGGTGGAGGGTTGGCAAAAATTCGAAATTTAACAGTCAACTATGGGTACCAGAGTGGAGTAGTGTTTATAACACTAAATTTCACTTTAGAACTCGAGTTATTAGCGTTTTAAGACAGAAGCGTTTTAAGACAGAATTCATCGCTCACGCTTTGGCAAACGCTTTAGTGAAGAGTCTGCTCCCGCATGACGTCATACAAGCCCAGTAATAATTTCCGTAGCGCCCCGCAGGGGCGGGTTACGTTTGGCTTTTTGGGGAAGCGGGGTGGGGTAGAGGGTTGGCCAAAACCCGAAATTTTGCGGTCAACGTTGGGTACCACAGTGGAGTAGTGTTTAAAACCCTAAATTTCCCGGGCAACGCCGGGTTACACATCTAGTTGTCTATAAGCCTGTAAAACTTCAGTTCGAAGTTCCTACTTTTGATCAAGATATTGACAAAAAACGTAGGCTTTTTTGCCCACCCTGTAGATATGGATGTTGTATTATAAGTGTGTAGAAAAAAGATCGTAACAACCAGCTATATACATATATATATATATATATATATATATATATATATATATATATATATATAATTATGTCAAGGTCGCATCTTCATCATCAGGATGTTCGTGCGTGTGTGTGGTGGGGGGGGTGGATATGATAGAGCGGTATTATATTTGGAATCGCTTTGATTTATGTAGAATTATGCTGCAGTCAGTGAACTCGGTTGGAAGATAATGCTGACTGTAAATTTAGGCATATAAATATGTCGCTTAATTCAGTTTATGAAGTGCTTTATTGAATAGTATATACATATAAGCCTAATTGATATAGGCCTATAGTATATATAATTATGTATATAATTAATAATTATAGGCCTATAATATTATATCAAACACTCGACTATGCGAATTACTCTGTCAAACTTTTCCTTATTTCAACTTTTCATCTAGTGTTCAAGATTCGTTCAAGATCGTTTTGTACCCGGTTCTCTTGCACATTGATCACATTGCCGAGTTTACTCGCTCTTCGTACACTTGCAACTATAGGCCACTAAGGTGTCTCAGGACTTGACCTCCCTACGGTTTGTCTACCTCCTCTACAGTCTGTGGTCTACTCAATGCTTCTGGCAATGTCTATATGAATATGATTCTCCCACATTTCAACATTCATGGCTGAACAACATCACTAGCTATTCTTTCTTTTAAAAAGAGAGCTAATTATCTTCAAAAATAATCGAACGTACCTTAATTAAGCGATGCAAACAATCCTTAATCTAAGACATCATAAAAACATCTTACTCTATATGACCGAGATAAGCGATCAACGAAGCCTACTACGTTCAGTTTCCCTCTCTTGTAGTTTTGCATCATGTCAAAATATTGCAACGATAATGACCATCTGACTAACTTAGCAGATTTCGACATTGATTCAGTCAAGTAAAATAAAGTATTATGGTCTGCAAACACATTGATCTTAGAACCAGTAATAATCTCTTTCAATTTGTTTAAAACCCAAATGATTGCATAGGCTTCCTTCTTAATCGTCGCCCATCTCCTCTGGATATCTGTCAATTTCCGACTAATACATGTACATTACAGAGGACGTTCTATGTCCTCACTCTCCACATGTGATCAGTCTATAGCAGCCCCACAACAAAATCACTATTATCACAGTACAAATTAAACGATTTTCCATCCTCAAACATAACTATATTAACATGTTGACAACAAAATCTCTTCTTTAATAAGTGAATGAAAATATTATATTATTATCCGATGAGTTCAAACAATAATCTGTTGTTATTCGTCGTCGTTCCTTCGACCAGGTCCATGGCTGTTGGAGGAGTTGGTTCGTCGCTCGTACGTTTCCGTTCGTGCATGGAAGATGGATGAGGACGTTTCAAGTGAAGCGCTGAGATCGACGCTCATGGATATCCGTCAAACGACGAAGACGGTCATCATCGCTCACACATCGGAGGCTTTCATTCTCAGGACCCTCGAACATGTAAAACAGTATCATCATCATCATCATCGTCGTCATCATCATCATCATCATCATCATCATCATCATCATCATCATCATCATCATCATCATCATCATCAACAACAACATTATCATCATCATTCATTCATTGAAGGAACTTACATAGCGCTTAAACGATAGTCTGTCTAGTCAGAGTCGTTTTCGGTCGACTTCCAGCGATAAAGAAACCGACTTCAGCTTTTCAAGTCCAATAATTTTATGGTCAGTTTGTGGCTAAAGGAAGAATTAAAGATCTTTGAAAAGAGAAGAAGTTGCAATTCTTCATTTTCGTCAGCTTCTGTTTCCTTCGATCGATCTATATTTTACTTCATTCGTCAAACGATATTTTTTACATAATTATTCTAAGCAACTTCAGTCCACACAATTCCATTTTAATCTAGTCTACGCCTATTATACCGTATATTGAATAGGCCTATTCTATATTATTCTCTTTTCAATTTTCTCTCCACTGAAGTCTGTTGAGTCAATTCGCTCATCAGATCCGTCATGTACCATCCGCTGTTGTCATTGTCTTCGCTCATCCACACAAGAACTTCATATTCTATCAGATCATATATGCCCCCTTCTCATCGCAACATAATCGTATCCTATCCCCTGCACCCCTCCTCACCCCACTATCGCCATGCAGTTAATCCCACCAAAGTCCGTCTGATAACTGTGCGCCGCTCTATCGTCCATCGTCCATCGTCCTATGCTATATACATATAAACTGCAGCTGCATTCGTCCACAGTAAGTCAATCTCAGTTTGCGATCGGTCATCTCAGCCAATCTCTCCCTCGGTGATCGCCAGAACTGAGGACGACGACCAAAGGAGGGAAACCTCATCGCAGCAGCAGCAGCAGCAGCAGCAGCGCTTAAGCCAAACGACCGACGGTCACCGACCACAGGCGAGATAGACGACGACGACGACGACATCTGCATCAGTAGACCATGACGGAGCACAGAGCTCTCTTTTCTCTCTGTCTCTCTTTTCTCTATCTCTCTGTGTATATATATATATATATATATATATATATAATATATCTGTCTCACTCTGTCTCTCTGTCTCTTTCTTTCTGCGCAGGTGCGTCTGTGTGTTTGTGTGTGATGGGCAATTAGGACAGAACCGAAACTGTTTCGAAAAACAGTCAGAAGGAAATGTAAAGAATACCAACACATAAACAGATAAATTCAATTGGCATACCTGCTGCTCTTGCGTTGACTTCGAAAACGCATTATCTAAACCCAATTATATATTGTTTTATCTTTTTATCTAAACCCAATTAGGCCTATTATTGGTTTAGACTGGCAACTATATATAGGTTTAGCCCAATAACTATTGTGGCTGACCGTACAAGCTGACATCTGAATGGAATTTGTCGTTGTAGGCATTGAGGCTCGGAATGTTGTCAAATCAATATTCGTGGGTGGCACCTTTCCTTGTAAGTTTCTAGATCAGCCATTTACAAACATTTTGCTTTTGATATTTAATTATAAGAAGGAAACGTAGGCTAACTATAGCCTACCATTCGTCCTAGTCAGGTGTTCTCTAACAAAACTTTCTAAAACTTAGATCCTATACCGATTTGATGAGCCACACATTCACTAATTCATTCATTTAGTCATTCATTCACCCATTCATTCATTCACTCATTCATTCATTAATTCATTCATTCGCTTGTTGTTTCATTCGTTTATCCATTAATTCACGCATTCATTCATTAATTCATGCATTCATTCGTTCATTTATTCATATATTCACTCATTCATTCATTCATTCACTCATTCATTCATTCATTCACTCATTCATTCATTCATTCGCTCATTCTTTTATCAGTGGCGGCGCCAGGATTTCAGTATTGGGGGGGGCTAAAGAGGGTAAATCGTCCAAAATTTTTATTTTTACATGGGAAAAATAATGGATGGCCTTTTTAAGGGGGCCTAGCCCCCCTAGCCCCCCTAGCGCCGCCACTGTCTTTTATTCATTCATCTGTTTGTTGTTTCATTCGTTCATCCATTCATTCGTTGCGTCTAATTCATTTATTGAGACGTGGATTCATAGTTTCAACTATTTCTTGTAAACGATATAGCGCGCAAAAGAGTTGGAGGCGAGGAGTTACGCCGACACAGGAGTTAAGTTGTTTGCCATCGGCGTGTCTCTCGACTTACCACCAGACACTTACGACGAAGACGGCGCTGATGAGAAGACAGGTTTCACCAGATATGAATACGCCACAGTTCGCGACATTCTGCTTGTACTCTACCATTCAGTTCGATTGCATCACCGCATCACTGGTCGATGCAGTCTCGAAGACAGAGGAGGCGACCTACTGCCGATCATCACCAAGGTAACTGCTCATCACCAAGGTAACTGCTCATCACCAAGGTAACCACTCATCACCAAGGTAACTGCTCATCACCAAGGTAACTGCTCATCACCAAGGTAACCGCTCATCACCAAGCTAACTGCTCACCACCAAGGTAACCGCTCATCACCAAGGTAACTGCTCATCACCAAGGTAACTGCACGACAAGCATGACATAAGCTTAGATGAGGAGACTTGGTCCGAACTAGAACACTGGCAATGTTGGATGCTCTGAGCTTTTTATCTGGATGTAAATAAAACCTTACCCATTGGTAGTCCTCAAACCTCAAGGAGATCTTGAATAGATGGTAAGACATCTTTTTCATTTGCTTTGCGACTTCAAATATTGGACAGATGCTCAGTTTTCTCTGAAGTCTTATTAAGCGACTATCAGCCATGTTATACTTCTGTAGTTTGTTAAGAAATGAAATTCTATTCGAATGTATTTAAAGAATATCACATAATAGTTTAGGTCACGATACGTTGATGAAATTATATCACTTTGGTTGACGTAAGCATGTCTCCTTGGCTGTGCTCCGACTTATCTTGTTGAGCTCTGCCGTCCAGTATCTGTTGTCCTGGCTCGCCGAGCCCTTCGCTCTGCCTCTAGTGGGAAGCTTTTGGTCCCACGTGTTGAAACCTCAACCTGTCAGCGTCGTGCTTTCTCAGTTGTAGGTCCATCTGTCTGGAATAGTCTCCCGTTGCAGGTGCGCCTGCTACCAAGGGTTGACTCATCAGTCTTCTACAAGCTCCTTAAAACTTTTTTGTTTCACCGTGGTTGGATTGGGAGCGCTTCTGAGTGGATTTCTTGAAGAGGCGCTATATAAATTCTTGAAATGAATGAATGAATGAATGAAATATTGCAGGCTAAAAATGCCTGACAGTACTGAAAATCAATATGGCGTTCTTAAATCGTCCGGTAGAGGGCAGAAGACGTCAACATAGGAAGGTCAACTTTTTTGTAGCAATTCTGTGATACCATAGGCAACTTTTAATCACTATTGGAATTGAAAATTCAAGAAAATATTTTCACTCCACCCTAATGCATAGGCGTAGGCCTTACGAACTCAACCAGCTTAAACAGGTAAATTTAAGAAGCAGAAAATAATAATAATAATAATAATAATAATAATAATAATAATAATAATAATAATAATAATAATAATAATAATAATAATAATAATTTTCGTTTATTCAACAATCCAATTTACAGGAACACAGATTGCAGAATACACAAATCTTAACTAACTGAGCAGACAGCCTGCAATACATGGCGATAATAGCAGCCCAACGGAGACTCGAACTCGCTACCTAGCTCTTGCTCTCTACGCCAGCATGTTATCCATTGCTCTACCGCTCCTCTCCCCAGAGGCAGACAGGCACGGTGACAGTAAGACAGACAACCAAACAGACAAAAAATAGCGAACAGATTTTGTAGACGTGTGTCTATACACGCCGTCCGCACCTGCGCATTTCTTCCACTGAAGCGTGTTATGTGTCGTGACTCGCTCTAACGCCTCTACCGACGCCTCTCTTTCTCAAGCGATGAAATTTATTACTCGCTTCTCGCCTTCCTTGAACCTCTTTTCCCCATCGCTTTTTTCCCCATCGCCCATCCATCCATCTGTCATCTTCCATCACGACATGATCCGTTCCAATTATTATCCCGCGTACTTACATGCGGCTCAGAACCCATCAGAAATCTTCTTTCAAGTCGTATCCGATATAATATTATATAACGTCTTTGGATCTTCTCGCAAATACGTCACCAATACGTCACGACGTCGTTGGTTCTCTCGATTATAGACGATAATAATAATAATTAATATAGACATAGACATAGACATATTTTTATTGATCCCATCAATTCAATTGTACATGTATGTTTAACAAAGTATAGACATAATTCGCAATAAGAAAATACTCAAAGTGAATAGGTATTATAAGAGTGAGGGAGCAAATAGGCACACCAAAAGGGACAAGTCCCGCTAAGCAGGGGCCTAATTAACAAAGTGAAGTGAGAAAGTGAAAGCTGAAGGGAGTATTGGAATACAGAGATATTACTTAACTAGGGAAAGAAAAAAATTATTATAAAAAACAAAACTAATGTAGTTAACACTACATGAAAAACTCAGAGAAAGAACAAAATAAAAGCAAAAGCAATCAAACAATCAAATAAATCAGCATTAGCATGGGTAACCCCTCATGCTATATTAACAGAAAACATTACATAATGTATACACACGTAACAGGTGTTTAAAATGAGTTAAGTTAGTAGCCTTACGAATGTGAATCGGAATTTTATTCCATATGACAGGGCCTTGGAATTTAATAGAAAATTTCCGAACATTTGTTTTTGCAAAAATAATACTGAAGTCTCTATTACCTCTAGTGAGTCCAGGATGCAATGCAGGAGAGAAGTAAGATGCAAAGGAAGAAGGGAGGAGGTTATTGATGTATTGATACATAAATTGAGATGTCTGTTCAAATCTAATCTGCTTAATATTTAGGAGTTTATGCTCAGCAAATAAGGGACCAGTATGACAGTTAACAGTGGATTTAGTGATAACTCGTATGGCTTTTTTTGTAAGGTCCTTAAAACATGGAGATGGGTATCATAGGTTGAAGTCCAAATTAAATTAGAGTAAGTAAGGTATGGATAGACTAGGGTGAAATATAGATTGATAAGCACATGAGAGGGAAGCAAGTAAGAGACTCTCTTAATAATGCCTATGCTTTTTGAATTTTTTTTACTTATTTCGTCTATATGAACTTTCCATTTTAGGTGCTGATCAATATGAACGCCAAGGAATTTTGTCGTGTATATGTCGACGATATTCTACGCGTTATTCACATATGAATATTGTAGTCAACTAAACGTCTTAGAATTTCGTCTATAGATATTAAATTGCGGTCCAAGAAAATGGTAATCTGTTATCCCGTAGTTTGCTTCATTTGATAAATAATTCTTTTAATGTCTTCAATACATTACTTGAAGTTGGTAAAACAGTTTAGCAATGTCCGTGATTAGGTTACTGTCATCAATCCAGCTTCCATTTTAATAAGGAAAAATGTCATCCACCGATATCAGACTTAAATTATTGCCATCAATCCAACCTCTATTTAACCAAGGGTCAAACAAAGATAAAGTACAACAGGGTTTAAAATGTGCATGGACTGTAATGGACGGCGTCCAGGCACTTATTTTAAAATCTGAACGTCGTCCTGCCACGTCTTTGGCCCGCACAGTTTGGAAAGGTAAGGAGCCTCCGAGCGTCTATGTCACGCTCTCTCTTGTGTCATGTTTAACGACACCGCCATATCAAAGATGATTAGTGTCGCCCTCCTCCTTTATCCAGGCTTGGGACTGGCACTGGTAGAGAACAACCAGTGGTGGAGTTTAAAATCTCCAATAAAGCATCGATAGACGATAATGTCGTGGACCGAATCTGTTTCATCTGTCGTTATAATACAGGACCGGTAGCGTTTTATTCCTACGCATACCGCGATTAAGCAATCGGGTTTCAAGGTTGGATGACCAGTAGCGATCTAGTAGCCTACTACGACATCCGGCTTAGATGTCTGTGTCTTGTCTGTCAACGTCCTGTTTGTTTGTCTGTGTCTGTCTGTTTGTTTGCCTGTGTCTGTCTGTTTGTCTGTCGGTTTATTTCCGGTCGCATATGATGATGGCTTTTGATTTTATGAGCGTCGATTTGGAATTCCTCGTGTAAGCTACATGTTCACTTTGAGCTTTTCTCGTTCAAAGGAAGAGATGGGGTCTTTGAAGCAACATCACATCAGTTGTTATGGTGATGATGAGGCCAATGATGATGATGGTCATCATGATGAGGATGAAAACTACTTTCTGTCTGTTCTGAATATGATTGTGCTTGGGTGTAGGCTACGTTACGAGAAGGCTATTGTTTGTATTATGTAGGCATGGGTGTTACTGTGGCACATTGCGAGGAGGGAACCCATTCGGAAAGTATATGTCGCTATCATAAATTATATCCAATAAAACTGGTATCTGGATCATATTTCTGGTTAATAGTTGGATGCAACAGGAACGACAGGAAGGCTGGAGTTTGATGAGAACGGTGTACGCTTCGGTTACATCGTCGACATTCTCTCACTTGAGTCAAATGGATTCCAACAGGTTCGCTTTATGATGCTGTTGTAGATAACAGAGGCTGTAGATTATAATGGGTGGTTTTATGCGTTCAAACTCCTCGAAAAAATTGCATTTCTGTTATCAAAATGCAAAAATGTTGTACAATACGATCATATACAAAAGAATCTCCTGAAAACTGAAAAGCTCATGACACTTTTATAGCAAATCCTTAATCAAGGACATCAGAGGGTGGTCCTGTCCAACAGAGGGTGGTCCTGTCCAACAGAGGGTGGTCCTGTCCAACAGAGGGTAGTCCTGTACAACAGAGGGTGGTCCTGTCCAACAGAGGGTGGTCCTGTCCAACAGAGGGTGGTCCTGTCCAACAGAGGGTGGTCCTGTCCAACAGAGGGTGGTCCTGTCCAACAGAGGGTGGTCCTGTCCAACAGAGGGTGGTCCTGTCCAACAGAGGGTGGTCCTGTCCAACAGAGGGTGGTCCTGTCCAACAGAGGGTGGTCCTGTCCAACAGAGGGTGGTCCTGTCCAACAGAGGGTGGTCCTGTCCAACAGAGGGTGGTCCTGTCCAACAGAGGGTGGTCCTGTCCAACAGAGGGTGGTCCTGTCCAACAGAGGGTGGTCCTGTCCAACAGAGGGTGGTCCTGTCCAACAGAGGGTGGTCCTGTCCAACAGAGGGTGGTCCTGTCCAACCGCAAGGCATCTCAAGACCACAATCAAAAAAAGTACTGTACCTCAATTATGTAATCAACATGCATTCTTTTAATGATTTTTTAATTGCACAACCTCTTGTCCTCTTTCTTCCGGTCCTCCATGTAGTAAGTTATTCCCTTTCACCTGCTAATGAACAATTTAAACTATTTTAACTTCACAAAGATGTTTTACAGTTGCACAAATTCCTTTAGTCCTTTAGAACTGCTCCTTATGTGTAGGACTGTACACTATACAAAGCCATTGTAACCAACATGTGTTTGGTTCTAGCGTGAAAATATATGAAAATAAATATATCATCAATGAGCTTTTCCTATCTTATTCATAAGCGCGTTCACACTCTTCACAGCTTATCTAAACTTCTAAAGGCTCTACATACTTTCCAACTCTTACCAAGAATCCCATTCCTCACTATTGGATTGTTTGCACTGCGTTAAAGAAAATTACTGAGTTATAGATAAGTGTTTATTTTCTTGTTTTGTTCTCATTCAACGTTCTTAGGTCGGATTTTGGAATTCATCTGTAAAAGACTTGGATGCCAGACTACACTTGCACCAAGTGAAGTCATTGGAAACGACCCTGTCAGCTGATTACAACAAGACCATCAGAGTTGTCTCTATTGTGGTTGGCTTCTATTGACGATGATGAAAAGAATTATATATTGATCGATGTTAATAAATAATTATTGATAAAATGAATGATACGTGAATAATGATAAAACGAATGAACCACGAGAGCCACTTTCTTAGGCTAAATCCATTCCTTTGCTAGTCTTTAGTTATGTTTTGTTAATGTTGTTATGTGATGTTGTCGTGTTGTGTTATCACATTACATCATTATGTTAATGTTATTATGTGATGTTGTCGTGTTGTGTTATCACATGACATCATATGTTAATGTTGTCATGTGATGTTATCGTGTTTGCGTTATCACATGACATCATATGTTAATGTTGTCATGTGATGTTATCGTGTTTGCGTTATCACATTACATCATTTGTTAATGCTGTTATGTAATGTTGTCGTGTTGCGTTATCACATAACATCATATGTTAATGTTGTTATGTGATGTTGTGTTGCGTTATCACATTACATCATATGTTAATGTTGTTATGTGATGTTGTCGCGTTGTGTTATCACATTACATCATATGTTAATGTTGTTATGTGATATTTTCGTGTTGCGTTATCGCATTACATCATATGTTAATGTTGTTATGTGATGTTGTCGTGCTGTGTTATCACATTACATCATACAATTAATAATAATAATAATAATAACAATGACGATTTCTAAGGCGCCGTAACACAGGGCGCCTATGTTACTGTTATGTTACTGTTTATGCTAACGACTTAAATGCTAATAATAAGAATAATGACGAGGTCTTATTATCTTTCTTCACAAAGGATCCTCCATTCCTGATGTACAGGGCAGGTGGAGCCTCTTTCTCTTACCAAGGCGGCATAGGCGATCGCTTACAGGGCTACTATGTCGACCTCCTTAACGTACTGGCTTCCCATCTCGGACTGAAGTTTGAACTCGAGCTCGTTGCAGACGGTCCGTACGGCCGACAACTCCCGGATGGCAAGTGGGACGGAATCATCAATCATCTGCTGGGTGGGGTAAGAAATAAGAACCTGATAATGGGGGGGGAAAGTTGAAGGACACCAGTTTTCTCTGTCATTCTCTCTGTTTGTCTTTCCTCCTCCTTCGTTTCAAAACAATTGCCTTTTCTCTCTTGGTTGCACGCGCTGGGAGTACTTCTGAAAGACTCTTACTGCGAGAAGCGCTTTCTAAATGGTCAGATGCAATACACTAATTGCTCAAGGAACAAGTACATCACAGTCTGTTTTGAATAAGGGGGTTAACGCAAGGCAGAGGAAATGAAGGGGTTGACTTACATAGTAAAAGCTTATAAGTTTGGGTTGCATTGTATAAGCTTGAAATTAAGGTTATAATTAGTATTAAAATGAGAATTGTAGAAAAATAACTGGGCTCAGACCGTGGGACCATGGACGTATTGGGGGCTTCTCCAGCTAAAACCTCCCAAATGAATAATTCCAAAAATTTCTAAAAATAATCGTGTATTTCTGTGTATTTTGTGGCCATTTTCGCAGGAACCACAAAAATTTCTCTAGCTATGTTGCTGGGTCAGGCTATGATCCACTATGGAGTTTGGTGTGTAAAGAAGACTTAACTATGAAACCATGAAAAGACGGGGGTTTAGACTCTCCAAATTCCTTGCAATTCTTACCATGGTTTCCCATTAGACGTGTTTTCATGTAATCTTAATAAGCGTCCGGATTGTTTTTTATATGGCATCGTATGAACTGTCGTCTCAATTGTGAGGCGTTTGTTTGTAATGATTATAATGATTATAATGATTATAATGATTATAATGATTATAATGATTATAGTGATTATAATGATTATAATGATTATAATGATTAGAATGATTATAATGATTATAATGATTATAATGATTAGAATGATTATAATGATTATAATGATTAGAATGATTATAATGATTAGAATGATTATAATGATTATAATGATTAGAATGATTATAATGACTATAATGATTATAATGATTATAATGATTATAATGATTATAATGATTATAATGATTATAATGATTATAGTGATTATAATGATTAGAATGATTATAATGACTATAATGATTATAATGATTATAATGATTATAATGAATATGTGCTGTAAAAGCCAAGTGAGACGATCATCACATGAAAAGAAGGATGAAGATTGATGATGATGATGATGATGATGATGATGATGATATAATTATAACAATGATGATGATGATGATATAATTATAACAATGATGATGATGATGATGATATAATTATAACAATGATGATTTATGATGATATAATTATAACAATGATGATGATGATATAATTATAACAATGATGATTTATGATGATATAATTATAACAATGATGATTTATGATGATATAATTATAACAATGATGATGATATAATTATAACAATGATGATTTATGATGATATAATTATAACAATGATGATGATGATTATGAAATAATTATAACAATGATGATGATGATATAATTATAACAATGATTTATGATGATGATATAATTATAACAATGATGATTTTTGATGATATAATTATAACAATGATGATATAATTATAACAATGATGATGATGATGATGAAATAATTATAGACAATGATGATTTATGATGATATAATTATAACAATGATGATTATGATATAATTATAACAATGATGATGATGATATAATTATAACAATGATGATGATGATGATATAATTATAACAATGATGATGATGATGATGATGATGATGATGATGATGATGATGATGATGATGATGATGATGATGATGATGATGATGATGATATAATTATAACAATGATGATTTATGATGATATAATTATGACAATGATGATGATGATATAATTATAACAATGATGATTTATGATGATATAATTATAACAATGATGATTTATGATGATATAATTATAGACAATGATGATTTATGATGATGATATACTTATAACAATGATGATGATGATGATGATGATATAATTATAACAATGATGATGATGATTTATGATGATATAATTATAACAATGATGATGATGATATAATTATAACAATGATGATGATGATGATGATATAATTATAACAATGATGATGATGATATAATTATAACAATGATGATGATGATATACTTATAACAATGATGATGATGATGATATAATTATAACAATGATGATGATGATTTATGATGATATAATTATAACAATGATGATGATGATATAATTATAACAATGATGATGATGATGATGATGATGATATCATTATAACAATGATGATGATGATTATGATATAATTATAACAATGATGATGATGATATAATTATAACAATGATTTATGATGATATAATTATAACAATGATGATTTTTGATGATATAATTATAACAATGATGATATAATTATAACAATGATGATGATGATGATATAATTATAGACAATGATGATTTATGATGATATAATTATAACAATGATGATTATGATATAATTATAACAATGATGATGATGATATAATTATAACAATGATGATTTATGATGATATAATTATAACAATGATGATTTATGATGATATAATTATAACAATGATGATGATGATATAATTATAACAATGATGATTTATGATGATATAATTATAACAATGATGATTTATGATGATATAATTATAACAATGATGATGATGATATAATTATAACAATGATGATGATGATGATATAATTATAGACAATGATGATTTATGATGATATAATTATAACAATGATGATTTATGATGATATAATTAAAACAATGATGATTTATGATGATATAATTATAACAATGATGATTTATGATGATATAATTATAACAATGATGATTTATGATGATATAATTATAACAATGATGATATATGATGATGTAATTATAACAATGATGATGATGATATAATTATAACAATGATGATGATGATGATATAATTATAGACAATGATGATTTATGATGATATAATTATAACAATGATGATTATGATATAATTATAACAGTGATGATGATGATATAATTATAACAATGATGATTTATGATGATATAATTAAAACAATGATGATATATGATGATATAATTATAACAATGATGATGATGATATAATTATAACAATGATGATGATGATGATATAATTATAGACAATGATGATTTATGATGATATAATTATAACAATGATGATTTATGATGATATAATTATAACAATGATGATATAATTATAACAATGATGATGATGATGATATAATTATAGACAATGATGATATATGATGATATAATTATAACAATGATGATGATGATATAATTATAACAATGATGATGATGATGATATAATTATAGACAATGATGATTTATGATGATATAATTATAACAATGATGATTATGATATAATTATAACAGTGATGATGATGATATAATTATAACAATGATGATGATGATGATATAATTATAGACAACGATGATTATGATAATTGGTTATGAAGAAGACTAAAACAATATTTCTGACGATCACCATAACAACAGAACTGCACTGTGGGCAGACCTGATCAATACCCTGATGTATGATTGATTGATTGGTTGATTGATTGATTGATTGATTGATTGATTGATTGATTGATTGATTGATTGATCTGTGAATAATATTTTGTTCCGTCGATCGTTTGATTGATTGCATTGTTCTAGAAAGCGACGATGGTTCTCGCACCGATCGCAATAACGACCCCGAGGTCAAAGATCATAGACTTTACGGACGCCTTCTGTACGGTCAGTGTGGGGGCAATTGGCCCCTCTGCACCCTCCCGTTCATTCGCCTACAGGGTGACCGACCCCCTCGCAGCGTCCGTCTGGGCCACCCTCTTTGCCATCGTGGCAGCCATTGGCATCATCCTCTACTTCTTTGACAGTCTCGTTCCCCTGGGGACCTCATCATCGCCCGAAGCAGCGTCAGGGTCTTCGAATGAGTGGCGCAGGGATCTACCCCGCTGTGGGGTCTGGTTCACCCTTGCAACGATCCTACTCAGCGTAACAGGGGGCACTGTACCACGCAGCACAGCCGGTCGACTGCTCATCTCCGTGCTCTGGGTTTTTTCGGTGGCAATCATTTCGCTTTACACTGCCAAGATGGCGGCCATCATGGCGACGTCTGAACTGCAGATGGCGTCGATGCAGCGCGTTGAAGACCTACTCACACAGACAGATGTCAGCTATGGAACAGTGCGACACAGTGACGTCAGTCGCCTTTTCCAGGCGTCAACCAATCCACAGCATGTGAAGATGTGGCAGGTGATGGCAGCACACGACCTGCCGGGGTCGATTGACTTGTCTGGCTCTCTGTCGGATGTGACTATAACTCCGCAGGAAGGATTTGACCGAATGAATCGACTGCCTACCTACCACTTCATCTGGCACATGCCTGGAATACAGTTCCAGGCAATGGAAAACTGTAGTCTCATGATAATGGAAAGTCAGTTGGACAGCCTGCCTTTGGGAATCGCTCTGCGTCAGGGAACGAATCTTCGGGAACCACTGAACAGAGCTCTGAGGAATCTGAGCGAAGATGGAGTCCTGAAAATGTTGGAGAACAAGTAAGCTGCTATTTAGTCTTTCGTGGGATCAGGGTTTCAGTGGAAATTTGTAAGTTATGGTAAGGAGAAGCGAAAGAGATCATGTGGATGGTAGGTACATAGGGTTACCATACGTCCGGGTTTCCCCGGACATGTCCTCTTTTCAGGCCCCTGTCCGGGCGTCCGGGCGGCTTTCCAGAAATATGGCTTTTGTCCGGGTTTTTCCCGTCCGTCCATGATCGATCGATTTTACTTACTTTTCCGTGTTATATAGCCTACTATTCCGTTCCGTGAACTAAACACCCGTTCAGCAATATTTGCCTCAATGGTATGGTTACCATTGGATTTCCGGTTCCTGAAGCGGTTTTTTGTAAACCAAACGCATAAATATAGCGCGAGTTACGTAATGATAATTGTAGGTCTAAATAAAATAATCAATTTTTCAATTTAAGGGGGAAATTGACATAAAAACGCCGAAACGTAAGTGTTTTCGTGCAGGTCGTTATGGCTGGGAAGCTAAATGTTTGACATGCGGCAGCGGAACTTATAGGCTATTTCAGTTGCCAATAAGGGTGCACTGGATTTAAAGGCGCACGCCGAAGTATGTTAAGAGTGTTCGGGGAACTTTATATACCAAAGTAACCAACATTTTTAGTTACACTGGGTTCCAAAAGCGACGAATCTGTCACTGTTTTGTTTCTGGGTGCAGTCAGTGACAGCAATGTAATGTGTACCGAAGTACTGAACAATCATTGATGAAGTTTAAATTGAAATCATGTACAATAAGAACAAAATTTGGTGTAGTTTAACGTTACTTTTATTGTACCACACTTAGGCTAACATTGGCGTAGCACTAGAAGCCTATAATATAGGCTTCTAGTGCTACGCCAATGTTATATGAGCCGGCTACGGGATGGTAACAGGCGGATGAACATTTTGTGTCCTCTTTTTCATCTGAGCACTTATGGTTTCCCTATAGGTACATCCTTGGTACCTTTTGCTTAGTAATGCGTGGATATAGTTAGGTTAACCACAATCATAATCCACATTGAAGCTTTGATGCTGGTCTGTCAAAAGTTGGACCAGTCGGACAATTAGGCATTGCTGACGGGTTATGAAGTTGGTGTCTGTTGGGTCATTTATGTGCGTTTAATACTAGCAAGATTACATGTATATGTGGATTATGTCTGTGTGTTCGATTTGAAAGTTCAACTCACTAAAAGCAAGACTCTGCTGGCAATAAAACATGTATTAATATTATCCAGAAACGTAGAAAACAGATTATTTGACATTTGTAGATAACAAAACCGAAAGTCCGTAGAACCAGAAACAAGAAGACCACTGACTACAAAACTGAGCGGCCTAACACAGTACTCAAAACCCGATATAACTGTTACTCGAGATCCAACATCCTCCCACCTTTCCTTTTGACAATAAAAGGAAATGCTATTGAGTTCATACAATCTTAACACGGAACAAAATTAATGCTAATATGAATCTACTAACGAACTTTACACAGTCAAAACACTGTCATAACACTGTCAGACTGAAAAGTCCATATCTCAATCGTCCAGTCTTTTAGGTTTACGAATCGTGCGTCCAGATCTAGTTACAATGTTCGATTCCATGTGTTCTGGATCTTGCTCGTGATCGAAACCTTTTCCTCCAAGCTTGGGTTGGTTCACCTTTTCTTTTGATCCATTAAATTGTTCCAGCATAGACTGAACATCCGTAGAATTAGTCACTTCCAATGGATACAGTCGTTGTAATGGACGTAGTAAAACACCCTTCTGGGTCTTCACTCTGGCAGTACGAATGGAACCATCTCGTCCAGGGATTAGTTCAATAATCTTTCCCAGCGGCCAATGAACCCGTTTTTGATCATCCGCACCAATCAGTACCACATCTCCAATGGACGGTTGATTCTGTTTCTTTTCTTTAGCTCGTTGCACCAATAAGGACAGGTATTCATTCTTAAATCGGGTTCTCAGCTCTCTTTGCAATGACATCCTCCGTTTATACTCGACCGACAGCTCGACTGAAAGTTCTTGACATTCTGGAAATGCGGCAGAATTAATACCTCTCAAGAACATGGCCGGACACAATGGAATCAGATCCTCCTGATCTTCTGTCATCACTGTCAATGGACGTTCGTTGATGACATTCTCCACGTGACTCAGACAAGTCCGGAGTTGTTCGTAATCTAAGCGAGCATTTCCCAACATTCTCTTCAACAACTCTTTCACAGTTCTGATTAGTCTCTCCCACCAACCGCCCCACCATGCTGCTGATGGAGGGTTGAATATCCACTTGATTTGCTTCACATTGGCGGTCAACTCGATCTCACTCCAGTCCAATTTGTTAAACAGATTCACTAGTCCGACAAAATTAGATCCATTATCGCTGTATATAGTAACCGGTCTTCCACGTGTATTGATAAACCGATCTAAAGCGTTCAGAAATGTTTCTGTGTTGAGTGAAGTAACGAAATCCAGATGAACACATCGATATACGGCACATGTAAAAAGAACCAACCAGGCCTTTTCACCAGTTTTCAGATGCAAAGGCCCTGCCAAATCTACTCCAGTGGTTTGGTAGGCATCCGCTGCTTCTGTACGACTATTTGGCAGCGTGGCAGGGTCCACTTGAAAACCTTTTCCTGAATGACGTAAACAATTCGTGCATCGTCTTAACACCCTGTTTATTGTCTTCCTCGATTGTAAAATCTAAAACCGTTCTCGCAGTTTACTCATCAAGAACTGAGTTCCTGCATGGTGATGTTTCAAATGATACCATCTAATCAACTGTTCCACAAGCAGATGTTTTGACGGCAACAACACTGGAAACCTGAATATTTTATCACTTTCTCTGAGCGTAAGCTTTGTTTTTACATGATAGAGTTGATCCTCGTCCATCTCTACCACCAAACCGCTGATGTTTTCCTTCCTTTTGGTAAACTCTTCCTTTTGCACCAATTTCAATATCACAGCTTCTGCTTCGGTGAACTCTTGATCTGATAAGTGTCCAGTTCGTTTTACCTCTGTTGATTTACAATTAATAACAAATCGTTTCATCCATGCCATTGTCCGAATATTTTTGAGATAACTCGACAAGGGCAAGTACCAAAGTAGATTTCCTTTTACGTCCTCTAGACTTGACGTCAACAGCAACACTGCAGAATTTTCCTGTGACCTATCAACTTTTCCTTCTGAGGTCAAATCATCCTGTCGATTTTTCTCTATGGGTTTCTTCCTTTGCTCTTCACGTATGGCATCTTCATCCCACGTAGACTCCTCAATCGGCCAGTCTTTGCTTGAGTGATGTAACCATTCTGGTCCATTCCACCATCTTGATTCCAACAATTGAGTAGGTGAACATCCTCTTGAGGGAAGATCTGCTGGATTATGGATCCCTGGAACGTGTCTCCAGTCCTCGACTTTGACGAGAGAACAAATTTCCTTTACCCGGTTTCCTACAAAAGATCCCCACTCGTCGTTTCGCTTGATCCAGGCCAAGGCAGTCGTTGAATCACTCCATAAGTAACATTTTAAGTCTGCCAGGTGTAACGCTTCTTTGATGAAATGTGTCAGTCTTGCTCCCACCACACACGCCAACAATTCCATTCTCGGTATCGAAGGCCGTTTCAAAGGTGCTAGTCTCGACTTTGCCATCATTAGCTGCACCGACACTTGTTTGCATTCATCTGTCGTGCGAAGAAATATCACTGTAGCATATGCATCCTGGCTCGCATCACAAAATGTATGAGTTTCTGAAGAACCTGCTTTCAAACCGTGGCCACTAGTGAAGTCTCTGTTAATTTTGATATTTCTTAGGCTCTGTATCTCTTTATGCCATTTCTTGAGTTTCTTCTCAACCGTTTCAGGTAATTTCTCATCCCAGCCCAACTTTGCTGCCCAGGTGCTCTGCAACAAGAGTTTTAAAGTCAGTGTGGCTGGACAGACTAATCCCACTGGATCAAATATTTTGTTTATGTAGGCTAGAACCAGTCTCTTGGTCATACCTTCCTTCCATTCACCGATGACTACGTCACAGGACAACGTATCTTCGACTTTATCCCACAGAAGTCCTAACATCTTCACAACTGTAGGTTTGTTTTCTTTCAACTCTGAAGTCACATCATCACATTGTTCACTTTCAGTCTCTTTGTCTGATTTTGGAAGAGAACATTCCCAATTTCTCAGATTCATTCCTGCAGATGACATGATTTTTACAGTCTGATTTCTGAAGTGTTCGTATTCTTCATGTGTAGACACTGACGTTGCACAATTGTCCACATATAAAGAGTTCAACAACTTCTTTGCCAACGTCTTATTTTCTCCGCTGATTGACTTTAGATGTAGCTCTAGCACGGCTGCCAACAGGAACGGACTGCAGTTCACTCCAAACACCACTCGACGATGTCTGTACACTCTGATCTTTTCAGTCATAGCATCGTCCCACCAAAGAAAACGAAGAAAGTCTCGATCCTTCTCCGCAACTTCAATCATCTGAAATGCTTTTCTAATGTCTGCCACAACACCAATTTTGTTCTCTCGGAAACGTAGTAAAATGGTCGGCAAAAGTTCCAATAGGTTAGGACCCTTTTCCAATACATCATTCAGTGATGGTGTTCTTCCTGACTTGCAAGATGCGTCAAATACAGGTCGTACTGGCGTGGTCTGACTCTCTGGTTTGAACACGGCACGGTGAGGAAGATAGTGACACTGTCTCATGTTCTCCACTGGTTCAACCATTTCAATCAAACCTTCATTCATCCAATCTTCAAATACTTGTTGATACTCTTGATATTTTCCTTGAGCTTGTAACTTTTTCGTCAATGACCTGAGTCTTTTTCCTGCTATTTCTCGATTGTGGGGAATTTCCGGTCTTCCTTCAATCCACGGTAGTGACACTGAATACCTGCCTTCTTGCGACTTTGTTACCGTCTGAAGAAAGTGTTCTTTTGTCTCTATATCTTTTTCCTTTTGAGTTTTGCATTCCACTGGATCACGGATTCCAATGACCTCTAGACTCCATAGTTCCGCTACACTGGCTTCAGTCACCAACATAGACGTAACTAGCATTGCTGCATCACTGTCATCATCACTCTGCACGTATTCAAGCTTGCCGGATAATGTCCACCCGAAACAGGTTTCCAAGGCAACAAGACCGTTTTCCAAGCAATGTCGACGACCCGTCAACCACTGTGCATAGTAATCCGATCCGATGAGAAGTTCAATCTCTTCTTGATCACTTCCAAGATCATCAACAAAGATCCTTTTCTCTTTCAGTTCTGTCATCCATGGTCCTTTTGACATTCGAGGAATCCCACCACAGATCTTCTGCTGACTCAAGACTTCCACTTGAGCACAATATTTATTGAAACTCCCTTCTAGTTCAATCTCATACAAACTGTGACGTCGCTCGTCTTTGTAACCACCAAACAGAAGATGACATAACTTTACTTCACTTTTAGATTTTATTCCTAATTGTTGGGCAGTTTTCTCCAGGATATACGACTTCTGTGAACCTGGGTCCAATAAAACTCTGACAGTTTTCTGTCTGTCTCTGTTTCGAATAACACACTTCAGTGTTTGTAGCAGGACTTCATTGGTGCAATTCAACTGAGAATGTACCACCATCACTTGTTCCAATTCATGGTTATTCTTTGCAACTTCTGTCATCTTCTTGTTTACTTCTAAGTCTGGACACATCAAAGTCACGTGCTTCTTCTGACAAACAATACATTTCACAAACGATTTACATGACTTTGCCACGTGACTTCCTCTCAAGCACGACAAACAAGCCTTTTTCTCTAATATTTTCCTCTTTTTCAGACCATATGGCATGGTTTGAGCAGTCACACATGTCTGACTGTCATGTGTTTTATCGCAAAACACACACCCTGATTTCTGTCCAACAAACAGACCTGCTGCAGTAGGTGGGCTGTATTGTCTCACATTTTCTCTTTTTTCCTTCTCAAACTTTACTTTACTCAAATCACCAAAACCTTCATTGACATAGGACAATCTTTCAGCTCCTTTTACTTCCATCCGTAGAAATTTCATCAAGGACTTCAGGCGTTCATCTACGGGTTGATCAAGGTGATCTTCATCATATCCTGACAATGCACTTCTCTGCCAAACTCTAACAACCTCTTCTGGCAGACTGGATTCCACAAGAGGATACAGGAATGCTGCACTTTGTTCTTGTGTTACTCCCAAGGTCTCAAGAGCTCGCAGATGCGACTCTAATTCATCATACATGCTGCACAGAGGAACAACTTTTGCCTTTCCTGCATTTTTTATGACCAGCTTCAACAACTGTCTGACATAAACTTCGGTTAACAACACTTTGTCCCCAAATCTGTCTTTCAAAGCCTTTATGACTAACTGGTAGTTTTCTGCAGTTTGTGGATAACTGTTAACCAACTTGTAAGCTCTGGTTCCAGGAATCATTGACTGAACCAGGTACTGAATTTTGTCGCTGTCATGCAACGCACTGTCGTTATGGATTTTCTGAAATTGAGACCAAAAACCTAGCCATTCTTTCAAGTCTCCGTCAAATTTACGGATTTCAATTTTCGGCAGTTTGTATGTTTTTGTGTGGACCTTCTCTCCACTGTGTGCACTGTTATTAGAACCATTACTAACTTTATCAGCAAGAAACTGCTCTGCTTTCAGTTTGGCCGTCACAAACCTTTCTTCATATTCGGAAATCGTCATCATCTCCGAGTCTTGATCCTCCTCTGAACCATGTAGAGTCAGACCGGTTAAAATTTGTTGATCAATGTCATCTACCTTCTTGTAAATGGTTTTCAACATTTCCAACTTGACGTGCACTGCCGTCTTATCCGGAGTGTCTCCAGATAATTCTACTTCGATATCCTTGCTCCTTTTACTTAATTGAGCTCGAAGCGGTCGTCTTCCATTTTTCAACGTTTCTAGGCTAATTCCATCCTCCATGTTGAAATCTCACAACAGCGGGTCACGCTTCTTTAGCGAAGATGAAATTAATTGTTTTCTTACCAACAGGGATCACGTCGGGGTCACCAAATGTTCGATTTGAAAGTTCAACTCACTAAAAGCAAGACTCTGCTGGCAATAAAACATGTATTAATATTATCCAGAAACGTAGAAAACAGATTATTTGACATTTGTAGATAACAAAACCGAAAGTCCGTAGAACCAGAAACAAGAAGACCACTGACTACAAAACTGAGCGGCCTAACACAGTACTCAAAACCCGATATAACTGTTACTCGAGATCCAACACTGTGGCTACGCCTGAGACTTTTGCAGGATGATTCAGCTAGTCCATGCATTTGTTTATTGACGACTGTCGTAACGAAATTGAATTAATTTAATCAGAAGAACTGATGAGTACCAGGATATTGGACCACATACATCACCCATAATGTATCAGAAAAGCTGATCTCTGATTGGTTGACTGGTTGCAGCTTCATAATTATCTCTTCGATATTATATTCCCAGCTGCGACAAGCTATGAACGATCGAGATGCGTAACTCCCTAAGATAATTAATGGAGTATATTATAATATTACACAATATTTGTGCAGGAGGATTGGATCTTATATAATGCTGAATGCGCTTTTGCATGACCAGGAGACCTTACCCAAGAAGCTGGATAAGCACTTACTGTAGTTGCTGTTGATTTACTATTTAGTTAAACTGTCAACTTACCAGTGCATGCGCAATGTATCTTATATAGGCTAATATATTAGGTTACAAAGCAGTCCTTCATCTTCTCCTGCCTTTAATTGATGCCTTTAACAGCGTAGGTGTGTATATTCGTTTAATGAGCAAAAACAGGTTGGCAAACCGCAACCTGGTAGCCTACATTGAGACAGACAAAAAACTGATGTAGATGCCGTTGACCTGACAATTATTTGTCTCATCTGGAGTTCTGCATCTTTTAGATATTCATCTTGTGATGTGGCAAATGTCGTCTATATCAACTGTATACGACCTGAACCAGGGCTTCTTTTAAGGATTTTTTTGAACTGCACGACCCCTGAAATCTCTCTCTTCCCTATGCTACAATGTTCCCAGGCAGATGACAACTTTTAAGTGCACAAAATGCTTTAACAGCTGCACAAACTCATGTAGAACTGCCCTATTTGTATTGAACTGCACGCTAAAAGAGCCATGACTTTGCCCCCTCATCATTTTCAATGAATTGATCAGGTAAATGAGCTGCTTCATTATTGCCTCTCTCTGCATAGATGATCTCGTTAATGTGGCACATGAAGAGAGTGTGACAATGAAGTGAAAGCAATGTGCATGAATATTTAGCATTTGAGAATGTTGGCATATAATTATCTGATTAGCCTAATTATTGAAGAGAACCCCAGTATAAGTGAGTTGATGATGTTGATTATTGATGATGTTGATTATTGATGTGTGTCATTGATGTGCAGATGGTGGGGTGGCAGGGATTGTTCAACGCACTTTCGTCGCCCGTTCGGAGTCTCGTTGAATGACATCACCGGATTACTCATTATTCTCGCCGTCACTGTTGCCATGTCAACCGTCGTCTCGGTGCTCGAACACAAACTCTGTCGACTAAGAAGCGAGAAGAAACGGAACAGAGTTAGTGTTGCATCTACCAGCCATTGTGCAATTCACACAATACATGGACACAATGTAGACAGAGCATTTGTATGGAATGGCCTTCCTCTTCAGCTGTGCCTCTTCCCTTTCCATAAGTCATTCTCTGATACATTCCAAAAACACTTGAAAACTGTTTTTTTATGTACTGGATTCGGGAGCACCTCTGAGTAGTTTCCCTGAAGAGGTGCTATATAAATAAATATTATTGAATGAAATGATTGTGTGACAATCTTCAACTCATTTATTCAATTATCTATATCTATAAGGAAGGATGTGACTATGTTTGTATGTGTGTATGTGACTTTGTCCAGAATGCACGCTCACAGTTTTTGAGCTTTTCACTCCAAACCTTCACTACTGCGTAGGTCTCGGCACGAGACGCAAAGGCGAGGGGTTGGCGATTCTCTACCACCATGGGGGCCAGGGTGGGGACGAAACCCCCAATTTTTTTCAAAAAAACGCAGCTATTGATTTGAAATTTTTTCCTAAATAGAGGTCCATCAGAACCCCCCGGATCAGTGGTTGGCAAATCTCCACCACCAGGGGGGCCAGGGTGCGGGGGTCAAAAACACTAATTTTCGCTAACAATTTTCATTCGCTTGCCACGTATAAAAGCCGTCATTTTCGCCGTTTTAGAGGTGTCTAAAGTGGAGTGGAGGGGTGGGATGGAGGTGAGGGGTGGAGGTGGTGGGGTGACGTAGGGGTCGAGGGGTGGGTTGGGGATGGGTGGGGGTTGGGGTGGGGTGGAGTGAGGGAGTGGGGTTGAGGTGGGGTGGAGGGGTGGGGTGGGGTGGAGGGGGATGGAGTGGGAGGTAGGGTGGGGTGGAGTGGGGGTGGTGGGGTGGGAGGGGGTTGGGGGTGGAGGGGGTGGGGTGGGGTGGAAATTTTCGTCAAACCCAAATTTCTCCGGTGGCGTACTGGTATAGAGGTCGCAGTGTGGTGGGGTGTTGTGTGGTGGGGTTGTGGCCGGAGCGGATCGAATCCTAAATTTCCCGGGCAACGCCGGGTACCCCAGCTAGTATATATATAATGGCAGAAGATCAGAAGAACTAGAAGAACTTAAATCCGAGATGAAGTGGTGGGATGGATGTGTTATAGCCACTTCATTTTTCTTAGCCTTGACTTATGAGAGTGGTTAGGTGGGTGGCTTGCCCTCACCCTTGCTGCCGTCTGTTCTTCCCATCAACAATCTACATTGCAGTGATTCTAGCTGTGGAGGTTATGGATGGAGATGAGGCAGATATTTTGACATTGTTGAATTTTGAAATTTTAAGCTGACATCAGCAACAGAAGATTCCAACTCATGACGTCATTGTTGTACTAAAGACGAGAAGACTTTGTAACTTCATGCTCTGATGTGGACCAGAAGACATCAAACACACAACTTTGTATTTATTAACTTTGAACGGCAGAACAACCTTAGAACAAATTTTAAACCGCTGTAAGCCCAAAGTCAAAATATGGCCATAGATGCAAATGCCAGAAAAACTGTTAGGCCTAAACCAATTAGGCCTACAGATATATTATTTAGACATCGATATTGAACCAACTGTGTAAAATACAAGCACAACATCGAAAACGATTTTAAAACAGAATCCAGCTCCTCTTCACATCACATGTTGATCATGTGTGATGGATTTAAATATTGAGCTGCCACCAAGTGTTTAGTAGGGATGGGGATTTAAGGTAATGATAGATGGTGCTGTTAAATTGTAGAATTGTGGGATGTGATGATGTGAGGAAGTAGGGTTCCATTTATACAGCGCCATGTGACATCGATTATAAGTTAACTGCGTGTATTGCCATGAATGACTATGTATGTATGAGGTGAGTAATATGTGTGAGAACTGCGCCCTGCTTAAGTAGGCCCAGCTGCAAGTGGAGGACTTGGACCTGATTTAATGGACCGCTGACGATGGTATAGGACTTAGACCTGATTTCATGGGCTGATGACGAAGGGAGAACTTGGACCCGCATTGGAGGCCTCGACGTCTTTACACGTCGATGGCGTGGCATACGCACAGAGACATGCGCACAGAGTTTGGGAGGACGCAGGCAGACAGAGAGAGATACACCATGAAATCGACAGAGCTAAGGAAAGAGAGTATAAAAGAGAGCGACGCCTGTTGCTATGGGCCAGTTTGTCGTCTTCCAGTTGCTGTCGCTAGTTGTGAGTCTGAGAGTTGCAGTTTCCGTGTGCAAGGACGATGTAACGTAGAGAAGATAAAGGCCCGTATCTGAGGACGATTGTCCAGATCCGATAATAAGCGTCGAGTTATAATAGAGAAGTTTGCGAAGCGATAAGTCTCGACTACGAAGAGAGCAGCGGCGAATGACGAGAAGTGAATCGACCGCTCGACCAAGAATAGACGACAAGAATCGAAGGACGTTGAGGAGGAATTCGACTCTACAACAGATTGCGATTCTATGATTTCACGGAAGGAAGGAAGAGACACGAAAGACGGAATCCAGTGAGGACGTTACGGTGACGAAAGGACTGAAACGAGTTGATTCACAGGCAGGTCATGTTATTGTTGTCGTAGTGGGGAAAAACCCCGTACATGAAATTAACCCATATCAGCAGTTGCCGTGTGCTAGGCTAGGCGGAGTGAAAGAGTGAATGCTATCTTTAGATTCTATGATTATATTGCGCTATTGTATATCTTGATTGTGTTAATTGACTGTATTAAAGATATAGCTACGGCTATTAAACTAGAATGTCTCGACTTTCTGTAAGTAATGACGAAGACGAGAATGGGAGTAGAACTGGACGGGAGGAAAGGGACGGACAGCGATCCTTAGACCTAGATTCTGGACTGATGGCCATGTTATCTAGCATAAACCAAACTCTTTCCAGTGTGAACGACAGACAGCGACTGATAGATGACCGGGTTAGAAGCATGGATGATAGAATACGAGGAGTGGACGAAGGACTACATGAAGTGTCAGACAGACAAAGACTGTTGGAAGAAAGACTTACGGAGATGTCCAACGAGACCGACGTAGTATTTGCAGACCCAGATGAGGCGAGAGGAAGGTGCGCGACATGGACATTAGGGATGGACAATAGACGAACGGGTATGCAGGACGAAGTAGATGATAGGAGAGAAATCCGGCAGGGAGATGGAATAAGGGGCCAGGACGTGGGGGCCTCAAGAATGGAAGAAGAGGAGGAGACAAGGACGAACCCAGGTAGTGAAGGGAAAATTATTGAAGAGTACTACTCTTCCGCGCCAAAGGCTCGGCCGACACCTCGAACGGAAGCAGAGAAGGGAACCAGTACAGATGCTATGCCAGATAGCCGGAGAAGTGCTAGGTTGATGAATAAGCCTAGGCCCGACTATGTACAACTGGATAGGCAGGGGTTTCCCACCCGGGCCGGTTACTCCGCTGACGTAAGGGAAGGGAGTAGGGAGAGAAGCGAAGAGAGGGCCTCGATGGTAAGAACCGAGGGGGTATCCAAACAACCGGGGGTAGCGCCCCAGTTGGCCCTCTCGGGGACGACAACAACGTTCAATAGGGGCCAACCCTTTTTTGAGTCGGGCGATGGAAGGGCAGACTGGGGAGAGATAGAGGACGGACGCATGGGGATCCCTCCCAGTGGTGCCAGACTAGGCGCCCGATTAGAAAGGGGGGAAAGTTACAATGGCGACGAGGTTGGTGATGTGAGAGTGAGAACAGAGCGTTACAATGATGAAGAGGCTAATGGGACTCATGTAAGACAGAGAGACGAAGATGTAGATGGATTTGGAAATGAAAATATGGATGAGATGAGAAATTTTGGGCGTAGAACAGGAGGACAAAATGAAGAAGAGAATAGAAGTGGAATATTAGTTAGAAGACAAAATGAAGGAATTAGGAATAAAGACAGACAGAGAAATGGCTATGACGAAGAAGAAGAACGAATGAGGATATTTGACTGTAATGAAAAAAGATGGACAGAAAGTGCGACGAACAGAGGAAAAGACAACCGACAATTAAGATTTGATGAACGTGTGCATGATGAGTATGATGATGGTGTTGTTTTTGATGATGTTGGGCCGAACTCTAGCCACAGGCAGCTAAATAAAAATTACGAATCTATTTTGGGGGACCCGAGAAGTGGATACGTGAGTGCTTCCAAAACGTTCGCAAGGGGGCGACACGAGAATTTGCTACCACCGCAAACGCATGTGTATTCTGGGCACACGATGGTTGACGAAACAGCTGTAGCGGGGTTGCCAAGGAGAATAATAACGATGGGGTCGACGAACTATGAACAATCGACTACAGTACAACCGAGACTGAACCATGCGGCAGCACAGCAATACAAACCAGTGTCTCAAACGTACGCTGCCACGCCAAAAACATCCATCGCAACACAGACTATGGCAAATGAGATCAACGACCAAACGAGTCGACCGACTATCGCGAAATCGGGAGGAGAAAATTCGAACAGCAGCGCAACAAGCAAGAATAGTCAGATTAAGTTAGGATGCTATAATGGGAAAACGGATTTGGCTACGTTTCTGCGGAAGTTTAGTGTGTGTAGACGACAAAATGGATGGACGGCCATGGACAGCCTAAATCATTTGACGTGCGCTCTGGTGGAGGAAGCAGCTCATGTGATTCCCGACGAAGAAATAGAAGAATTGGAGTCGGCAGAAGAATTAGTGAAAAGATTGAAAGCGAGATTTGGCACTGAACAGCAGCAAGCTATGTATAGAGTTCAGTTGAACACGAAAAGACAAAAACAAAGCGAAGATTTGAGTCAACTAGCAGGAGAGATAAGTCGATTAATGACGCTTGCTTATCCGGGAAAAGCATCAATTCATAGTGAGACAATAGCTATAAAAGCCTATTTAGACGCGATACAGGACAGGGAGATCAGTATGAAGACACAAGAACGGGAACCGCAGACACTGACAGAAGCGCTAAAAGTATCTCTAAGACTGCATAGTTATAAACAAGCAGAAAGAAACGGAAACTGGACAAACAGAGGAAACGACCGTGTACGAACAACCGCAGAACCTGATGAATATTATGAGAGAGAAGCGGAGAGGCGCTATAACAACAACTGGAATGGAAATCGGCGAGGAAATTTTGGAAACATGAACCAGAGAAGGAGTGACGTCAGAGCTATACGACCTCCGTATAACAATAATAATACGTACTCCGCGCCACGCTACAACAATTATCAACAAGAGAGAGCACAACCACAGAGATACTATAACAGGCAAGAGGGTCGATATGATACACGTCGTTGTTATTACTGTCGGGGGTTGCATTTGATCCGTTTTTGTCAAAAGAGGATGCAGGACGAGAGAAACGAAATGAGAAACTGGACCAACGACCAACGGAGAGAAGAACAAGAACCGCAAACGCACAATGTCAGACACGTACCCAGTTCGTCCAGTCCGTATTTGAAAATGTGGCTTAACGGCCATGAACAGGATTGTTTGCTCGACAGCGGATCATATATTTCTTTGGTTCCAGCAAGATTAGTGAGAGACGCGAGCATCAGACCCTCTCAACATACGATTTGTGCCGCCAACAATTCGCCGATAACCATAACTGGGAGGACAAGATTGAGTCTGCAGATGGTCGGAAGGACGTTCTTTGTGGATGCGCTCGTTACGCCGGAAGTGGACGAGGTTTTACTGGGGTACAAATGGATGGCGGACAATCACCTCATTTGGGACCTACGACAGAAATGGGTCGATATCATGGGACAACGGGCCGATTTATATTTCCTCAACGAAGAGCCTCGTTGTGGAATGGTGACGGAAGAACAAGATGTGGTCGTTTCACCATTCAACGACATGGAGATAGACGCAGCAGTGTTATGGGGACGGGAAGCTGGAGCAGTTGGAACAGAACGTTGCTTCCATGTGCGAAGGGGAAAAATGCAGCTGAATCGGAAAAGACAGGACGTCAAACGAAAGGTGGAAAATCGAAGTGCACGACGCTGGGAGATGTACGGTGGAACATTGGGGAAGAAGAGCAGAACGTCTTACCAAAAGAACCCTTGGAGAAAAAAGAAGAGGAATAAAGAAACCTAGCCGTTATCAGTAGACCTAATATTGCGCTAACTAAAATATATTACAGGATGATGCTTAATTAGAATGCGTAGAGACTATTAGTAGAGTACTGCTATGAACTGTTATTAACTGTAGACATGCATACATGCATAACGATTGAGGAAAGATTTTGTTTTTAAAGTAGTAATGAAAATGCTATTGATGATCATTATTGGAAGATTAACGCTGATTGAACTAACGAGAATATTATAAAGCGATTAGTGACTGCATACTTGCAGAAGATATTGACATGTTATATTGCTATGTACTAGATTTAGATTGTCGTGATTGCATTTTACTGCATAAGGTATGACTGTTTTGATGAATGGTTAGACTAGGCCTAACTATTGTGTACACGCAGTCAATATAATCGCACCTCATACTTCGGAATTAGAGGGGCGGGGGTATTGTGAGGAAGTAGGGTTCCATTTATACAGCGCCATGTGACATCGATTATAAGTTAACTGCGTGTATTGCCATGAATGACTATGTATGTATGAGGTGAGTAATATGTGTGAGAACTGCGCCCTGCTTAAGTAGGCCCAGCTGCAAGTGGAGGACTTGGACCTGATTTAATGGACCGCTGACGATGGTATAGGACTTAGACCTGATTTCATGGGCTGATGACGAAGGGAGAACTTGGACCCGCATTGGAGGCCTCGACGTCTTTACACGTCGATGGCGTGGCATACGCACAGAGACATGCGCACAGAGTTTGGGAGGACGCAGGCAGACAGAGAGAGATACACCATGAAATCGACAGAGCTAAGGAAAGAGAGTATAAAAGAGAGCGACGCCTGTTGCTATGGGCCAGTTTGTCGTCTTCCAGTTGCTGTCGCTAGTTGTGAGTCTGAGAGTTGCAGTTTCCGTGTGCAAGGACGATGTAACGTAGAGAAGATAAAGGCCCGTATCTGAGGACGATTGTCCAGATCCGATAATAAGCGTCGAGTTATAATAGAGAAGTTTGCGAAGCGATAAGTCTCGACTACGAAGAGAGCAGCGGCGAATGACGAGAAGTGAATCGACCGCTCGACCAAGAATAGACGACAAGAATCGAAGGACGTTGAGGAGGAATTCGACTCTACAACAGATTGCGATTCTATGATTTCACGGAAGGAAGGAAGAGACACGAAAGACGGAATCCAGTGAGGACGTTACGGTGACGAAAGGACTGAAACGAGTTGATTCACAGGCAGGTCATGTTATTGTTGTCGTAGTGGGGAAAAACCCCGTACATGAAATTAACCCATATCAGCAGTTGCCGTGTGCTAGGCTAGGCGGAGTGAAAGAGTGAATGCTATCTTTAGATTCTATGATTATATTGCGCTATTGTATATCTTGATTGTGTTAATTGACTGTATTAAAGATATAGCTACGGCTATTAAACTAGAATGTCTCGACTTTCTGTAAGTAATGACGAAGACGAGAATGGGAGTAGAACTGGACGGGAGGAAAGGGACGGACAGCGATCCTTAGACCTAGATTCTGGACTGATGGCCATGTTATCTAGCATAAACCAAACTCTTTCCAGTGTGAACGACAGACAGCGACTGATAGATGACCGGGTTAGAAGCATGGATGATAGAATACGAGGAGTGGACGAAGGACTACATGAAGTGTCAGACAGACAAAGACTGTTGGAAGAAAGACTTACGGAGATGTCCAACGAGACCGACGTAGTATTTGCAGACCCAGATGAGGCGAGAGGAAGGTGCGCGACATGGACATTAGGGATGGACAATAGACGAACGGGTATGCAGGACGAAGTAGATGATAGGAGAGAAATCCGGCAGGGAGATGGAATAAGGGGCCAGGACGTGGGGGCCTCAAGAATGGAAGAAGAGGAGGAGACAAGGACGAACCCAGGTAGTGAAGGGAAAATTATTGAAGAGTACTACTCTTCCGCGCCAAAGGCTCGGCCGACACCTCGAACGGAAGCAGAGAAGGGAACCAGTACAGATGCTATGCCAGATAGCCGGAGAAGTGCTAGGTTGATGAATAAGCCTAGGCCCGACTATGTACAACTGGATAGGCAGGGGTTTCCCACCCGGGCCGGTTACTCCGCTGACGTAAGGGAAGGGAGTAGGGAGAGAAGCGAAGAGAGGGCCTCGATGGTAAGAACCGAGGGGGTATCCAAACAACCGGGGGTAGCGCCCCAGTTGGCCCTCTCGGGGACGACAACAACGTTCAATAGGGGCCAACCCCTTTTTGAGTCGGGCGATGGAAGGGCAGACTGGGGAGAGATAGAGGACGGACGCATGGGGATCCCTCCCAGTGGTGCCAGACTAGCCGCCCGATCAGAAAGGGGGGAACGTTACAATGATCGCCTTGCAGGGCTGCTGACAGTTAAATTCGACCTCACTCACCTCAGTAATACAACTTGTGATCATCCATTCATTCTATGAATTGTAAGCATACTGCATTGTGCCAGTTTAAGAAAAAATAGTGTTATTTGAAAGTTGTTCCTTCAGTTTCTATTGCGGCAATTATGATTGTAGAGAGTTCCTGTGAAGAGTTCAGCGATCATCTCAACATGTGATGGAGTGACCAGTTCCAACACAGTTCAGATGGAAGAACCATTTCTGCCGCTGAATGCCAACGCAGGCGCACAGAGCGCCACTGCTTCACGACAAACACAGATATTCTGAAGAGACAATTAAAGAATTATTTCAAAGACAATAAGACTGGCCTTCAGGCTGATAGACAATGGCCGATATTTTTCTAGCTTAAGGGAATATAATATCTATCCATATCTGAGGTAAAGACCACCAACGCCTATTTTTAACATACGTACTACAAAGCTCTAAATGTAAATGTACCGTACATGTCTTTTATAGCATTGGTAATTGTATGACGTCGACCTGCTCTTATCATTAATGAATTCATTTTGTTAGACCCATCACCACCGCTGCTGCCCTCTTGAGTGACTTTCGTACCATATAAGTTCATGGCGCTAACACAAGACTCAGATCTCTGGAATCAGACACCCATCGCCAGTCATTGGTCATTCATTTATCTATGGACTGCTTATAATTATAGCGTCACTTCAAGAGACCTACTCAGGAGCGCTCCAGAAACCTACTCAGGAGCGCTCCCAATCCAACCACGGCAAAAGAAAAAAGACTCGGATCTCTGGAATCAGACACCCATCGCCAGTCATTGGTCATTCATTTATCTATGGACTGCTATATAAGCGCCACTTCAAGAAACCTACTCAGGAGCACTCCCAATCCGACCACGGCAAAAGAAAAAAGACTCGAGAGATTTATGAAATTGGTCAGATGTAATGAACGCAGCTTTGAAGGATGGAGGTCATTCCAGATAGTCGGTCCTACAACTAAGAAAGCTCGGCATTACGTGGCAGCCCGTGGAAAAATGAGTTGTCCCTTCATAGCAGAGCGAAGAACCTGACGCACTTCAACGTCAGAGAATGGGTGACAAAGATCGCATCTATGTAAGATGGAGCCAACCACGGCAAAAGATTAATTAGGGTTGTTGCGTGAAATCAGAACAGCAATTCGATACGAGATACATTTGCTACATAGGCTGATGGGCCATCAGTGCAACACCTCAAGCATGTAGGCAGAGACACAGAGGCGAATAAATAAGCCAAGCGCAGAACTCGATCTAACAGACTTCGTAGCTGCAATCCGACATTCTCATTAGCAGAGGCATGTCTTGATTTATACTCTAACCATTACAGCTAATAAGACCACGTGTTATTTATATATCTGTCATTAAGTACTAAGGTATTTTAATTCTGTTCTATTTGTGGACATATAAAGTGCTTCTCCCAGTACAACTTATCCAGAAGTGCTACCAATTCAAAGAACCCTTTGAAAAAGAAGTCTCCAGAGAGAGACAGACAGACAGACAAAGAGACAGACAGACAGACAGACAGAGAGGAGATAGACAGACAGAGAGACAGACAGACAGAGGAGAGAGAGACAGACAGAGAGACAGACAGAGAGAGAGAGAGAGACAGACAAAGAGGGAGAGAGAGAGAAGGAGGCAGAAACAGTATACTGACCCAGAGACAAGATCTTTGCAGTAGTAGTAGTTGTAGTAGCAGCTAGTATAGTAGTGGTAGTAGTAGACTAGTAGTTTCTGTTTACCTGTTGAGCGACACTGAACAGCCTGTCCTGGACCAGCGTTTTTGCATGGCAGTATAAAGTGGTTCATCTTATGAAGCAGTTCTTCTACTGCTGCTTATAACCTACAGTACATGGTATCAACAGCTATTCAAGGAGTCTTTAAATATGTTAATTGGATCCTGATATCATTTGGTCTACAACTATGTCCCTTCACGAAGCGGTCTTTCTATGTACATTGTACAGTGAGTAATATATTAATATGTATGTCACTTGTTTAATTACGTGTACATAATATTGTTATCTTATTATACATATTTATATTTGTTGGCTTGTACCGATTATGTTGCCACAGGAGTCTGCATAGTAACGTTACACATGACAGCATCATCAATATTTAGTGTTGGCATTATTATATTGATAATAGAGAGGCATTAAGAACAATTCTACTGGTCTGTTGTTAAAGTTAAAATGTGTTATTTATAGTTAGGCTAAATTGTTCAAGCAATGTGTCTACACTTGTAGAAGCTTTGCAATGTAAAGTAATCAGTAATTTCTATAGGGCTGCTTACAGCCATGGCCATTCAGTAGCGCTCCCAGTGCGAAAATCCAGAGAGAGGAGAAATGGGTTTTAAGGAGAGACGTACAGCGGGCAACGATTGAGAGAGTAGATAGATCCCTTGATTCCCTTCCCTACACGCAAAGCATAGGAAGGGGAATTCCATAAAGAGGGTCCAACGATGTCAAAGGATCGGGATTGAGTAATAGTGATCATAGGACGAACAAATAAGACCTATTCAGAGAGCAGGGAGAGGCCAAAGAAGATGCAGAAAGAAAACGAATGATATCCCTGACATATTTCAGCACAAGATCAAGTTTGGACTTGAGTATCAGAGAAAGAACTTTATATTGTGTGCAGGCAGAGATAGGAAGCCAGAATAGTTGGTTGACCATAAACAATGATATATTATGGCAGAATTTAGGAAGGCGAGCAATCAATCGAGCAGCAACATTAAGAACATTCCTTCATTTGGCATGTTCAAACCGATGATTAATTCTACTTTCAGTCTTATTATTTATGGATGGAAAGTGAAGTGCAGCACAACGCTCTGTTCGTGTACTTCATGTTTATTTTACATGTATGCTTGTTGTTATGCAGTCCGATACCTACTTCAAAAGTTGTTACTTAAAGAAATAGGTCATTGTTAAATTTCAGTGGCTTACTTTCTTAGAAATAAATGCTAGACTCTTTCGCAAGCATTTGATTGGCAATCTTGAATAGTCTTTCACTTCTGGTTAATTGTGACTTGAAATCATAATTCTGTCAATTATTCACATTGATTTTGCTTTCATGTGTATATTGTTCATTGTTTAACAAGTAGGTCCAGTTCTGTTTTCTCAACGAGACGTACAATGTGCAAATGAACATCCATCATCAATTTCCATTGTCATCATCAATTTCCAGTGTCATCATCAATTTCCATTGTCATCATCAATTTCCAGTGTCATCATCAATTTCCAGTGTCATCAATTTCAAGTGTCATCATCAATTTCCAATGTCATCATCAATTTCCAGTGTCATCATCAATTTCCAGTGTAATCATCAATTTCCAATGTCCTCTTTGTTATTCTTAAGCTCATCTGATGGTGTCGTGTAGCGCAGAGACTACACTTTACAACTGCAAAGTGTGCAGACTTTTCGTTTCGAAACAATTAAAATTTTAGTTGTGTTGTGTTCAGCCGTGACAAATGAGTAGTGTCTTTAGTTGTGTAGCTGTGTAAAACTGTAGATGATGCCTCATAATTATGGAACGAAACACCTACATAAGTGTCAGCTTTACTTTTACTGTACTGTCTAATATTATTTTGCACAATTTCTTGGTTTTATTTGAATATGGAAAATAGCAATTGTAAATTAATACTATTTCAAAATAGTAATTATTCAAAAAGATGTTCACAATGTGCTGATGATTAAAGCACACTGAAGTCCACACTTGGAAATGTTAGTTCTACAGCATGGAACCTGTCAAATGTTTGTTTATTCGAATTTGTGAAATAAATATGCTCTTAGCAATTATTACTTATATTTTTATTAAGCCTATTAATAATACCAATTGTTCAGTCAGATGTGGACTGATCATTGATCAACAATGAGTATTGATCTATCAAAAGTGTTCTGATAAAAGATTAACTGATTAAGCATTTCTTCAAAATGTGAACTATTATAATGTGTACACGTAGCACACAGCAGCTCAACCACTAGCAGCACAGATGTGACCATACTTTGCAAAAGCAACCATGTAACTTGAGCCAACCTGGTTGGTGGTCCACCATTTGTAAACGATTCTCTCTTCTCACTCAGAATTCACGTTGTTTTCCAGCATTTTGTCTTGGATTTAGTTGTTATTAATTAATTGCGTCTTGGAAGGATTAAGGCAAAGTCTGTTTGCTGTCATCCAAAGGCAGAGATCTTGCAATGGAGAGTTCATCCTTTTCACCGGAGAGATCTGTTCAGAAGTTGAGCCATGCACAAGAGCTTGCACATCATCAGCATAGAGATGAGCCTTGGCCTGATGTTTATAGTCTGTAGTGAAAAGAATATACAAGAGAGGACCTAAGATCGACCCTGGCGGGATACCTAAGTCAACCCTAACCCAGGGTGTTCTAGTGTTACCCAGGACAACCATCGGAGTACAATCTGAAAGGTATGATTTAAATTAAACCAATGAAAGGGTGTGCCAAATGAGAGGTGTATACGCTGCAGAAGGAGCTCATGATCTACCGTATCAAACGCCGGAGAGGCATCAAAGAGTGCAAGACATAGATATACTATAGATATGTTGTGAATACAAATACCAGACATGTACCATGAACAACACTTTCCAGATCTAACCAGAAGATGCTGATTAAAGAAACGATGAAACTCAAACAATAAAGAAAAAAGTGAAAGAAGATTTGTATGCTAATCACAAACAGATCAACGAGAAGAAAGATTAACACAAACGTTGCGAATTGAAACGTGAAGCAACAGCTCCGTTTCTACCGTAACATCTAACAGCTGCACGCAGGTAAACACTAGTTAGCACAAATATGAAACACACTCAAACAGATAAAATATACAATTAAAAGAACAATTCATCAAACAATCGATGAATAGAAACGTGTGTTTGACAATAGCAGAAGAACTCCTTCTCACGAATGAGCAGAGAATTTATTTGATGGGAATCACAGTTAACGTCGTCTCCTCTCCAATGAGAGACGCACTTCTTACTGACGCATAATGACACAAGTCAATGCCAACTGACAGCAGAAATGTATACATAGAAAATATGGTTTCTCGAATAATATGTGCAATGCTTCATCCTAGAGTTTTTTCACCATAAGCACAGCCGACGGCACCAGTCCTACAATCAGACAAACAAACGACAGTTAACGGACAATTCTACGACAACAAATAACTAGACATTTCCAAGCACTTCTTACACGCATCGTTTACGATATGCTGCATAAATCTATAGAAGTATTATACGCACATAAAAACTGTTAAATGTGATTCAATGAGAATCACTGAATTCATGCATGCTTGCATTGAACTTAAGTCCAAAAAGTCAATCCACTTTTACAGATACAACTTATTATGATTGGATGAGTGAGTTAAATAATTTCTATGATTTATGAAATGCATCTGAGAGGAGACACAAAAACCACGTCTTTACATAAGATAGCAGACTGTAACATTAAATGATAGTCAAAGCAACATTCTTGGGAGGTATATGATTGTGCAGAAACTTTAAAAGATATCTCAAACAAACTAATGTATTTGTGAGTTTGATTGAGAGTCAACAATTGCCAGGAAACAGTCAAAAAAGTCTGTTATATAAATAAAGATCAACTAACATTAAAATCTTAGCTTAATATGGATTGACGCATTTCTTAGTCCATCTAAGAATGCAATGCCATCTATAATCATCTTAAGAAATCGTTGTCACACACTTCTCTGATAACAGAATAACGTGACACTTACATGCCGCTCTGATCACATCACATTAAAATCACATGAATCTTAATAAACATTCTAGATTACGTTATTATTCACACATTTTAACACTCCAATGACGACATGAATTGATCCATCAGTCACTATAAGCCCACACTTATCATTAAAGTGCTGAACCGCCATAGTAAGTCTTAATCACTGTTGCACTGTTAAATAGAGCGCATGCAGATGATGTATGAGATGAGAATGTGGTGAACTGAACCTAGTTGCTGCAGCGGCGTCATCATGTCTTCATCGGTGAAAACTTTACGAGGAAAACTCGTCGAGAATGTGAAAGGAAATTGGCAATCAGGTCGGTTGAGTTGAACGTAGACTCGAACGGCTGCGAGCATTTCTTGAACACCAAACGGTTGAACAATCGTCTCACCGTTCAACATTCGAATCTGAACAGACAACGATGACGATAACGACATCATTACTTCTCTATGTTGCATATTAAATATAGAATTATTCGTGTTATGTTGTACAGTACATCTCAAAGCAGCATTGTCTTGAGATGTGTACTACTATGAGTGACGAACAAAATCAATGCGTCTCCATGGCAACCATCTGAGGTTGTTATTGAACTTGTGTTGTAATGCACAGAACATCAAATGAGACTGGTGCGCTAATCTGCTTAAGTAAGTAAGTAAGCAAGCATTTAATTTTCATCTGAAGAGTGCACATATGCATTCTCTACAATGATTACATACACATATTTTCAAGATGACAATCTAACACAATTCAGGTATATAACAGGAAGGAGCAAATTCAAATATGAAAGCATGCACGTCTGACCACAGTAGCAAGACGTGGCAGTTGAAGTGTCACAAACTAAATAGACTTGGAAACTTCAACATCAAATTGAATAGGTAGCTCTCATAATCACAATTAAGAGCCAGGAACCTCGCAACAATTGTTGACACAAACAATATGGTAATAAAAATACAGCGACGGGGTAAACCCAATCAATTTTGTTGTTGGGGTCGTTACAACTTTCTAAATGTTACCAAGGTAACGCTGCACTAAAAAGGTTGAGAACCGCTGAGGTAGAGAGAGCGAGCGAGTAGGACTAAACATCAGCATTGTGTCTATTCAGAAGTCTTTTGACCTCTGCATGACCTTCACTGTCCTTCAGCCGTCACTGACAACTAACACCATGGTCCATGTCATCAATTGATGCGTTTCAGAACATAAAAACTAAATACATAATAATAATAATAATAATAATAATCCGTTACGTTGCTAATCACTTCCCACCGTCCTCACCTGTATTCTTGTCTCCTTGTAGTCTTTTGGTGCACCAGGTGCCATCGGTTCAGAAGCAGGACCAGGAGGAGCAGAACAACCAGGAGATGCTGGATGAGTCAGCAGCTCACTGCTTGCCTCAGCAGCAGCAGCTGGTGGAGTCATGCCAAACTAGAAAACAGAAAGTGAAACCTTAAACACACATATTATACTGAGACAATTTTATCAACACTCCAATTGTAACATTGCGGTTTCATAAGAAGATGTAATTATTATTCATTCTACTTTCCTACAACTTGGCAGACTAACAATTTTAATAGAATAAAGAAAAGAATTAAAGAGAATTAAAACATAAGAAACGAATAGTTGGTCCTAAGTCCTTCCCGTGATTTGCAAACAGGGAGCATGTAGAAAAACTGAACTTCTTTAGAATAAACCCATTCTACTCTGTTAGGAATATGTTGATGATCACTGGAAAAGTCACGTTAGCTTCGTCTGATTATTAAAGATGAATCCAACAAAATATATTGTGAACGAACATTTCTTGACGGTAAATTTTGAGTCTCCTGCCACCGGAAGCATAACACATCTGGACTTTAACTTCGATCAGACAATTCTCTGCTTATCTTTAGAACAGCTTTAATAGAAACTTTGAGATGATGATTTAACTTAGAAAGTTATAAATAGTGCTAAGAAGAAAAGTCTGTGAATAACTGACGACGACTCACCTTCACAGCTCGATCTCTTTTATCCTTCTCAATCAAATCAAGCGTTCTCTGTCTAAAACAAGTCAACAACCCATCATCATCATCATCATCATCATCATCATCATCACCACCACCACCACCACCACCACCACCACCACCACCACCACCACCACCACCACCACCACCACCACCACCACCACCACCACCACCACCACCACCACCACCACCACCACCACCACCACCACCACCACCACCACCACCATCATCAGAAACTAATAGACACAGGATTCATTTCATATTCCAGCAACACAAACATCATTCATGGAGATCTTTCCAGTTGCTGGACCATCTGTCTGCAATGGCAATCTATCATCACCCATCCATCCATACATCCATCCATGATTCCATATCCATATCCACTTACGTTCATCTGACATTTTACCATATGACTAAAAACCGTAATGTTCCAGGAAGTGTATCAAAGAGACTTTTTGAGTCCGTGACAGCCCAAGACACAGGGTCACAGAAGTAAAATGCAAATAATATATAATATATATATATATATAATAATAGCAAAAATTGCAACTAAAGGAGCAGTCAAGAAGTTCACACACAACTATGGCAGCACTGCTGCTTACAATAAGTCAAAGTTCTGGAAACTCTCCACAAACTTTACCTTCATCCCCTGGCATAAGCAGAGTCACACCAACCAAAACTTTCGGTCCACCAAAGAAACAGACAGGGCAGTAAGTACGTAACACATGTCTAATAAGTTTACCTATGATCTAAAGACAAGGTCTGCTATCTGAGCAGTTGGGAGTCAAAAGGGTTAAGGGCTAATGTAGCATAACACAATTCAGACACCTGTTGTAATAATCAAATGTAGCATAATTCAGACAGATGTATTGACCTGGCCATTTTCTCTTCCTCTTTTTCTTTTCGTCGCTGTTCAGCCAACTTCTTTATTTCATCTTCTTGCATTCTGTACAAAACCATCAACACATTTGTTTACATGTCGCTAAAAGAAACCCCAACACATACTATGTCATACTCATAAGGTGAAGAATCTTTTGGCTGAAAAGCAACAATGCAAGGGTTCCTTACAACTTGTGTTAGTAGTTGTTTGAAAAGAAAACTCCATTTTACCAGATAGTTCCGCATATCGCTTTATTGTCCTGCGACCTAATGACGGGACATCAATTCCAACTGGCGAGTCCAAAATAGGAAACGCTTTTGAATTGAGTTCAATTAAGCAACAAAGAGGGTTGCAAGCTGAATTATGTACATAACACCTCAATCATATGAGAAACAATTTAAGTTAATTGAACAACTAATGAATTCCACTCATTAATTATTATCACTAAAACAATTAGTCAACATAAATCCGAACACTGACTTCTGTCGTATGGCAGCAAGTTCCTTTCCCTGCGACCGTCGCAGTTTCTCCAGGCGAACCTGCTCCTGCTTTTCCTTCTCTTCCTTCTCCAGTCGCTTCTGTTTGATCAGCTCCTGCACCCTGCAATGCATTCACCATTCACAAACAATTGAAGTAAGATGCAGTTTTTTTATTTTGCCACACAGACCAAAGCCAACAACTTAAGATAGATATAAAAAATAATCATTTAAGGAATATGCAGAATTGTAGATAAAAAACCAAATCACAAAATTTTGAGTGAACTGAATCAGTGAAGACAAGATGAGAAAAAGTTTGAACAGTTGAGTTTATATGATTGTCTTCATAAAATCAATTATGAGCTTTCTTTGCTAAAAAGTTGCAAGTTGACACAATAACGAAATTTAATTGTATAATGTAATATCTGAGTTAGAGTAACTGATGCTCAGTTTTTGCTGCTAAATTAACTGTTCATTTAACAGAGAAGCAGTTGCCAAACAGAAGCAGGTTTAGCAATCTTCATCAAATTAAGAACATCCAGAACAGCTATCTAGTGCCAACAGCAAAAAAATAAGGACATAAGAACTTCTTAGTTCAGCAGTTATACTTACAATGCAAAATAGATCATGAAAATACTTGATCAATCAATCAATCAATCAATCAATCAATCAATCAATCAATCAATCAATCAATATTTATTCAAAACATCAGGCTGGCACAATTAAGCTTTTTACATTTAACCAGTTAAATAAAGTGCTTTGTTTGCAGACTCCACATAACAGCAGTTGTACAAGGCTTACAGTAATTATGTTTGCAGTGAAAACCTGAAATATCCATTTAATTTCGTTCCTACTTGTCCAACTGTGCTTTCTTCTCCTCTTCAGTCAATGGCTTCACTTCCTCGGTACATTCAGAAAAGTTTGAATGACCTGAGCGAGCGGCATGCACTTCTGCTTCGGTCGTTGTTCGAAGCAACTTGTTGCACCTGCAACAAACATTAAGCGAACCGTCATTCTTGCAACATTTGATCAACATTTGATCAACAGCAAAAATGTGATCAACTCTTACAAAGATGAATCCTAAGTCAACGTTTGTAACTGTTGCACATCAATATGTATTCATTCACCTTTTAAAATAAGTTTAAGTTGACCAAAATAGTTTAAGCAGTTGCACAGATAACCCAAAAACATATTAAAAATGTACACAGATCTATAAGGCTATTGAACAACCAAATTTAGTTAAATTTTGCTCAAAACATCAGCATGACCCAAACAATAAATGAAGTAAGAACAAAAATCTTAAAGAAACCAGAAAGAGCAATTAACCTTTAACCCCGTGAGGAAAAATTACAATCAACTAACTCATCACATTTAAGAGACTTTGCCAGCGGTTGGTCTCCGGCTGGCAGCATTTCTACGTTTCCATCAGAAGAAGGACCGGCCTCTGAAGAAATAAAAATCAGAATAATTGAACAATTAAACAAACTCATCAATGTATCTGCTAAACAAGTTGGAGATTAGCTGAAACTTGATGCAGATTCAACGATGAATCCATCATCTTAGTTTTCAACCATCATCAATTAACAACATTTCAAAGACAGACCTCTTCCCAGTCAACTATTGAAGTCAACATGTAATGAATCCAGTGACATTGCAATGGACGTTCAGCCATAAGTGACGTCCCAATCATTCAACATCATTTAACTCAACAACTGTCAATACATACATTTTCAGCGCAACACAAACCAGAAATCATGAATTGAGTCGTCAATAACAGACAAGAATAATCCGTCCATTTTATTCATCCACGAGATGATGACCATCTATTCCTCCTCTTAAATCTGACCATCATTCTGTTGATGGCAGCTCAACTTTTCGTTCTAATTGAACCGCATTTACTCTCGAGTGTCTTCACAACAAGTGCTACATAAATGACTTTATACAAATGCACGTTTGCACATGTGCATAAACCACTGCAACCCTGAGAAGACTTTTAAAGTATCAATGGGTCAGTTAAAATTTGCCGTGAAGCATTCTGGCAGTGAAGATCAAAAGTCAGAGCCTTCTTTGAATGACTGAATGATGATGAGCAGCCGTACGTGTTTTACCTTCAGATGCGTCGGTTAGAGTATGACCTTTTGGTGCTTCAAAAGGATCGTCTATATCAGGATCACTGTCGTGAGCTAAGAGCCTGAAAGAAACAATTCTGAACACATACATGGCAAATCGTATGAAAATTATGTTACATAGAAAGCATGGTTGATAGATCGAGAAAAGGTTCAATGAGGATGTAAAGGAATGAAGTAAAAAGCAGAGAATAGACGAGAATGGTGTTGTTGGAATCTTGGATCTAAAGAAGAAGAAGAAAAATGAAGTATGATTACATGCGATGCACAAGCGTTAAACAGAGCTAAAAAAGAATAGCTATGGGAAAAATGTCTAAACTGAGAGAAAAGCTAACTAAGAATCTGAAGAAACAATTCAGCTTTTGTTATGGACTGGGGGAGGGGCAATACGAATGGAATGCAGGACAAACAAAAGAGACTCTACTAATGGTGGATAAAAAGATCACTGATAGGAGCTGACAGAGGAAACGGTTGTTAATACACAAAATGAAGAGAGATTCCTGATAGAACTGATGGAACAATGGATGAAAGAAGACAAAAGGTGGTTCATGAGAATGATGTTATGGAGATGAACGATGAATAAATTAAGGGCATAAATGTAGAAGAGATAGATGGACAAGATGAGACGAATGGCAATGCCACTGGATCATACACGAACAAATCATTGAACATGTCTAGAAAGACAGAGAAACTAAAGACTACAAACATAATAAAAATACAAAGAAATTCACTAATTTATGAACAATAGTAATCAACAATGCATACAAGACAGAATTGTCTTCAGCAACACCTGTCCAACACCTAAGCATCTTTTCAAATCGACAACATAGTTTGACAACACTGAAACCAAATGTGTTGTCTATATACATATAGACCTATAGGTGCAGCAATGAAGGGCAGGCAGAAAAACAATTGAGAGCATGGAGAGCAGTGGATTGGTGCCCCAATAAATGGAGATCCAAATTAAAGTAGTATACCTTATTTCTTCATCTATTTACAGCACATATCACTTGAACAGTCAGTCAGCCTGATTCTGCGTATCACCGCATAGGACAAGGTAGCATCATGCAAAGACAAGAGAAGTCTTTACAGATGACTTAAATGACAGCACTCGCCTTTTGCTGTTGTAAATGTATTGAAATATGAGGAGCAGAGCAGAGCTGAAATTACCAGGTAAGCTGCTACAAATGTCCTATTATATCAAGTGAGCATCAAAGAGTCTAGGTGGACAATATATAAACATTTGAGAGAAAGCTGTTATTTTGGGCCTAAAGGTAAATCATGCAATTTTAAACACGCCAAGTGCATGGAAAGCCAAAAAATACAAAATAAAATGCATTTGGTGAAGACTATGTTACAGCAAAAAGACTGCAATTAAGAAAGCCAATTAATTCTTACCAGTCCATGGCTACCTGGACGCCTTTATATCCCGACTTTGCCAGGGCCTTTTCACTAAAATATCAAAGCTTGCAATTTAATGCGCAGTATCCACTACTTTCTATACACAATACAATGTTCTACAAGTCAAACATAAATTATGTCCTTGTTATCTGAATGAATAAATACATCCAAGCAAACAGATTTTCAGCTAAACAAACAACTTGGACAAATAGGAAAACTACGTAATGGCAACTGTAGGACCTAATTTTAATTGTGAGTAAACATAGATATAAATATCTTAAAAGTATAACTTACTTGTTTTTGGACAGTAACAGATTAAGAACGCATGTAAACAAACTGCCATTCATTGTTAACAAAGATTTTTATCTAAATTTTACCTTCAATGTCAATATCGACAAGAAAGTAATTGTACTGATAACTCAAGAATGGCGTAAATATTTTAAAATACTGTGTGAAAGGCAAATTCTCTGTTAATTCTCGCAATCTTCCCACATCTCTCAACATTTGCTGCACTCGTTACAAAACAATCTTCTTTTTATCAGTGTATAGAAAATCATCTAAGAGTCCAACATGTAAAATGACGCAGGTCCTTGTAATTGACTGTGTTAGTCCAAGGTGTAAATCTCCAAAACACAACTCATTTTATAAGTGAAAGAGCATGCTCGTAAACACAGGCATTATAATGTAACAATCACTCAAAATTTATATAGCGCCCCTTCAACCAAGAGGCACTCTCGGCCAAGATCAAGCGAAAAAAACAGAATTCAACAGTTTGTGAAATTGAGAAGTTTGGGAGGTGTCACATAGTCAATAGAAACCGGTTCCAGATTGTTTGACCAGCCACAGAAAATGAATGGCTCTGCATCAATGTCGAAGAGCAAGTGAAAGGAACTAATGAGTCACCATGGACAGCAGAGCACAGTGCACGGCAGCCTATGCAAGGGAAAAGACGGATACAAAGCTCACACAGATAAGAGGGTGCCCCTCTATCGCCACATAAAAGATGCAATTCTGAATCAGATGCGCTGTGGTAAAGGAAGGCAGTGCAAGACCTCGTGCATATACAGGGATATGCGGTCAGACTTGGTGAACTCGCCAATAAGTTGCACGGTAGCCCGGTGGACCAGCTCCAGCATCTTGAGGGTACGAACCCAAGGGAAAAGAGCAAAGATGGAGGCGCATTAGCAAAGATGGGGGCACAGTAGCAGGTGAAATCTACGTTCATCAGTGCTGAAAATGTAAATTAATCAGCAAGTTTAAACGCCTTCTACACTCATTGTATGGCTGACAAGTTCATGCTGATTTTAGAACGCGCCACACAAAAATAAAATAAAAAAATAGATTTCCGGAATTGGGCCGTTTTTGCATTTTTTCAGTCCCAGGGAGGTTTTTCCAAGGCTTTGGCAGACACCAACTAGGTCTCAAATTACTCCCAAGCCCTCATAGCTCTTGCAAGTCCTCATTAGGAAGCTCAATCAATCAACGACATTCCATCTGTTGCAAACAAACCGCAACCATCACTTCCTTTCAATTCCTGTTGTAAAAATATCTAAGCAGTCTGTAGCCATCTATGTGGAAACAGATAACGCATTATATGTGGAAGCGCATGAGGAGACCCGTTGAAAGCGAGTGTGATCTGAGTTGGCACTTTATCAGCAAAAACAACTTACGCCCGATTTTGAGGAAATCCCATTTCTATCAACGTTTCTACTTCATTCGGCATTTTAGCAGAGGATATTACAAAATAAAAACTGGATATGGTACTAAATTAAATAATATCTTAAATTTTGTTGCCAACCAAGACTTAATGACCAGATCACGCGTTTGAAATACAGGTGAGGTGGTCACATAAATAAGTATGATCTCAGAGCTTCTATAGCGCCTGAACTTCATAAGTCTAGACACGAATTGGCGCGTTAAAGCCCAACAGCTTGTTTAGTACTGTTTGCACGTAATTTATTTGTCACTTTGGCATTTTAATTTTAGAATATGCAGTTCACTGAACGGGATTACGATACCGCGTCAAAAACCAAGCGCGGGTCATCAGCTTATTCACGAGCGCTGCGTTGTCAATAGGGTTGTCCGTAAAAGCAGTCCCAAGGAGGACCGAGTCCGGTTGCCATAGGATCCGTTACGTATCAATTCCATAGCTTGTCAACTTTCTTTAAATATAGCTTCGTTTCATTATTGTTAATTATTAATTTGTTCATTGCCTTGGTGTTATTTTCATGATCATCCAGTCTTCAAGGCAATGTTCGAGGCCGATGTTGCAAGGGTGCAATCACAGTACTGTGGTACAATCAAGGACAACGGTAGCCTATATTTTCTACATGCTGCTCAAAAGCTCCACACTCATTAATAAATGGTCCGTATGCGGTGGCTATAGGAAATATGCACCTGTACAGATAAGATTTATATTTTCTGTGATCTGAGTTCTTGTTAATTGCTTCAACTGCAAAATTGTACAATGTAACCGGTTGTGGTCTGTCAATCGGACTGTTGAGTAAAGGAAATTAATTATTATCATAATAATTATTACGTGTCAATATTATTTGGGTCATAGATTGGTTTTGCAGCAGTAGGATTCGTTCGTGTAAGAGAGACTTACTTGCTTACTTACATAAATTTGGATACGCATGCGCCGCTGTGTAGTACACGCCGCTGAATAATCGCGACCAGGGATGCCACTCATAGCTTTTTCCACCTAGATCTAGGTTTTTTCGGTCTTGTCTAGGTTTCTAGGATTTTTTGGTCAGGATCTAGCCTTTTTTCTCACGGCGGTTTTTTCGACTTTTTACATACAAAATTATTATTTTTTAAGTGAAAATGCACAATAGACGTGAAAAAAATCGAAAATTTTGTGAATTTGGACCAAAAATGAAAATTTTTGACTGAAAAAGTAGATCATCAGAAATTTTTTCGGGAATAAAAACAGAGCAAATTTTAATCATCGGACGACTAAAAAAAGGTGGTCAGAAATTTCAAGCCGGAAATTTGGAAAAATCCATGTATTTTACAGGAAAATCGTCAATCTAGCCTTTTCTAGCCTTTTTTCGACCGGATCTGACGTTTTTTCAAAATCCAGAGTGGCATCCCTGATCGCGACTACTGTATGTATAGTGGTTGTAGTATTCGTTAGATATAAGACGATGAGTAATTATTATTTTGCGATTTAAAGTCATCAAACGAACGCCGTCTGGTCTCAAATCGACACGGAGACGCGAGATGGATGCGAAAAGAAGGAAAGTCGGCTACTGGATGACGGAGAAGAAATACAGACGGCTGCATTTCGAGGATTTTGTGTCGCTGTGCAGGTACGTGATCGACTGGCAGCGTTGTTTGGGACGCGGAGGCTGAGACGGTGTATGATAACGGAATGCATTTCGGGATTCTGGGAGTTTATGGGGAATGAGCAGAGAAGCAGATGCCCCTACTTGCTTTCCTCTTCTACATTCTAATTCTTGCATCCGAGCCGTCGTTGGAAAGCATTGGAATGGTTGTGGTGAATGCGTGGAGACGGACGCAGAGAATGCTGGGAGTGATGGAGAATGGTTGGAATAGGCGGGAGCGAAGAGTAAAGGATAATAATAATTATAATAATAATAATAATATGTATAAAACATTTTGAGCACTTTGTTCCCAGGGTGTAGGATGTGCTGGACTGGCCTATGTCGAAAATCTCAACAGCGCTTGAATTAAAAATTAGTAAATGTTTTTAATCCGGTACTAAAGATATGCTGGGGGATTGGCTGTACTGCACTTAATTACACTTGGGCGTACGCGCCACCATGCATGATGACTTGATGAGGCGATAAATGGTGACCTTAGTCCTGGCAGTTGAACGAGTGTGAACAGGATATGCATAATTATTGTTGGCCTCTCTGCCAATTTTTTTTAGGCAGAGCAAATGACTGGGTGGGTTGATATGTGCGTCAATTTGCTTTAGGTCGCAAATTACTAATGAAATTTGACGAGTGGGAGGTCAGTTATGCATCACTTCAGATGTGTATCTTGCTTTAAATAGCAACAATACAAATTACAAAAAATTCCATTTTGCCATCATGAATAATCATGTGATGCGGTTGAGTAAATTTATCCATTGCTCTATCTTTGCTCTTGAACTTGAACATTAAATCTCCTTCAAAGTACTAAGTATTACTACTCTGCTGCTGCTGGTAATAGTAACGATGGTGATAACAATTTTAATTTATTAGTAATTATTTTCATGCCAGTGTACCATTTCCTTTGCGATTTATACAGTAACCTCTTTCAAGACATATTTTCCATTCTGTTCCCATTTATTATGTACTTGGAAATTCGGGTCCTCCTCTTAGCACAATTGTTATCCTTCTGGGCCTCTGGGGCCCCTTGTTCCCTGAATTCCAAATTGTTTTCAATTGTATTTTGTTGTGTCTATGTTGTATATAAAAAAAATTATATATTGGTTTACTATAGGTTTGAATAAAAATGATGATGATGAGAAAGAAATTATGATATACTATATTATGGCAATAATAATTTTTCTTTTGCTGAGCTATAAACTCACTTTATGCTTTTGAATGGCAGGTTAAATAATGCAAGTGAAAAGAATAATTGTTGTGTAATGATTTACTGTGGCGCAGTGTCAGTGGCACATGCTGTTTGCCTGGGCGATAGATCGGCAAACATTGATAGCAGAAAAATGTTATGTGTGTCGTCGTTCATTGATTGATCCAAGTTGAATACACGTGTAACGTTGAAATACTCAGAGATCAATTATACACCAATCGCTCTTCAATTTCGATGGTTGCGTCGCGTGAACCACTTGAGTTGAACCACTTGAGTTTAATGTTGTTGTTGGTCTACTAAGAAGAGCATCGCTGATTCTGCGAGACTGTTTTTAAGTGAGATCTGTTTTATGAACGTCCTGTTACGTTAAATTACATCGCAGATACATCGCAGATACGTCTGGTGGCCACGGCTGTTGAAGGATGTTGTTAGCTGCTTGAGATGATAATTTCTATTTGATATGACGTCAGTGATTATTAATCTGTGTACATACATAGATAATGCTTTGGAAATGCTATTAGAGGGGCGTTATAAATCATTGTTTACAATATTTCCATACATCTATGTTTACATTATAGTTGTTTGGTTAGTGTTGAGTCCCTACCTAATGAGGGATGTTTGAGTCATTTGTTGGGGGGGGTTGAGGGAAATTGGTTAGTGTTGGAGTCCTTATCTAATGAGGGGTGTTTTTGAGTCATTGGTTGGGGTTGAGGGTAGACTGCTGAAAGCTGTTGTTAACAATGATTTGCATGACAATCCCATAGTTCAGTGCCCTTGTGGCCTGCAACTGCATAGTTCAGTGGCTGCACCCCAGGCTGTGCTATTTTAAACTCCAGCTGGTAAAGATGACACAATGTATATATATAATATATATATACATTATATATATATATATATATATATATATATATATATATATATATCCTAGCTTACTGTACAGACGGTGGCTTCTGACTGTCTCTCATTTTTATGTTTTATTTTGTTTCGTTTTCATCTTTTTTGTTACTAATTGCAGTTTGTCTCTCAGGTTTTAATAAATGAAGATATTTACCAAGTTCCTCTTCACTAAGGATCTCCGTATATTTATATGAACATGGCTGCAGATGAGTTGGTTAGAGTGTCGGTCTTGTTATGCAGAGCGTAGACTTCGCATCTGTTCGATCCTTGACTCCTTGAGCGCATGGATCCTTCACTTGCGATGGCTCAGTGACATCAGTTGATGCATGATGACCTGCTTTAGATAACTGGTTGGAGTTAATCTAATTTATGCGCAGTATAAATGATAAGGATAATTAAGATAAGAATATTCTGTAATCGACCAATTGCTATGATAAACATTTTGGTGTACAAACATCATAATAAATGCACATCATCTATAGAGCAAATTGAAAGTCAAATGTTTTATACACACACACACTTAATCCTTAATCCAATATGTAAGTATGTTCTTATGATGACCAACTATTTATATACTACACTTGGTTGACATTTAAATAAGATTAATGCATCCCTGCTAAGAATTAATTCCTCGTTATTTATCCACTCTTTAGGGATTATTCGAGCGTGTGGCCTCATGGAGTAGGGTGGCGGGGGGGTGTGACCTCAATGTTGGGAGGAGTCGGTTCAAAACATTATGACCTACATGTTAAATTGAACTTCATGTTAAATTGATGATAATAGAGAACGTTTTCTTCCAGTTGTCTGTTTAGAACTAATCTTCGAACAGCTTCTCAAAGACTAAATCTGTTGTCTTCCTTTGAGGTGATCTCTAAATGCACAAAAGTTCACATGCCTCAACAACTCACTTTTCACCAATAAACCGGATTTGAAGTGACTTCTCTACTAATCTCTAGTTATCTTTACATTGGGCTTTTTCTGATGTCTCAAGAAACCAGTTCTGTGGCTGGTTACAACCAGTTCTCTGGTTGTATCTGGCAGTGTTGTGATTTTATGGGCGTGTGTGTGTGTGTGTATGCATAATGTGACTGTGCATCTGTATGCTTTGTGTATCTGTATATGTGACTGTGTATTATATTGTATTGGTATTGTATTTGACCATTCTCTCAGTGAAAGCCTTTCAGAAGCTCTCCCAGTGCGATTGACCCTGAAAGAAAAGGCAGCTGATTTGAGGATGCAAGAGAAATATGAGGAAAGAAGACTAGCAGAGAGAAATGCGGAGCGAACTGATGTTGGAAGTCCAATTCGTAGAGAGGGACATATACAGGCAAAGGATCTGGATTGAGATATGGTTATCCTGATGCAGGAAAAAAGGTGAAGCCAATCAGATCTAAGAGGACAAAGTGGCTGAGGGAGGAATAAAGTATGAGATCACAAAGACACAATTGAGACATTAGAACCAAAACAAGAACTTTGATTTATATACGGGCAGCAGAGAGAGAGAGAGAGAGAGAGAGAGAGAGAGAGAGAGAGAGAGAGAGAGAGAGAGAGAGAAGAGAGAGAGAGAGAGAGAGAGAGAGAGAGAGAGAGAGAGAGAGTGAGAGTGAGAGTGAGAGTGAGAGTGAGAGTGAGAGTGAGAGTGAGAGTGAGAGTGAGAGTGAGAGTGAGAGTGAGAGTGAGAGTGAGAGTGAGAGTGAGAGTGAGAGTGAGAGTGAGAGTGAGAGTGAGAGTGAGAGTGAGAGTGAGAGTGAGAGTGAGAGTGAGAGTGAGAGTGAGAGTGAGAGTGAGAGTGAGAGTGAGAGTGAGAGTGAGAGTGAGAGTGAGAGTGAGAGAGAGAGAGAGAGAGAGAGAGAGAGAGAGAGAGAGAGAGAGAGAGAGAGAGAGAGGAAGCCAATGAAGTTGTTCAGTCATGAATGTAGAGATGTGGGAGAATCGTGGAAGACAGACTAAAATATTTTGTGTGTGTCTGCATCATGTGGCTGGTTATCTGTATAAATGTGTTTGTTTGTATGTTGTATTTATTGAGACGTTTATATATTGGTCGCCCTTCTAAGAAGCATAGATAGATCCGTCTGTTTAGATGATCAGCAGAAACGATTCAAATGTTGATGTCATCCTGTTGCTAATTTATTTCGTTTATTTATTTGTCGAAATTGCCGCTGAAGCTGATTTCTGTTCGCAGACTTTTCATCCGTTTTTATGGCTGATTCTGTGGAGGATTCTGCGCCATTTTCAAGGTTACAGTCGTTAGAAAGAGATCAGAGGAATGTCTGAAGAGCAGCAGGGACAGGCTGAGTAGGACAGATGGACAGACAGACAGACACAACAAGAGAGACAGAGAAAGAGAGAGACAGACGGACGTTGTAGGTGCATAGGAGAGAGAGAGCAATGGATTGATGCATCACAGCTTCTTCAGTGACCAGCAGCTGACCACTGGACACGATTCAATCAATAAGAGGCTGACCAGTCAGTCAGTGGCCAATCGATGTCCAGCCTCCTCTGGTCAGTCTCTGTCTGTGTCTGTCAGTGCAGTGGAATGCATGTGGAATGGAAGGTCACCCACCAATTCCATTTTCAGACATTCATTCGTTCATTCATTCATTCGTTCATTCATTCGTTCATTCATTCGTTCGTTCATTCATTCGTTCATTCATTCGTTCATTCATTCGTTCATTCATTCGTTCATTCATTCATTCATTCATTCATTCATTAAATAAATCTGTCTAATGCCTCTCGGAGATTGTTTAGAGCCGCTCTCACGCCCAGCCACATGGCCAAATTAAGAAGCTGTCTTAAGAAGAAGGAATGCCTTGCCTGAGAAGGACTTCTAGAAAGGGAGCAGAGCGTCAAGGAAGGCTATTCCAGCATGAGAGTCCTACCACTGAGAAGGCACAGTTCTGCATAGTGGAGGTAGGGGCAAGAGGATTGAGGTAGGACAGACAGTATATACACTAAAATAACCAGGTGGCAAGATTTTTACCAGCATTGACTTTATTTTGTGAGCAATGTATTTTGTTGCTGTTCTTGTCTGGTGCCATGCTATTAATTTAGACAACCATTGTAGGAATAAGTGAGACTGCGTTGATAAATGAAGCATGGTAACAGAATGTTTAGAACTGTGAACTGTGTTGGTTAGAGTATGGGATGAAGCTGGACTGCCTATGTCCTCCGATGATTGCTGTGTGCAGTGACCTTGAGCAAGACCTTCGCTCGAAAACTGATTTACTCCTTACATTCTGATTGGTCAAAGTATTACATGATGTTGGTGTGTTAATAAAATGTAGAAATAATAATAATACTGATAATGATAATAATAATGAAAGGCAATAAATTGTCTGGTCAAGAAAAAAATTGTGTTGCTGCTCAGCTGCAGTCTGCAGCGACCTATTGTCTGTCAATGTGCAGTTGTTTTTTTCTAAAAAAATTCAGAGAAAGAAGGAGGAAAAAGATGAGGAGAACGAGGAGTGCTTGGATGAATTCTGTTGAGAAATGACAAAATTTAATTTAGTAATTTGTGTGATGTGCACATTTCTTTGAAGCGGTGCTGAGATTCAATTCAGTTCGGTTTTATTCGGTAGCTACATAAGAAAACAATAATGCAAGCAAGGTGAGAGAAAATGAAAAGGAAATCGCTGGTTACACAGGAGTGCTAAAATGAGTCATGAATGACGCTATGCAAGGCCACTATGCACTGTATGCAGAGTATGGAGCAAGACAGGAGATGTCTTCACTGATGTTTTGCTTCTTAGAAATTGACATTGTATAGAGGAGAAGCAATAGTTACATAGCATTTATAATTGTCCTAATTGCCGAGGAGTACCCATGCTGTTTCTGAGCCCTATGTAAGACTCCTGTTCGTTGATTTTAGCAAAGCTTTCGACACTGTTAGACACAAAGCACCTCCCTGTTCAATTAGTATCACAACCCATCCTGGATTTTTTATACAACTGGGTACTTGCTCTCTTGCACGAACGTCAGCACTGCTCCAGATTTGGGGTGAAATCTCTCCCCTCTGTACCATCAATGTATTGTGCAAGGCTCTGGCCTTGGACCTTCTGATTTTGTCATAGCCATTTCCAGTCTCAAACCCAAATTCAGTAGAAACCGTCTTCTTAAATATGCAGATGATGTCTACCTGCTGATCCCAGCTTCTTGCATTGACACCACTCTTTCTGAAGTCTGAACTTGACCCGATATCACAGTGGGCATCCATTAGTAATCTAAAACTAAATCAAGCTAAGACCAGTGAAATGATCATAAGGCGACCTCGGTCTAAAGCTATTGCTGTCCCTCCCCATCTCGGGCATCGAAAGGGTCCAAGCAGATGGTTGTTTTGGGTGTCACCATCTCTGATCGGATTGGCTTTGAGGCTCACATTAGCAGAATATGCTGTAAAGCCCGGCAATCCATGTTTGCTCTGCGTGTTTGGTTGCCCACGGCCTCCATGGTCAACGTCTGTTTGACGTTGTTAGAGCTACTACCATTGCAGGATTACTTTATGCTTCCTCTGTTTGGTGGGGATTTGCCAACGCAATGGAACGTAAACGTCTTAACGGTCTTTTAAGAAAATTGACCCGTTTAAGCTTTCTTCCTATCGATTTTCCTAGTTTTGACGCACTCTGTTCTAGAGCTGACTCTGCTCTTTTCCGCTCTATCCTCTTAAATCCTTGTCACATTCTTCACGACCTCCTCCCTCCCGATAAGGTCACTTCATACAATACTCGACCAAGGCCACATAATCTAACCCTTCATAAAGTTGATTCTTTTGCAAACAGAAGTTCTATTATGCGGATGTTGTGTATAACTTTGCATAAAAGTTTTATATTATTTATTTCCTCTGTAAACTACTGTGCATTTTCTGGTGGTCTATTAGAGAATATTCTTACTTGCTAACTTTAAGAGTCCGATGGTTTGAAGATATTGGGTGAATGAGGCGGCTTGAAGCGACAGACTAAGTTGAGACTGAATGCCATATAAGATGCAATGTCTTAGGCTGGAAGGAAGGAGACAGTAAAAAGAAAGGCAGGTGAAGAATGAAGATTGCATTGGATGGATATTCAAAATAGATGAGGTCTTCTTCTTCTTCTGAAGACTTGGACCAACCTAGAGACAGCGGACAGTGGACTTGACTAATGATCAGGAAACGGAAATATCATTTATACCCACGCATCTCCACCAGCCATTTAGTGTCTACTCCACCAGCCATTTAGTGTCTACTCCACCAGCCATTTAGTGTCTGCTCCACCAGCCATTTAGTGTCTACTCCACCAGCCATTTAGTGTCTACTCCACCAGCCATTTAGTGTCTGCTCCACCAGCCATTTAGTGTCTACTCCACCAGCCATTTAGTGTCTACTCCACCAGCCATTTAGTGTCTGCTCCACCAGCCATTTAGTGTCTGCTCCACCAGCCATTTAGTGTCTGCTCCACCAGCCATTTAGTGTCTGCTCCACCAGCCATTTAGTGTCTGCTCCACCAGCCATTTAGTGTCTGCTCCACCAGCCATTTAGTGTCTGCTCCACCAGCCATTTAGTGTCTGTTATCAGTGCTGCTGCAGATGATGATGATGATGATGATGATGATGATGATGGTGATGATGATGATGATGATGATGATGGTGATGATGATGATGATGATGATGATGATGATGATGATGATGATGATGATGATGATGATGATGATGATGATGATGATGATGATGATGATGATGATGATAGAAATTGGTGTCTGATAACTGGATGCTCTGATGACGATGTTGATGATGTCGGTGTATGTTAGTTTAGAGAAGGATAGGGAGAGAGAGATGAAGACTATTAAATATAAGAGACGTGGCTTCTGGTTGCTAATCTATCTGTCTAGAATTTGTTACCTTGTGCTCTCTAAGTATTACTTAAATGTGATTGCCTTGAAACTGGATTTATTTGTTGGATGTGAATTTTTTTCCGAGAACCTGTTCACACAGGCAGCAAGATGTGAAGAGACTTGTATGTAAAAATTATAAATTATGGCTTATATGCACATTATACACCCACGCAAATGACTTTTATAATATGCACCCACATGTGCTTTACATTCAAGCCTTCTTATGTTACACTTGAATTTTGGACAATACGAAGCAGATTTTTATTTCCATTTAATACATACACACATACATACGCTTACATGCACAATGTACAATTGCACATGTACATGTACATGCACATGTACATGCACATGCACATGGGTGGCTGGTAAATGCATTGGATAACACGCTGGCATGGAGAGCGCGAGGTAACGTGTTCACGCCCCGTATAGGGGGACTTGCTTTGTAGGTTGCTATTGGCGCCGTGGATTGCAGGCTGTCTGTTCTGTTAGTAGTTAAGATTGATGTTAATTAAGATTACTGCATAACTTGTGCAGGCACGACGCAGTGCGTTTGCAGGTGCTTCATTAAAGAAAAATTATTATTATTATTTGATATATAGGGTATGGACCCATTTGCGCTTTATATATAGAAATTTCGGTTTTCACCCCACCTAGTCCCCACCTGCCTCTGTGGGAGGGGTGCCCCAAACAGTGCAAACCCCTTTGGGGCACCTAGAGCCCTGGAAATTTCGGTTTTTAGTACAATATAATACAACACAATGATTTGTATTGTTCGTTATGTTTTATAGAGTATGTGTATATATTATATGTATATATTATATATGTATATATTATATGTATATATTATATATGCATGCATGTTATCAGCAGCGTGGGTAAATTGGGTCATGTTGTTATGTGGCATGTTACACAGCAGCAGCTGCTGGCTATAGATCCTTTTATGAAACTGAGCTAATAGGAAACACGCCAGGCTACATGCAGGGATGATCTGCATAATATAAATATGCTCTTGCATTTCAAGGATTTTCTATTCTGCATTCATTTTGCAATTCAAGGTTCACTTGTAGTACAAACTTGTCCGTAAGAGTAAAAGAAGAACCAAAGCAGTAAAGTTGTAAATGCATCTAAAGCAAATGAATCAAATCTTCATTGTGTGCAGAACTTCCATGGATGCAATGTACACTGTTGTACAGGTCTACTAAATAGGATAGGGATGATGGTTTTACTTCATTTTCGTCAGACATGTTGGCTGGGTTGGATGGTGAGTTGTATTGCTGTTGTAGAGGGGGGAGGGAGGTAATCTTGATTCTGGTACATCTAATTTGGAACAACTAGTGAACAGTTTGTGTGGGATGCCATTGAATGTGTGAACTTATTTATAATTTACAGTAGCACAATCAAGTTGTTATTCTATCCATGGATCCACTTCTCTCTACAACACAAGTTGTAATATTATCCAGTTCAAGTGATGCTCTCCTACTTGAAAAGTCAGTCTTCCTGCAAATAACAAACATAGCTATCCCAACTATGTATACTGACTATTAGCTACTGATCAATGATGCTTTAGAAATTGTTCTCATCATATTACATCGCATTGCATTATTAATTCTTCGTATTTCATGAAATCAGCCAAAGTAAATTTCTATTCAATATGTTCTGATGAAATTCCCTATAATATAGACTGAGAAGTTCAAAGTGATTGAGTGTTCTTTGACTAAAATGCTTTAACATCAAAACCAAGATCCACATTTAAGTTGCTGGCCACACTTGCAACACAGCTGCAGAAATCTTCCAGACTACAGGACAAGTTTTTGTTAGTTTTTAAGACAAATGAAAAACTTGAGTGTGAAATGTTTTTTGTAGCTCAAGACATAGTTTCAGTGGCATCATGTGTCCGGTTCCGTTAAAACAGATGTGGGCAGATGTACAGTTTCTGTTTTATAAAGTGGCATACGTGGATATCCATGTCATTCGTACATATTCATTTGATAGTTCCATAGAAAGATAACTGTTGAAGCTGAGAAGAAGCAGGTTCTGAGAAGAGCAGAGGAAGTAGAAAGACTGGCAGAAAGAATGGAAGTGTGAACAGAAGGAGACAGCACTCATGTTGCAAAGAGAACGTCCATCAAATGATTGCAACTGACCCATAACAGTTGGGGGGGGTAACGAAGAGGTCAAGTCTTTGGTGAAATGAAGTGAGCTGTGGAAGGAGGATGCGAAATGAGGCTGAACCAGAGATTTCAAAGGTAACCTGACTGAACCCTGAGAATCAAAATGACATCTTAAATTGTATGGGAGCGCAAATGTTCCATAATTTGTAGTCTACGGTCCAGTTGCATTAACCTCTTGAGATAGTGCACTTATAAAGTTGAACTTTCCAATGATGAAACAGATGAGTGCCGCTGTGTACATAGTGACTCTACTAGTAGTGCAGATGTATACTTTCAGGGAGTGGAAAGATTTTTGGTTTTCAATGTTGATGTGATTATTAATTGATGTCCAGATCTGAGAGAACTTTTGAGAGTCACTAAGGCATAGAATTTGAAGAGGTGCTCAGAACTGTCTTAGATTTGGATTGGCTATTTATTATTGCAGAGCCAATTCAATGTTCTACTGAAATGTGTGTGGGTGGTTGAGTCTAATCATTGGCATATTTATGAGACTCTATTAATCAGTCTGATCATTGGCACTTTTATGAGACTTTATTAATCATATTGATTGCAGTGAGTAATTTTTTAAGCTGCTATTGTAGACAGTGCTTGCAGACTAAGACAGGATATTCGTAGGAATCATTAATAAAGACATTGAGTGTTTGTTGTCTTCCAACATACATTGATGTAGTCTATCATTTGACTACCTTATCTTTCTGAATTCTGCAACAGAGACAGTTTTATCTGCTCGCTTACAGTACTCACTGACATTACTTTAACCCGTGTAGGCATGTGTGTGAGTGGAGGTGTGTGTGTGTAAGACTGTAAGTGTGTCTGGATGTGCTCATATAAGTATGTGTGTGGATGTGTCTAGTACTTACTAATGTAAATGTTTTTGGTTTGAGTCAGGAAGTTCCTCTGAAGAATGTGATTTGCCAAAGTTCTGTGACTTGGTACAAGCTGTTGGCCACCTACATGTATGCTGTTGCCGTTCATTGCATAGCATTATCAATTTATCACATCAGTCATAATTATTATTATGTAGAGAGGAGCTGTGGATGATCTCTGTGCTTTGGAGAACCAAGTTGCCAACTGGTCTACTAAGTTCTTAAATACCTACTTAAAGGGACTGACTGACTCTGGTCTCTGGTAGTTGTTGTTGGTGGTGGTGGTGGTGTGTGTATGTGTGTGGGGGGGAGGGGTGGGGGTGATGCAGATCATTAACAGCTCATCAGCTGCTCACCAATCATGAACTGTTTCTTGTGCACACTTTATGAACAATCAAAAGTTGTTGTTGAGTGTATTATGAAAGCAACATTGAATATTAAGTTGCTTACGATTGATTTGGATTAGCAATGCTCTCGTCTTAAGTAGCGATATTCACAGTAGAACTTGCACGTGTGTGGGTTGACTCATTTGCAGGACGATAATTATTACTAGATGCAGCACTGTTGGTGTATGGAGACGTGTAGGTGGGTGGAGATGTGTGGGTGGGTGGGAAAGAAAGTGCTGAATATGCATGATGATGTTTATGATGATGATGATGATGATGATGATGATGATGATGATGATGATGATGATGATGAGTATAGACTTACCTGGAAGGCCTTCTGAACATGACACCTGTTGTACCCTGGCTTATCATAAGTGGGTCAACTTGACTTGACGCATAAGCTTCAGTGAAAATCCTACATCAAACTCCTACACATAATGCTGTGACCTACTATAGACCAGCCTGTGTTCATATACTATGGCCTGGTATTCACATTGGTGAACATGTAAGGCTTCCTATATGTATGCAGGGAGCTTCTTTCCATCTTCAGGGTGGATACAACTTGAGCCCAGTCAAAAAATAGAGGAATCATAAATTATATAAAATCGGCCCCAGAGTATGGAAGGATGGCCCTGGAGGAGAGGGGAAGGGGAGGAATTGAGCCCAGTTGTTTGGTGATGTTAGAAGCCACTGCTTATATGTTGATTGTTGAGTCTTTATTTACAACAGCCGTTCTCAACCTGTGGGTCGCGACCCCCACGGGGTCGTCTGACGATTTCTCAGGGGTCGCCTAGACCTTCAGAAATTTGTAAAATATGCAATAGCAATTTCAGCTCTAGTTACTAACTTACTACACTACAGCAACTTAAAAGAAAATTTCTTATACTTGCTATAATTATGATTGATTCGTTAGATTGCGACAGCTAAAAAACGTTTTGCCATCCTAGTTTTTAAATGTAAAGTCCACTTTTACCATCAGTGGCGTAGGCAAGGGGGGGTTTCGGGGGTTAAAACCCCCCCATTGGCTTCGAAAAACAGATTTTTTAAGGTTATTTTTCCATTTAGGTAAGAAAAAATAGCAAAAAACAGGGTTTCCGGCCATAAAACCCCCCCATGAAAAATTCCTCGCTACGCCACTGTTTACCATTCTTCTAAAAAAGGGTGTTGCATAAGTCTTAAACCACCTCACTGAGCACTGAGATCATGAGTAAGTTTGTTAAGATGAAAGCTTACAATTTTACAGTGGCAGTGTCCAAATCCAAAAACAATTAGTCTGAGCAATTGGGACCGAAACTCTGGAGTCTAATACCATGACTATCATCATTGAAAAACTTAGCAATTTAATTCAAATGGCAGTTAAAAGTTAAAATTGCAGCCATAATAGCGTGGAAATTCAAAATTAGAAACAATATGGGGAACATTTATTGAAGTCTTAAACCTTGACTTTCAGCGCTGAAATTCTGTGGAGTTCTCTTAAATGAAAAATTGCAAACAAGGGGATGGGACGCTTTTCATGTCTTACACCACCACTATCAGCACTGAAATGATGAACAATTTCGTTAAAATTATAGCCTAAAATGCTACCATTGCAGTGTGTGTGGACATTCAAAAACATTTTGACAGTTAGGAGAGACACTTCCCCTCCCCAAACCCCGCTCCATGTTCAGCGCATTGATAAAGAACGCAAGTAGGCACCTGGTCCATGTTCTTTAAATTGCTTGCCAACTAAAACGAATCAGCAAAGGTGAAAATTAATGAGTGTTAAGAAATGAAGAACTATTTACCAATTTTTAAAGTAGCCTGTTGTTTAATGGTTGTTAGGTTTCACCAGCCGAATAAATTTATGACATTTCAACTTCAACTTACCGAATGGGTAAGGAAAACTAAGGATTGCTCTCAGAATCGCAAGAACCAAGAAGCCTCAATTGTCAAAACCAGTTTTCGAGTTATGAGGTTGAAATGAGGGACAATGGTAAACAAAATGCAGTGAAGGGGGGCAACACAATCAATTTTGCTGTTGGGGGTCGTCAGAACTTTCGAAATGTTGCCAAGGGGTCACCGCACTAAAAAGGTTGAGAACCGCTGATTTACAACCATGATGGTAATACAAACACCAATAGAAGCACCCATGCAGTTCTCAGAATTCCTTGAATTATATTAAAGGGGAATATATCATTTATAAAATGGACTTCATACTAAACCTGAAATGGGTATACTTAGTTATAGAGATGTTACAGGGTACTTTGTTTATCATAATTTACACTACATACAGTTCAGTAATGTTCAGAAATGAGCAGATGACCATAAAACAGGAGATCAGTTGTTAGTTGAGGACTCACTCAAAGTCCATGCTCAACGCCCCCCCCCACCCCCCACCAAGGCCTGTGAAATTGTGAAGGCATGCTCTTAATGTCACAGGGCAATTGCACCAAACAACTGGATATCCTGCACCTCATTGTTATTAGATCTTGCTGCAAGATTTGATATGTTAGGTTGGTTGGAATAGAATTGATGGTCTTTGCCTTACATATAAAGGTTCCAGCTCTGTTTCGGACCATCCATGGTGACTCCCACACAACTGGTTAATGACTGGCTTATAATACATGTACAGTGGATATGATGATCTATTATAGAGCAGCAGACAGTCTGAAATACAGTCTGTATGGGAGCAGCCAATCCATGCACCACACCTCTCCCTTCCACACCTGACCCACCACTTCATGAAATCTTTGATTTTAATTACCTTCTGCCGTTGGGTCTTAATTGCTGATCTGATGACGTGACATATAGTCATATACGATACATCTGTAAGTTGGCATGCATCTCATGAGAGAGAGAGAGAGAGAGAGAGACAGACAGACAGACAGACAGACAGACAGACAGAGAGACAGAGAGACAGAGAGAGAGTTTACATTGAGACATTGTCACAATTTATGTTATTGATAATTACTAATTTTTTCAATGCTGTTCATTTGACATATATTGAGACGCAGACTTTGTGTCTTTCTAAAGTCTATGAACGCAGAACAACTGACAGTGCTATTAGCAAATGTCTGTTTAGGCTTTAAAAGTAACTTGTATTTAATAATAATGATACTGATAATAATAATAATGATAAGAATAGTAATGATAGTAAGATTAATAATAAGTATTAGTAATAATAAGATGATTTTTACAGTGCCGTCACTCAACAGAGGCTGAAGGAAAGGGTGTTGTACATGAATTAAAAAAGTTAACATGGAAGTCATGTGATCGTAAAACAGATATATGTCTCTAGCTTTGATTTAAATGTCTCCAGAGCTGACACATCCTTCACATCAATTGGTTATTTTTGTTGTATAATGACCAGAATTAAATTTCTTATTGAATTGTCCTCTATTTCTCTATGGTAGCTTATGGATAAGGGTTAAAAATCATTTCCACTTCTAACATCTCTTATAACTGCATTTTGCAGTTGACTAATTTATATAGCTCTCTCCTATGCTGCAGAAATTCTCTGTTTGTTGGTGCTGAATAAATGCAGTTAAATGACGACGACGTGAGCATCAATTGGCAACGAATGTGCATAATGGATGGAAAGTGTGTTTCTCGAATTAATCCACAAGGGTCTTGTTCTGCAGGCAAACTGCAGTTGGTGGAGTATTCTGATGTTCTGGGAATAACAGACCGTGGGTGTTATGGCGCTGATTATGCATTACATGCAGGGATGATGGTGATTATGCATTACATGCAGGGATGATGGTGATTAGTAAGCTGGGTAGTGTTGTTGATGAGTGCTCCAAGGGATGATGCGTGTTCCTAGATGGTTAAATATATATATACACTGTGTCCCAATAAATCGGGGCCCCTTTTTATAATGTGAATAAAACAGACAAATCTTAATCGATTTTCAAAATTTCAAAACTGTTTTTATCTTGAGATAATTATCTTCCACTGATTCAAATATGAAGTTTCTGGCATGAATATTGACGTCACAATTACGTCATTTGCATCAGATAATTCAAATGTCAAGTACCGCTACCAGCGCGACGCTCCGACGAACCGGTCAAATCAATTTTTCTTATAAGCTTTTTTAGACCGCTCACTGTCCATCCCTTGTCCGGAAATTTTTGAATAAACTTTTTTGCGCCGTAATGTTTATTTATCCGTAAGAATTTTATTACAATTTTGTCTTCTTGGCTGCACGCCTTTCTCTAACAATTTTTGTTGACATTTGATTTCGATATGTAAATTAATGACGTCATTATGACGTAATTTTTTAGTGAGGGCCGTTCATAAATTACCAATTTGTAGATAATTATCTCATGATAAAAACAGTTTTGAAATTTTGACAATCGATGAATATTTGCCAGTTTTATTCACATTATAAAAAGGGTCCCAATTTATTGGGACACAGTGTATTATATATTAGAGTGGTCCATCTTACCATGTAAAAATATGAAATTTCAAATATCAAATTGGGTCAAAGTTGTACTTGTTCCTATACACCAAGGGAGCTTACATGCCAAAAATTAGAAGGATTCAATTATATTTAGAGGTGACTCAAACTTGAACATTTTTTTCTGGCATTATTATTGCCACACGCAGGCTACGGCTGCAGCTGAACAGGATTTTTATTCAGCCGAGGTACCTCTCCTTTGCACTGCGATGGCAAACGTTAACTAGAATTTGTCCAGACCATTCTGAATGTGTTTCTGGAGCTGGAGAGAAAAGTTTCTTGTAGTTTCCAACTTTATTAGACAATTGAAAACAGCAAGTTAATTCCTGTCTTCAAATGTCGGATGATCGGAATCGGAAGCAGAGTATTATATGGGCTTGTATTTGATAAAACGGCCTCAAGAGACTTGCACATGTACAGTTGTACACTTATCTAACAGACACTCAATGAGTAGCCACTGCTGTGTGCTCGCATCTATGAAATCCAGTGGTTATCTTTACTCTCACAACCCTCGGAACAACCAGGGTCCAGAAGTAGGCTCGTTCAAACGATTTATGTGAAAAACCAACACCAACGTGAAGATTACAACGAGCTTCTGCAATTATCTCATGTCATCCTTCTTGATAGGTGTTTGAGAGGAGAAGTGCAATTTCGTTTCCAGCTTCTGGGACAGTACACCATGCAACACCGCTCACCAACTTCTAGCAAAATCCTCAAAAATCAAATGACTCTCCGCATTTGGGATGAAAAAGTTTTGACAGATCTAATGTTAGCCTTTTTGCCTCTCTTTTCTATGGAATATGGTCATGAAGCTTGCTTGGACAAGAGAGAGCTCCAAACAATTATTTGACACTGTTAAACTAGTCAGAACTTAACATTTGCAACGTTGTTGTGCAGAATGCTGCCACAACCGCTTTCAAGAGACACCTGGTCTCTTTGAACCCACGTCGATGTGATTTAATGCAAACACCACCTTGGTTACGAAGCTCAAATGTTCTGAAAAGAATATAGCATCAAACGGAATTGAATGCAAAATGCTGAACTTTGGAAATCCACTGGAATCATATGTGACAAGCCGAAGATCTTGTCTTATCAACATATGATCATTGCCAGCAAGTGGCTGGCAGATGAGTCTTAGGCTTTCTTCTCAACGCCACCACACTTTGGCAGTTGCATTCAATTTATATCAAATTGAAAGACAAAGCCAGGCAGATTAAAGTAATAAATTAGGCCCACAGCGCAGAAAAGGGTATTGCTTTCATCCAGATATTCAACTCTTCTGTGACAAGAGTCGAGAATCGAAGACAATACCTTTGTCAAGCCATTCCGGAGCCATAAAAGTCTCTCTAGAGGAACATATCAATAAAGACTTGTTTTAATGGCGATCTTATTACCTAGGAACTTACTAAACAGTTAACACTAAATAGTTATTTGCTTTTGGTCTTGTTTAGAAACACTTTTGGGTCATAATTGCAATATACTACACTATGACGAAATATTCGAAGAAACAAAATTATCGTTCAAAATTGAGTCACCCCTAGATATTCTTCAAATGACACCAAAATTGGTTCAAATACTATCTGAAGTGAATGGAACAAGAACACATGTGACCCAAATTAATTTTCGACATTTTGTCTTTTTGGACCACTCTATTATATATGTGTCCCGACATATGAAAAGGTACCATAAGTCGGCGTACGGTTTCACGAGAAATCGCGCATAATGACGTCGGGGGAATATATTATCAAATTTGAGCTCTTGGTATTTTTAGCAGCAGGCAAGCCTAAGGTATGATGTCATCGCTAAATATAGCACATTCACCACTTATTTTCTGGTTTAACTGGTCACTAAAACACCCACCATTGGTCAGATAAAACATTATTCTTTTCTTGAACCTATACAAAGAATTAAAAACAACTTTGCTATGCGTCAGTATTACTCATTACTTGCTAGGGTTGTCAGTTGTTATCTTTATCTTATAAGTCGGTCATTTATCATCCAATTTTTATCTGGTTTTCAGCAAAATGTTCAGCTCACTTAGCTGGTTTATGAAGGCATATTAACTCCAAACCCGACTTATGGTACCTTTTCATATGTCGGGACACATATATTTATATTCAGTGCTAACTGATATCCATTATGATATGTTGTGGAGTCTGTGGATGTCTGCACGAAACCATTTTTTAAGACGTTGAATATCTTTATTCTGATCTACGTGCCCTTCAGATGTGAACTTCTTTTTATGGTACTGATGAATATGTATGAATGCAATGAATTTGCATGCATATAAAAAAAATTGTGTATTGATGGTTTTTGCATTCAGCTGTTGATTTATAACCACATTTATAGCCTGACATACATACATACATGCACAACCCTCTCAAACAGTCCACAGGTAAACATTGGCCTTCATGTCTGTTATGGTAGACTGAACTCACCCAGGTAACAGTTGAATTTGGGGTAAGTGTGTTTTAAAAGTCACACTACTCTGGGCTGTAACTTGGCTGCTCTACATTTATAGCTTTATAGTTACCTGGCTGTGCTTTCTGTCCATCATCTCTCAAGGGACTCTCTTACTTTGCCTGTGATTGACAGACTCAAAATGCTGGTATGCTGGGTTTTAAAATTGGTTTGCTTCTTCAAATTCCTTTGTCTTGCTTCCTAATCTTTGTCCACCCCTCCCTGGTCCCTGTCGCCTGGGTTGGGGCATTGCTGTTGCTTGTGCCGAAGTTTGCATCTTTTGTGCTGTTTTCTATTATGTAGTTTTGTTGTTTTGTGCTGTTTGTTTATGTGTGTGTGTTCGTTTGTTTATGTGCGTGTTTGTTTGTTTATGTGTGCGTGTTTGTTTGTTTATGTGTGCGTGTTCGTTTGTTCATGTGTGCGTTTTCGTTTATGTGTGCGTGTTCGTTTGTTCATGTGTGCGTTTTCGTTTATGTGTGCATGTTCGTTTGTTTATGTGTGCATGTGTTCGTTTGTTTATGTGTGTGTGTGTGTGTTCGTTTGTTTATGCATATATGTGTGTGTGTGTTCAGGTGTATGTCAGTGTTTATATTGTTGTTGAGTGTGAAAAACTAGAAGACAGGTTGTTTGAGTTCTATGGTAATTGATAATCCCAGGTTGAGGCAGATCTTGATGACCTTGATATTAATCAGAAGGGATGGAGGGTTTGTTTACATATTGGGAAGTCCTTGTGCATGTATTAAAGGACCCTCAAGTTACAAGTATCTTCTGGTTGGTGCTGATAGGGTTTGTGTTAGTGCTGTGTCATTTATAGCATGTAACAACAGGGACTAGGACAGGTTCTGGCTCCCTGGCTCTAGGGGGAAAGGTTCATGGTCAATCCCAGTGTACCATGTTCTGTTGCTTAGGAAAATTCTGTGGAAAATCTTCAAAGTAAGCAAGAGATCCATGCACTGTTTATTTGCCGAGTTCCCTGTGGTAGACCTACCGGAGCAGTAATCAAATCTCCACCTGAAATGTCTTCCTGCAAGCCAAGTGCTGCAAGTGACATTGCAGTGATGTTTCCAATCAGACATAAATTGGTTCTTGGACACCAGCAGTGCTGTTGTGTGAGGTAGGACTAATTTTGTAAGGTTGATTCATTCATTACAATTGCTGTAATGTAATGACCACAATTGCTATGGTGCACAACTGTCCCTGAACACATTGTCTGTGAGTGGGTTGATTATAGGGAAGAGGAAGAAAAGAGAACAATTCCTTTTGTTGACTTTGAAGTCATTGTCATGAGACGTGGGTATGAAATGTCGAAAATGTCTTTAGTCTGCATGGCTTATCCTCTCCCTCGCCGTCTGTTCTCCCCATCAACCACTCTTACCACCCATGTCTCTCACCTCATCAGTTGAATAATTACATTACATTAATGTGATACATTACATTACATTAATGTGGTGCTGATATCTTCTGAATTTTTTTTGATCTAGTTTTTAGCTGAACCTTCAACTTCTCAGTTGGCAGTCATACAAACTAAACTATTAGACTCGGCTTTCTCATTAAAACGATACATGTTGAACGCTTGAAAGTGATGTGAAACATGGCAAAAACTGTCAATTTCACATAAAAAAATTGACAAAATTTGTCAGTGTTGTGAGATTGAAACCTGAAAGTAGATCATGAAAACGGTTGTCATTGGACCTATAGACCTTCTGCAGCTGTGCCATACATTGAATTGAGCAGATGATGATGAACCATTAAAGGTTGTTACTGTTAAGTGTGTCTGTTGCTGTGGCTGTTTTTGTCTGCATCCAATCATAATGTGTTTTTCAAATGACAGGATGAGGATAAATAGACAGAAGTTGAGTAGCTGCTTCTCTTGGCTGCTTCTAGAATATCTTTTTCTTCATCATAGAATTACTTTAGCTTTAATACGTCTGCAACGTGCAATGCTTTTCAAGTTATACATGATCATCATTTTCGTGTGTCGTCGTCGTTTTCAAATGACACGATAATTGAGAGACTGACATTAGTGTTCGTGCTGGTTACTTAACTAGAGTTTTGGTATAAATATACAAATATACATGTATGCGTTGCTTTAATGTCGGTCATTATACATCAAGATGACAGTGTATTATATAAATTCATTAAATTGTACAACTGAAATTGTCTAGTGGGAAGACACTCGAATGAAAATGATCGACAGTGTCTAATGGAGGAAGTCTGAGTTCTCTCCAATTTATGTAAAAGATTGAAGGTTTGACAAGGTCAGATTCAGGTTGGCAAAGGTCAAACAAGTAGGATGGAAGGCACACTGCGTAACAGAGAGCCAGTGAAGGACATGAGGCGTATATAAACCGAGGCAGGAGCATCTATTATTAAGGGTTGCAGTGAGGAGAGGAGCAGCTGAATGAAGAACTTCTGTTTGTTTGATTTAATTCCATTCAGTCGCAGATCATTGACATTGTTTTGCTTGCTTTTTATTGCAGCAATGTTGGCATTGATCTTGTCAAGGTATGACTTCAATTATATTTTATATAGTTAGAATATTAAAAATCATTTCATATTTTCTAGAAGGTTAAGGTCTGTTTAGTAAATATTACACAGATGATCTGGGCTGATACATGTGCATTTTTCAAATGACAATCAAGCATGGTGGTGTAGTGGGTATGTTTGCTGCCTTGCAGCCAGAGGGTTGCACGTTCGAATCCACCTCAAGTCGGCACGCAGGGACCTTGGACAAGTCCTTCACTCACAATTGCTCATCGCTTCGGCGTGAAACTCCAATGCAGTGTCCGCCCTGCAGTCGGGAGAGCCTCTGAGTAGAGAGAGAGTTTGAAGGGGCGCTATAACAAGTGCACATACAAACAAATTCATGTTCAGCATCATAATGTATAATTTATTTGGCATTTTCATGAATATTCATGCACATAATCATCACTCATGAATATTCATGCACATAATCATCACTCATGAATATTCATGCACATAATCATCACTCGTGAATATTCATGCACATAATCATCACTCATGAATATTCATGCACATAATCATCACTCGTGAATATTCATGCACATAATCATCACTCGTGAATATTCATGCACATAATCATCACTCGTGAATATTCATGCACATAATCATCACTCATGAATATTCATGCTCATAATCATCAGAGTTTTTATTGGACAGTATGGTGATTTTTATTGGACAGTATGGTGATTTTTATTGGACAAAATGGACAGTATGGTGAGCCAGTATCTAATTGTGGCTGTTATTGAAATTGTTTTAAACGCACAGCTGAAGAATTGTAATAAACTGTTAAATTCTAGATCGACTTTGACCGACCGTTGGATCAACAAGGTCCGTTCTCTGTCATTCTTCACAAGCTGACCGATCAAATGTCGCGGGTACAAGACGGGTCAATGACTCACATCGACGTGTTTCAGGTTCGAGTGTTTCCTCATCTCTTGAAATCGTATTATGTGGTAAATTTTGCGATCAATGAAGCAATGAGTCAATTATCGATCTGTCGATTTGATTCAGTTTTAGTCACAACGCAACCAGACAATTTATTAGTCAGTTACCAGCGCTGCGAACTATTATTTGGGAATAATATTAAACCTGTCAATTCTGCCTGTTTTTATGCTTTGTGCATTTCAAAATCGCATTCTTCGTTTTATTAATTATATGGTGTCTGGATATGTTTTGAAATCCTGCATAGTCGTTTGGCCAAAAAAAATAATGTTGTGTTTCCGGTAACCCGACCGACCCTCTTTCATTGCCGCGACTCAAATTATTTTTTAAAAAAAATTTATTTAAAAAAAATATTTTATTAAAAAAAATTTTTTAATTACAATTTTTTTTTCAAACTTTTTTAGAAAACTTTTATTGGCATAATACGGTGACATTGCCTTCCGCATAGAGTTGGATCTTATGCCAAAAAAAGTTGTGTTTCCGGTAACCCGACCGACTCACTTTTATTGCCGAGACTCGGAAAATTTGTGCAATTTTTTTTATTTACAGTGACATTGCCTTAGAGTTTCACGCCTGCCTAACTACTTCCTGGTTGCCAGTCTTGAAAAACCTCTAGCCTTATCATTCTCACTTGAGCCACCTCTAACGGTGACTAGGGAAAATAAATCTAGCAACCTCTAGGTGTAACTAGTCACTGGCTTGGCCAGTCTAGAATGACCCCTAGCAGTGATGTTTTGTTCACACTTATCTTCCCCTTCCCTTCCCACTTTATCTTACCAGAAAAGATGTCAACAAAATGAAAGTAATAGATTTGTTTTCTAGAGCAATTTTAGGTACAGACAGTCGGGAAATAGGCAGTTTTAGAACACGTACTTTGTTGCAGCGTGTACCTTTATGCAAAAAAGAGTAGTTGGATATAATTTTTCGGATAGTCACTGTATAAAAATATTTTACCAAAATAAAAATATTTTTCGACCTACCTACCCAATTTTTTAGAGCTCTGTTACCGGAAACACAGCATTATTTTTTTTGGCCTTATTGTCTTCAGCCATGGTAATAATAACAGTGCAATAATAATAACGTTAAAAAAATCAATAGGAATTATAATAATAATGATAATAGTGATGATGATAATAATGATAATGTTAATGATGATGATGATAATGCATGGGCACGACAAGGCCGTAGTACTCTGTTTTTAGAGGATTATTATAATAATAATGGTAATGATGATAATAATGAAAATGACAGCTTAGTTATAAAGTGTTATCATACTTAATGATGTAAAATAGCAATTGACATCAGATGATGATGATCTGAATATGCATCAGATGTCAACAGTTTTTTTGCATTCGTTATTTCTGTTGAGCTGCATTCAGTACAATGCTATATATAAATTGCTTATCATTCATTATGAATATTTAATGTTGCTACTCAGGAGCACTCACGACCTGACCTCGATTTGACTGAAAAGGATGGTCTGCGATAAAACGCATCTGAGCAAACCCTAGACATAAGACGCATAGACAGTGGAAACCCATTCCATACAATGGAACCAATAATGGAGAAAGCACCACACTCTTTGTCTGTCTCTGTCTCTCTCCCTCCCTCTGTCTGTCTGTCTCTTTTTCTCTCTTTCCTTGCTACAGGACATTGACGATGATTTTCTTTCAATGATTGCAGCTCTACACAAAGCAGCATCCGGAGACAATAGTCATCGATCCAATTAACAACGTCATGCGACTTCTTGATCGACGACATCAATACACGGACGTCAGAGATTGCGACGTTCTCGAAACGAGTAAGTGACGGAAATAACGAAAGAACGCAATGATCGATGGTTGCAGATCGTAGAAAGAATGACTCATGATGATGATGATGGAATTTCTATCAGATTCATTGACTCTGTTTATCTTGCGAGTGACGTTCTATGTCATTGTGGGATGGGTTTTGTTCTGTATGGACATCGCTAACTAGTTATGTAATTTTTTTAAACGCACAGACATTATGCACCTACATTTTTTTTAATGTGATATGGTTTCTATAAAGTTGCGTTCTATTTTAAATTCTGATGTGATATTCGGGTAAAATCATTTTGGTTTCTTTGTAGTTCGGTTGAGTTAATCTAACTTTTATAATATTGCCTGGGTTTATTCCTAAGTTCTTTAGTTACATGCTTCAAGTTTTCCTAATTTTTTCATGTTTGAATTTGAATGGCTTATTGACTGTGGAATGGCTTGGTTTCCATTCTTATTTAAGCCTACATTATGATCTGGTCAATGATTTTCACACATGATGTCAACCAGGGCATCTTAATAAAATGGTTTTTATAGTTGGCCTGAAATGCTTTCATGTTCTCAGCGCATGTTACATGAAGTGTAGAATTTCTGTTCTTTGGCCTTTCAAATGACGCATCTCATATTGTCAACAGACACATGTAATTAACTTGCTCTCTAATTAACTCGCGTTCTTTTAATGATTCGAGATGAGACTGGGACCATTTACTTCCAAAGGTCACCAAGTAAGGTCAATTGCGATCATCAGCCCTGCACAGCCACAAAAGTTGTCTTTAAACGATTGAAACTCGTAAGAGCCAATGAAGTCTAAGTCTGTCTAGTACAGAATAGACTTCATAAAAGCAAATGGACTGCAACCAGTGGGATTGTGGCGGCAGACAGCTTGCACTATATCCACATGTAAATGCCGATTACACAGTGACACAGGCTGTGGCTGACTATATTATACATAATTGATGTTGCAAGTTCACATTAGAAAGTATGGTTCTCATTAAGTTTGAGTATTCAGTTCTTTTGCAGAGATGACAGAAGATACTTGAAGGATGAGATTGAATGAATGAGGCCACTAATTCCACTGTGTACTGCTTGTCTTTACGTTACACAGATATACTATCACTGATGATTAGCGGAGGTTGATTGGAAGTTTGAGTTAAGAGAAGACAGATTATACGATGATGATTGGTGTCTTGTGAACCAGAATCTTTAAGTTGACAACATTTTTCATCTTGGCATTTTCATCCAAAGGATTACTTTCCAAATAGCCAGCAGTATTTCTCATGACGTTTTCTAGTAAGTTGTTGTTGACAATGATTCCACGGCAAGACTTGACATTTAAAAATCTTCTTCTGTGAGGTAGCACACGTTGAAAATCAACTTGTGGTCTGGACCTTGCAAGTTAGGACGGAGGAGGAGGAGGTTGCCCAGTGGTAAACCATGGCAGTGTTGCAAATGCTTGAGAGATATAAATGTTATTGTCAAGAGAGGAGATGTTGAACAAGGGTAAGCTGTGCACACAGTGGAACTGGCTGAAGTGCCATAGATCTATGAATAAGGAAGACAACAATGTTTTATATATACTATATAGTATCATTGAGTGATGCTTTTATTAATCTTCGATTATAAATTGCAACATTACGCAATCTCACCTGTTTTCCAAATCTATTTCAGTTTACATGTTGTAAATTTAACTCGACCGAATCCACATTTCGTCTTCTAGTTCATAATGAGATAATTTGCTGTGTGGACAAGTGAATTGGTTTCTGCTTTAGAAGCTATCAATCAGAACTTTTCAAATGATGTTGCTACTTTTCGAAAAATCGCGTATCAAAAGCCAATTTACGGTGCTTGACCGATTCTGCAAGCGTGGCTGATGCAAATGCAATTATCAAGAAGTGCACAGAACAAATTATTGTCTTGAATGTGGAATTCATGTCGTGATTTGCTGATTTTGCTGCTCACAAACTATGGATTTCAAATTGTTTGGATTTCCCTTTTCCCACCAATGCCATTTCAGCTCCTAACTCTATTCAAATGACTCGATGAAAAAGAACATTTCACGAGGTCGCTCCGATTCAGTGAAGGATTGCGTAACAGCTCTCGCTATTCTTCACTGTCTTTAATGCTCTGAACCATTCATTGTTTCTTTTGCATTGTTTCCTTTGCATTGTTTCTTTTTCATTGTTTCCTTTGATTGTTTCTTTTCATTGTTTTCTTTGCATTGTCCCCAGCTGTGGTTTGAAGTTTCTGATCAGTTTGCTGAATTCTTTTTCTTCCTCTCTCTGTATGTTCTTTGAGTTGGTAAAATTGAATGGCAGCTATTCGTTCAAAGCTTTGCTTTCACGTGGCATCCCTTGAGCTTCTGCTTCTTGGCTTCTGCCTCTTTTTAACTAGACTCCGCTCTTGTCACTTTTTACTATGGGAGATTTATGAGATATTTTGTTTCTTAGAAATTCTCTGCTTAATTGGTTGTAACATCGTTTTGTTCTCAACGTAAAACAAATTGTTTTCTTTCTTTGTCTAACTGGATCTTCTATCTCCATTACCACTTAGATGTGCTGTGCACTATTCATTGCTGCAATGCACATTTATATAGACACTGGTCAGCACTGTGCAAGCTATGAATATTTGCCTGCATATACTAATGTGGCTAGAAGGTTTCTATCCCATATCGATGATGAAGTGCATGCATCTTGGTTTCCAAAGCACAAAGAGGTCTTGCCTCAAAATATCTAGCGATGTATTGCTCCTCTTTTTAGCCATAATTCACTTCACTTGTCAAGCAGATTTGATCTTCTAGTTCTTCAAACTAGAACAGCTATGACTCAATCCCGGTTCTTTACCTCAGTTTGTCCCTCTCTTTGGATTACGCGTATCTACTCGATCTCCTCTTAATCCTTCTTCCTCATTTGCTTTTTCTCAAAACCTATTTCTTTTTTGTGACCTTGCACACTGGAAGCACCTCTGCATGGTTCACCCTTTTGGACGCATTTCATAAATGTTTTAACATGATACCTCACTATACAAAATTTTACTGTTGACAGGATCAGACAAATGTTTTTTTATGGTTAGTGCAGACTTTTCTTCATCAGTTTTGTTGTTGCACTGATGTCTAAGATGAGCGTTGCAGCACTGAGAGTTGCATTTGTCTGGAATATCAATTGACCAAACTAAAGTCTTCCAAAGATCTTTGTCTTCTGTTTCTTAAACCTGATCTCATTCCAACTGGATTTGCCATCAACTTCTGCTTGACAAACTCTAATTTGTTTTCTTTACACACACCTCATCTCATCAGTTGGATGCCTCAGCTGAATCTGTTTTTGTTATATGGTCTTAAGTGCATTATAAGGTTCATTAAGGAATACTGATAGGCTATCAGTGATCTTCCATGCATCTTCCATGCTCTGCACAGATTGACAGAATCTGTCATAATGGACATTTATTTATCAGATAGATTCTGCTCCTAACTTTCTCTCTTCAACTGAAAGAATAAAGAATAGTTTCGGTGCAGAAGAAAGATTTTTTCTCTTCTCTGCTGACTGGATGTTAATCTCGAGATGTTTGGATTTGGCTCAAGATTGGATAAGCCCTTAGCTCCTGGAACAGCCTTGCTTGCCTTTAGAAACAACTGTTTTTTCCTATGTTCTCTGCCTCATGAAGGAAGTTTGGCAGATACATGTCTTGCACATGGTCCAGTTTCATTTGTATGTGATATGTTTTCTCAAGGTAGCATTACAATAAGTTTCAGGTGCATAATTAAACCAGTTTTACATGGCAATGATATTGAACTGTATATATTAAATTTATGCTAATGATAATGAACTGTATGTATATATATATAATTATAATGAACTGTATATATATATTAAATGCTAATGATAATGAACTGTATATACCGGTATATAATATATATTAAATGCTAATGATAATGAACAATATATATATATATATCGAATGCTAATGACGTGTGTGATATATTTATAGATTACCGTTACTTCATTCCATCGTTTGTTGAGTTGACGTCATCCGATGTAAACGAGAATCGTCGACTTTTAGTGGAAAACGACGTCGGATTTCCAATCGGTAAGTAGTCAACGCAGGAAGTCAACGCAGGAAGTCAACACAGGAAGTCAGTCGGAAGTCAGTTGAGAATGGGTTTGAAGGGTTTGAAGGCAGTTTGGTGAAGACGTGTTGGAGTAGAATAATGTTACCAGATTCTGTCCATCCATGTGATTACTTCTTGCATTTTAATTAGACCTTACCCTTTTGTTGGCATTGACGTCATCTGGGCTAGATTGCTACAGGTAGGGTCGGTGGTCCCGACCCGGCCCCTGGACCTGCTGACCTTTGAACTGGCCCTTAACTTGTCTTTTATATGAGCGTTGTCAAACCTGGGACTTGGATATCTTTCATTTGGATCAACACGATTGTCTGGATGTCTGTTCGTAGGCTGTCATTAAAACATGCTTCTTGCTTATTGAGAACTCGGCCTCTAATCTAGTCAACTATTGTACAACTCAATCACCAATGTAATCTACTCTCTGCATGAAATATGACCACAGAATGGTTAGATTAGCTACACTAGAAGGTGTCTACCATATCAGGACTTTTCAAACAAAGTTACTACGTTGGGAAAATTGTATGTCAAAAGACACAACGTGACTGATTCTGCAGGCATTGCTGATGCAAATGCAACTATCAAGAAGCGGAAGGAGCAAATTAGTGTCTTGAATATAAAGTTTCCATCCTTATGTCTTGATTTTGCTGCTCACGAACTAGACTTCAGATTGTGCAGCTCTCCCTTCTCCCATCGAATCCAATTCAGCACCAAACTCAATGCAAAGGGAATTGAGTCGTGAGCACTCAATGTTTGGAAATGACATTTCGTGAGGTACCTCTGATTCATGATTCAAAACTACAATCTGTATGCGACATACATTTCTCAGGACCATTCACTCAGATTTCAACTTCCCTGAAAATGGTCGCACTGTTTTCAAGCATATATTTCTTTGAACAAAGTTGAAACTAACACAGTGTGAAAACTGATGTAGGCTGATGAACTTTGAATTGTTGTCACTTCGAACATTAAGCCTGACATTCCGGATGTGTGTGTGCGTGCGTGCGTGCGTGCGTGCGTGCGTGCGTGTGTGTGTGTGTGTGTGTGTGTGTGTGTGTGTGTGTGTGTGTGTGTGTGTGTGTGTGTCTTGAGAAGAAGAAGAAGTGTCAGATTTCACAATATTATAATTATTTGGGTCACAAGATAAATAGATACGCTGTACAGAAATTTGACATTTTTATGTTTTCCTATTAATACTGAATAAACTTAAAACATGTTTTAATGTGCTTAAGTTAAGAGCTGTAGATGTTAGGATGATTAAGTTTGCATAATTATTCAAATTATCTTCATTTATTTTGACAGTTTTTTGTGCAATATTTCGTATGAAACTGTTATCATCACTGCCTCATTTTCTCTGGCAAGTTAAATTGACCAGTACTTGTTGTCATTGGTTGTTGAGTTTCATGTGTCATCTTAACAATGTACTATTGTGAATAGAGATGATGAACTTATTTTCAGATTTTCAGTTTCTAAGAATTATTTTATTACTTTATATAAAATGATTTATTTTCCAGTTTGTAAACCAAGCGTCTCGCACTTGTTTGCCACGTCACCGTCATCTGTAGAAAAGGAGGAGGTTAGTAATTGTAATTTGTAATCGTACATTTATATAGCGCCCCTTCAAGAGAACTCCTCAGAGGCGCTCCCAACCTGACACCAAACCACAATCAAAGAGAATGGCTTTCAAACACTTGCGGAAAAGGGGCAAAGAAAGACAAAGAAGTTCATTACGGAGACTAATAGGTAACTTATTCCAGAAAGACGGACCGACCATAGCAAAGCTTCTGTGCAGCACTGTGGAAGATCGAGCCATAGGGACAACCAGGTCACCATGCGTAGCAGAGCGAAGGAATCTACGGTCTGGGATGGATAGCACAGGTACACAGAGCTCCATAAGATAGATCGTAGCTTGGCCTGCTAGGCAATTACGCATGAGCATTAAAATCTTAAACTCAATACGTTTTTGCATAGGCAACCAGTGCAGTAATAAATACTGTCTCCATAAAAACAGTAAACATATAAAAATTTAGGATATAATTTTCATAGTTAAGTTACTATGTAGTATTAATATATATTTAATGATATTTATTGTAAAATGATAGAATGGTAGTTTTAAGTGAGTGTTGGTTTTCAGTAATCTCATGACTTGTAAGCCGTAAATGCCAGACCTGTGATATCTTGTTTTTGACTCACATCATACGTGTTCACATGTATGATGTGTTTGGTTTGTGTTTGTCAGAGATTCTTGGAACAGATTCTTTACTGATAAGCATAACAAATGTGTAGGAATTTTAAACATATTAATATTCTGAAATATTTATGAAAGTTAAAACTATTGTTTAAATGTAAGTTGATAATTGCACTTGACATATGTTATAACCTTTCTTCTGTTTTCTCATATAACTACGTTGGTTTTGCTGCTAGCAAATGGCGATCATTTTCAACGAGCGAGGACTCAAAGACATCTCTGCTCCGTGTGTTGCACAGACGTTTGTCAATCACAACGCTCGCCTTTTCAAGATCTTTGTTGTCGGCCAAAAGCATTTCATCATTCAAAGACCTTCAATTAAAAACTTCTATGACTGCAGTAAGTTAACATATTTCAAGATACTCAACCTAGTTTCCACAGTTGTGTAAAAATTATTGTCACATCGGTCATGGCAGCGCATTGAATTTAGGATCGCTGCCCTAGTTAGGCAATACCAGCTTGGAATCGCCCCACACTACTTGCGAGAGCTTTATTGCTCTACTATTACCCAAGACCACCGCCCTCTCCATCCTGCACAGAAGGGATTGCTCTTGATCCCATTTGCACGAACTGCAACGATGCAGAATAGAGCCTTTTCTGTCATCAGCCCAGTTGTCTGGAATGGGTTCCCATAGCAGCTACGTCTACTTCCTGGGGTTATTACTGATTTTTTTTATTAAACTCAAAACTGTCCTTTTTTGCCGTGCTAGAGCCGTGAGCGCTTCTGAGTAATCCCCTTGAAGAAGCAGTATATAAATTCTTGAATGAATGAATGAATGAAATGTTGCATTCATGACTCTCTTCACGCCATTTAGACCTACTGGTGTTCTTTTATTCTAATTTTATTGTACGAATTATTTTTGTGCAATGTGGAAATGCTGGCGAAATATCTTGGTACATACATGTCGAATATTGGTAATCTGTAGAGACATAAGTTGATGATTTTCTTGTCATGGCCATCAAGAACATGCCAGTGAAACCGTAAGCATAACCAGTTAGCTGTAAATGATTCATAAGCACACGGATGTTGACTCATCTGTAGTTATTTTGTCATCACTTTCAGGTCATGAAAAAACAATGTTTTTCAACATAAGTGTTGTCACCAGCATATCTGTGTGTTTTAGTGTGAAAATAAATTCAAGTAATTGAATTGCATTTAGAGCTGAAAGCAGAAACTTGATGACTGATGGATTGATTGTTACTCATCTTGTGCTGCAGTTTTTATTATCAGGTTGAAGTGTTCTTTCTAGACAGCACCTGTTAGAGTATTGACACAACGAAAAATTCCATGAAGCATTATTTTGTTTGAAGTAATAAATAACTCTATTCATGGTGAATAGTAAACATTACTAACATGCAAAGCTCAACGTTTTTTAAATTCTGATGTAATCTGTGATGAATTGATTAAATCGTGGACTTTTTGTCATCGCTTTCAGGTCATGAAAAAACAATATTTTTCAACAGCAATGATGTTTCAAAGTCGAACTCATCATGTTTCTTAAACCAGGTGAGTGGCAAAACCTCTCAAAACTCTCTTCTTCATCAAAAATGATGCGTTTACATTAGTAGCAATGCATGGATGTTGACTCGTCTGTAGTAATACCAGCCTCACTTCTACGTTCGTTTAAAAAAAGGCACTGTAACAGCATCTCTTCATTGCTGTGTGTTAGAGTTCGTGGAATCTGTGCTAGAGTAGCAAATCTTGATGACCTAAAGTTGCACCGCTTTGCACCTTGGGACAATTTTTCTTATGACATCTGATGCTCTGTGTCGGCTTATAAACATTGAAGTTATGTCTCTGGCTTTAATATGATTCTTAATGGAGTCCAAGTTGCTCTTTTGTTCTCGACATTAAGGGGCAATACAGCTTCTCCAAACTTCTTTGTACATTGCCAGTCATCTCGTCTCATTCCATTACATTCCATATATCCTCAAGTTGTCACCTATGCAAATTATTATTAATTATTAGTAGAAGTATTGTTATAATTATTTTTATAGCATTGATTAAACATTATCATTATTATTATTACATTTCAAGTCTCATCATCATTGTATTTGTTCCTCTAAAAGCAGAGTGCTACGGCCACATCATCATCATGATTAGTTTTATTATTCATTTATCTAGCTCCCGTATCTAATGACCAGACATTATCGATTGATGTTACCGAGTAAATTGTGAAAGATTTACTCAGGATATATCCTTGATTGATAGTTGCATGCAATAGATAATAATTTTATTATTGTTATTAATGAAACATGTATTGCATATATTTCGTTGTTTGTATTGCATATATATTTCGTTGTCAGTTGGATGAATCGGATCTCTTGTCTCATCCACTCATTGAACCAGACTGCAAGAAGATGGAGCAATTCGTGCGAGGAATCCAGAAGAAGTTTGGCCTTGACCTTCTTGGTATCGACGTCATCATAGAGAACGATACAGGACGCTACGCTGTCATCGACATCAACGCTTTTCCAGGTTGGACTTTGAATGCAAACGCAATTGATTGTCGTCGGGTAATTTGCATACAATACGTGCTATGTGTTTTGCAGTGTAAGAATTAGTCTTTACTGAGATGCGCTGCATTTAAAAGAAATTGGATTTCATCTTTAAAACTGCGTTTTGAGTGGAAACGAGACACTGCAAGAAGCTTTTATGGTTCGCATTTTTCTTAACTTTGATGATTTTGAGGTTCATGTAAATTGATGTAAACTCAGTTTATGGGACAGTTTGTCCTATTGATAGATCGTCCACTTGCCAGCGATTTATTCTTTAGCTTTGGTGACTGATGAAGAGTCATTGAGGTCAGTTGTTGAGCACCGTAAACGAATGTCCTTTTTTCAGATTGGTCCACTGATTTGTCCTCAGGAGCAGATCTTCAATTTCTCGTAGATCTGATAAACGCTGATAAAACACTTGATGTCACTTATTGATTCAAAATATCGTGTGACTAATTATGATTTGTGACATTCCATCTTATGTTAATTGAATTTCAGGATACGATGGTGTTCCAGAATTCTTCAGCGCTCTGTTGGCTCTGATTCGAGAGAAGATTGCTCTCTTCAATGGTCCCACTGCATTATTCAAATTCCCTTCAACCCCTTCTTCGCTGTTGCCCTCTTTCAACGGTGACGCTCTTTACGCTGATCCAGTCAACAGCAGAGACATTCAATCCACCAACCAAGACACGACGACGATGACGATGGGTACAAAGGTGTCAGCGACAGATTTCGACGACACAAAGTCGTCAGCAAATGAGAAGAAGAAGAAGAACTGCACTTTTGTTCCAATGCGAAACCGATTCATTTACGAGTCGAACGGCTTTCCATACCCAGCGCTGTGCGTCTGTTACGATGGCGTTGTCACTACAGCCATTGAACGACTATGATGAATAGGGATTCAGTCTCCACTATCTGGTTCCACGCTGTGTCTAGTATCTGCATCTCCCTCCCCACCCCCACCGACCGAGCCTTTCTCTCGTTCTCTCAACCGGTTTCTGTATCTTCTAACGATCGAATTCTTTTGATTACATTTCGTCCCAAACTTCTGAAAATTCTAGATGCAGTTGTTTTGGGTTGTAAAGGTTTTTAGTATACGACCAATCTATTATTGTTTTGTGTCAGCCGTAATAGTAGTCGTCTTCTGTAAGGTTTACGTCAGTTTTTCATCTAGTTTTTAGCGTTTCAGTCAATCTGTACAGATTGTTTCTCTTTCTTGAGGTTCTGGTTTTCTTCAAATTCTTCTTTTAGGAATAATTTTATCTGTTTCCTTGTTGTGTCTGATTTTCAAGATCAGTGGACGTCACATTCCATCTCGACTGTTTTGTGTAAAACCTTGAAGATGTGGATGAAGGAGCCATGGGCACCCGCAGAAATGTTTGCAGGAGGGGGCAAAATTTTTACGATGGTCGCAGTTAAATTTTATTGTAGTAAGAGCTTGAAAATCCAAAGCTTGAATTTAAGAAGTGCTCATTCAGATATTTTCAAAGAAGTTTCTCAATGCAAATTTCTCTTTTTCATTTTGTGCATCATTTTTAATTTATGAATAGTTCCTTTGTGCGAAGAATATGTTAAAAATAAAAAATTGATGATGAGAAGTAGGTTGCTTTAATGCGAAGAAATTTGTTTAAACCCAAAAGTATTAGTTAGAAAAAAGTGTCAATTTTCCAGGGGCAAGTGCCCCTCTTGCCCCCATGTGCGGGTGTCCATGGAAGGAGCGTGACCTTACTGACCACCGTGTAAATAGGAAATTTTTCTGAGCATCATTCAGGTCAATGGCTGCTATCCATGGTCGTTATTTTCAACAGAAGAAGAGACAGCTTGTCAAACGTGATTGAGATGTCGTTGACTTGAACTACTTGTATGTATATATATAATTTTTGATTGGATTTTATTTTGGAACTGTGAAGACCAAGAAGCCTAAACAAGAGATAACTTTACGATTATTATTTCAATTTTTGCTTCTATTGACTTTATTCTGTACTTTAAGAGATAAACATTGAAAGAGAGTCGGTTGAATGAGTTGTTTTGTGTGAATTGCAGAATCGTTAGGATGATGATGATGATGATGATGATGACGATGATGATGATGATGAAATGGAGAGGATGAGTTGATTTAGGTTTTTATCACAGACTTAACAGAGTTTAAAGGAAATCAAAGACATGACTTAGAATGATTCACGTATTATTGTTAAAATGCGTTCAATTTTTTACTGGTTTCCTAAGCACTGTGTTAGGTTGAGTGCTCACCTCCATTGTCTCACTTTTCAATCGTCATTGTCACCCTCTTTGTTTATGTGTAGAGTGAAATTACTTGTGATTGGTTAGCGCTGTGGTCTGGTGCCTTGTCATCTGCGTTTTATATATAGATATACGGGTAGTGATACTAAACAAATCTGAGGTAATAATGATCATAAACTGTATCCATAGTAGTTAGTTCTTTTTCGTGACATAAAATGCAGATATTTGGCTACTTTGATCTAATGCATAATTTTTGTGTGATTGTTATTATTATTATTTATTGGTACAATCTCAGTTCAACGTCTGCTACGCTTTTTCAGCTGACGGATGTTTAGCTATGTCCGCTGATCTTGTGAAGCCGACTTGAGATCCATGTTCCCATGTGGCATTCGCAGAGAGAGAGGTCCTATCTCATGCCATTGGGATTTGCTGGCAGGGTAACAATGTACAGGCCACCACATGGTGGTCGTATGAAGGAAAATTGAAGGACTCAAATGACAGTGTATCTGGTTGTGAATCTAATGTGTAGTAGTTCTTGATCCATGTTTCAACATCCAATGTTGATTTGCCATGGTTGACTTTATCCTTCTTCATGCAAAGTATAATATGTTCAGTATTCAGCTGAGTGTTGTGACATATGTCAGATGATATTATTTTAAGTCCTTAAATAGAATAGAATGGAATAGAATGCCAGTCCCAAGCGAGGATAGAGGAGGAGGGTGATGCTATTGATCAATCGTGTGATCGCACAATGTTTAATGCCAACGAGAATAGAATAGTGAATGTGGGGCATAATATGTCGTCACTTCTAGGTTCAGAATTAGCTGGCGAAAGTCGTGACTTGCTGCTGCGACCTTTGAGATTTTATGTCCTCAACATTGGTGAATAGATTTCTCTGAGTCTTTGTTGTGTCACTGAGAACTGTTTCTGATGCTGGGCGTGTAAAGTGCGGCTCATTCTAATCTTACTAACTATTGTGATGTGCATCTATATGGAACAGTTTTGACAGAATGTTGACAGATCTGTGCCATAGAAATGCATACATGTGGTATGTTTACCTTTTCGACGTATGACATGTGTGGACCATACATGTTTTTGCTTTCACTCTTATAAGTGATCATATGACATTGGATTTCTAAATAAGTCTGTGCTAAGATTCACCACGTGGATTTTCTGCGTTGTAAGAAGCAAAGGACTGATGATGATGATGATGATGACGATGATGATGATGATGATGATGATGATGATGATGATGATGATGATGATGATGATGATGATGATGATGATGATGATGATGATGATGATGATGATGATGATGATGATGATGATGATACTATGAGATGATTTGTATTTTTGGTGAATTCATTTTCTGCAAGATCTGAATTTAGAATACTCTGGCTTTCAGAATATCTCATGTACTTGTTCTTTTGTATATTTCATTCAGCATGTAGTATTTCTCTCGTCCATCCTGGTCTGGCCATAGCTACCTGGGGGAGGGGGGACCAGTGCATCTGGGGGTTGGGGAGGAAACCAGGCATCCAGGCCATTGATCACACATATACCAAAGACACAACTATATATGGGTTGTGTGCTATAATGTCCTCTTTGGTTGGGTGATTATAATGTCCTCTTTGGTTGGGTGATTATAATGTCCTCTTTGTTTGAGTGATTATAAAGTCGTCTTGGGTTGGGTGATTATAATGTCCTCTTTGGTTGAGTGATTATAATGGCGTCTTGGGTTGTGTGCTATAATGTCCTCTTTGGTTGGGTGATTATAATGTCCTCTTTGGTTGAGTGATTATAATGGCATCTTGGGTTGTGTGATATAATGACCTCTTGGTTGGGTGATTATAATGGCCTCTGGGTTGGGTGATTATAAAGTCGTCTTGGGTTGGGTGATATAATGTCCTCTTGGTTGTGTGAGTGCTTGACTAACTGCAAATTAAGTCTTAGTATTTGTTATGATTTTCTGGTTGGATGGCTGATATTTTATCCAACGATGAATTCAGTGAATATTTAGTGCCAGCTCATAATGAACAATTGAACATGGTACTTTGACTTTTCATATTTTACTAATCTCTTGAAACATCTAATGATACCCAAGTTTTGTTCCCTAAAAGTGTTTTTTGTTTTGTTTTAAGAGGTTGTTTATTTTGCCAAAAGGTTTTTCTATTTTTGCGAGAGAAGCGCAGACAAAGAATTTATTCCTAAGCATGACCAATGTGGTTTTTCTTAACAATTTATGTGAAAGACATTAAAAGAATTATATCTATTAAAATAATTGCATGAAATATGCCAGTGGGTGATTAAATGTGTCATTTAAGAAAAAATTGTTTTGAAAGAAAATTTCTTCAAATAATGTCTTTTCGTGCAATAATTCCTATGTATGTTCCAGTGTGTAATATATTTTTTAAAACTGTCGTTAGATTATTTATTTGTTTTGTGTAAATTTAGAATGCTGACCATTCTCTGATACAAAATGTTCAACTGTACTTTTCTGCAACATGATTACATGACATCTTCTAAGATTCCACTCTATGAGAAATGATTGAATGCGGTAATCGCATCTAACAGCTTTATACTAGATGACCAAAGTGTTTTTGTTAATAATTTCTATTAATAATAACTGTCTCCAGTCTGTCTCATTCATATACTTGAACTCCGATGAAGTATTACTAATCTGGTTGCTTCCTGTTCTCGTTATAATATTTTTAAATATGGCTTTTATTCCATCTAATGATTGGCTAGAGATGTAAAATTGCAAATACCCATCTGACAAACCTCAGCCCAAATTCCCATGCGAAACCTTTGTTGCTTCTCGTATTCATTCGTTCTGAAAATTTATGTGGTGCAAGTATCTACTTGGAGCTGCTCTCAGCCCAGCGATGGTTAAATAGCAAAGATCTAAGCAGCTTATAGAGGGTAGGCGCATAGCTCCAAGGTAATAAGCGCAGCTGAGGTGGGAGCCCATTCCAAGTGGAGGCCATCACCAAAAAACCCATGTTCTGTCTAATGGAGGATCAAGCGTGCAGGACCAAGGGCTCCCCACAAGCTGGAGAGCAAAGACTTTGGGTCCAACAATATGTTTAATGTACATTCTGGCAGAGTGCTGCTAATTTTTCTGCTTTTCCATTGAACAATGCGCTTCTGATGCATTTCACGCATTCAAAATTGGTCTTTCAAATGTTAAATTTAGAATTGTTACCAGTCATGTAATGTTGAAAAAAGATGGATGTCTCCCTAAATGCACCAGGTTCACATGGGCGGAGTTTGGTTTCCGTTTTTTGAAGGAGCTAAAGCCTTCTTGGGAGGGGGGTGGCTAAACCCGGGAAAAGATACCATTTACATGGTAAAAAATATGAATCTGGGTCTTCATGGGGGCTTAGCCCCACTAGCCCCTGATAAACTCCGCCCATGCAGGTTCATCTTAGTATTTCTTTCCAGAGTATTATATTCATCCTGTGCTATATCAAATTAATGTCATTTTGTTTTCTGCTGCAAATTGCATTTTTCAAATTGTCAAGTATGTGTGATTAGTGATTACAATCTGAAAGTACTAGTGTCACAGTATACCAAGTTTGGTATACTGAGTGAAGGTATACTGGGTCATGGTATACTGGGTCTGGGTATATGTCGGGTCGGGGCATTGTCGGGTGTGCTTGTTTGCATATTAAATTATGTGTGACCAGCATTTTCGGATTCTAGCAGATCTGTTTGCAGAGTGTGAATGGTCTTTCTGGCTGTAAACTTGTGTATTTTGTTGCGATGTAAATCTGTACAGAAGCTTATAATAAATAAATTTCTTTAGTCTTCACTGTCCATTTCAACAGAAATGTTGATCAGCTGAAATGAGGTCGTCGTCGTCAGCCGAGAACATCAGTCGACATCTGCTCAGACATACACAGCCACAGATCTTCCTCCTTCTCGCCTCTTCCTTCCCTCTTCTTCTGCTGCTCCTCGTGCTCATCTTCCCCTTCCTCCTCTCCTTCCCTCTTCCCCTCCTCCCTCTTCATTGGCCTCCTCTTCCTCCTTTGTTTATTTGCGTCAATCCAACTTCTACTTAACAAGAATTTTTCCGTCTATCCAGCTTCTATTCGACCAACATTGGAACCCGTTTGCAATGGCAATTAACTTAGAACAACGCTAAAACGATAGGACGGTCGTTCGAAACAATATTGTCAGTTTAACTATTGTGTTTAAGGTTAAGATCAATAGAATAATCGAAATTAAAACTGATTTTCGCATGAACAGCTATATACACTTATACAGGCCTAGCTATAGTCCAGCTGTGTTCACAACACATGTTAGCAGTTCTACAAAGTCTAAATATTGTATACCTACGTGGTGGTGGTGGTAGCCAACATCTGCCATAATTATATCATTACAGACCACAATAACGTTAGCCTACCTCTACTCATTCACTGAGAATGCCACAACAACTTGAATGAAAACATATGAGATACTTGCTTACTTACTACAAAGATAGTTTACTTTAAATCATCAAAGCAGGCAAAACGAAATTCATAAATTATGCACTTGATGAGCTCTCGTAATATCTCTACTCTTTGGAGTGCGATGACGTCACTTTGGCTACTCAGAACCGGGGAATTTATTAATAGAACTGTAAAGGGCTTTCCTCAGTCGACCCTCGATGGACCCTGGATGAACCGGGGTCATCAAGTGCACCCCTCCCCCTCCCCCTCGCCCTCTCCGGTCTGCTGATCCCTTTGATCTCCTAGTTCTTCGGGCAGGGACTGCCATGGCCCAACCTTCAATTGCCAGTGTAGACACTTTTTGTGGAATGACCTCCTTCCATTTATCCGTAGTAAGATCTTATCGTGGATGACACCTTCAGCCCGTCGCTGCTTGAAGGCTTTCTTATTTCCTCAAGGTTATCACTCTGAAAGCGTCTCTGAATAGCTAGTATACAATAGCAAGCACTTTATAAATTCTCATAATACAATGCAACACAATACATGGTTCTAGGACAAAATGGTAGCGGACAAAATGATACGGACAAAATGGTGCGGACAAATTAAACGGTATGCTTACATGGAAGCTGGATGAGGGTATTTTTTGCTGAAATAGAGGGTGGATGGCTTTTTGTGGCTAAAGTAGAGCTCTAGTGGGAAAAAAAAAGTTGGAGCAAAGGAGGCTGGATTGGCGAAAAAAAATTAGAAAAAATTAATGGAAGTTGAATTGATGTCTTTCATTCATGTGTTTCATGATGTATCCAGCTTCAATTTCAGCCGTAAGATTTCTTAAATCAACCTCCATTTGTAATGCATCTCTCATTAATCCAATTTCTATTTCAACTACGAAAATACCCTGTGTGACGAGTTGAAAATATGAATTGATTCGACGCTCGTCTTTTCAGCGTTGTCTTATTCGTCTTTACCCAACACCGACCGCTAGGGTCTACAAGCACATTACAAAACCAGTATTCACTATTAACTATAGCCTATCGTCCATAGGCCTATATATATACTGTACGGTACATCGCAAATATATCACCTATCAAAAACTAATTCCACATAGGGGTCATTGCATAATTACGTAACGCCGCAAATTACCGTTTTTGACCCACCCACCCACCCTGTAACGCTTCGTAACGTTGCCCTTGACCACCCATTTAACGTGTCGTAACGTTTTCAATGACCCCACCCACCCACCCTCGAGCGTTACGTAATTATGCAATGACCCCATACATTATTCATATGACGAGCAGTTGTATATGTAACTGTCACTCGTATGGGAATGACGAGCAGTTGTATGTAACTGTCACTCGTATGGGAATGACGAGCAGCTGTATGTAACTGGCACTCGTATGGGAATGACGAGCAGTTGTATGTAACTGGCACTCGTATGGGAATGACGAGCAGTTGTATGTAACTGTCACTCGTATGGGAATGACGAGCAGCTGTATGTAACTGGCACTCGTATGGGAATGACATCGAAAGTGACGGACGTCGCAGGTGACTGATGTCGACGGTGACCGAAGGTGACTGGCTTCGGACAATGTCTTCGTACGATGACTTCGTTGAGTGACTTCTGAATCAGAAGACAGATGGGCGTCGCTGGCGCCAGACTGTAGACGGTAACCGGACACGGAAGATGACCTCGAATGCGTCTGTTGGTAGGCCCAAGTTTGGCAGGCTCGCCTCTTATGACGAGTTGAAAATATGAATTGATTCGACGCTCGTCTTTTCAGCGTTGTCTTATTCGTCTTTACCCAACACCGACCGCTAGGGTCTACAAGCACATTACAAAACCAGTATTCACTATTAACTATAGCCTATCGTCCATAGGCCTATATATATACTGTACGGTACATCGCAAATATATCACCTATCAAAAACTAATTCCACATTATTTACATTATTCATATGACGAGCAGTTGTATGTAACTGTCACTCGTATGGGAATGACGAGCAGTTGTATGTAACTGTCACTCGTATGGGAATGACGAGCAGCTGTATGTAACTGGCACTCGTATGGGAATGACGAGCAGTTGTATGTAACTGGCACTCGTATGGGAATGACGAGCAGTTGTATGTAACTGTCACTCGTATGGGAATGACGAGCAGCTGTATGTAACTGGCACTCGTATGGGAATGACGTCGAAAGTGACGGACGTCGCAGGTGACTGATGTCGACGGTGACCGAAGGTGACTGGCTTCGGACAATGTCTTCGTACGATGACTTCGTTGAGTGACTTCTGAATCAGAAGACAGATGGGCGTCGCTGGCGCCAGACTGTAGACGGTAACCGGACACGGAAGATGACCTCGAATGCGTCTGTTGGTAGGCCCAAGTTTGGCAGGCTCGCCTCTTATGACGAGTTGAAAATATGAATTGATTCAACACTCGTCTTTTCAGCGTTGTCTTATTCGTCTTTACCCAACACCGACCGCTAGGGTCTACAAGCACATTTACAAAACCAGTATTCACTATTAACTATAGGGCCTATAGCCTATCGTCCATAGGCATATACTGTACATCGCAAATATCACCTATCGTTCGTATGTCTATCCATATAAATGACGCAACTACAAAAACTAATTCCACATTATTCCTATCTAACATTACCTTCGTCAATTCACATTAGTTTAAATTCACATTGTTCCAATATATCAATACATTATTCATTCCTTTCAGAACTACAACTAATATCACGTTATTTCTATACTTCATTAAACGCAAACAACATATTCATTTACTTCTCCTAAACATATATTTCTATACTTCATTAAATGCAACTAACATATTCATTTACTTACTTACACATATTCAATTACTTACTTCTCATAACATATTTCTATACTTCATTAAATGCAAATAACATTCATTTACTTACTTCTTCCTATAGCCTAAATGTCCGCTCGACTTCACTCCAGCAGATCCTTCGTGTCAACTGAACTCCAGCAGATCCTTCTTGTCAACTGAACATTCCTCTCAACAACGCCCCCTTGTAGGCCTAACTTCGCTCATCCCTTCTTCTGCTGGTCACGTAGGCTACGCCCACGTACGCCTGACCTTCGGGCGACACCGACTAACCGCGCTTGTTGCAGCGCTATATTTCTATCCGCTACACCCTGACACAGCTTCTAAACCTAAAGCGTTATTTTCATCAATCCAGCTTCCATTTCAAATATAAAAATATCCATGCAGAAACTTCATCCAGTTTCCATTTTTACATGGGTCTTTTCATTAATCCAGCTTCTATTTCATATATAAAAATTCACTAATCCAGCTTTCATTTCATCCATACCATTTTGTACGTGCCATTTTGTCCGCTACCATTTTGTCCGCTACCATTTTGTCCGGTCACCCAATACATAGGCTACATACTTAATTATGTTATGTATGCATTCAGTACATAGTCTAATCCTATTGGGAGTGAGTGTGGGCTCTCAAATCTGAAAGGAGAAATACTGACATCAGTTCATCTCGAGACCACATTAGGGGCCGTCCATAAAGTACGTCACGCTCCAGGGGGAGGGGGTGTAAGAAAGTGTGACAGTTTGTGACAGGGGGAGGGTCAGGCCATGTGTGACGTCACACATTTATTTTTTAAATTCTTTTATTTATTTTTTCTTAGTACCTAAAATCCGACCCGGCCCGGCCAGGCGTGTCTAAAACCCGGCCTGGCGGGATAAAAGTTGATTTCCCGTCACTATCAAAGCGTTTAGGGACACACGTCACTATCAGAGGGATTAGGGATAGTATCCTAGGGTTTAGAGGGTTAGGTAAATGGTTGTTTTTTAATTTTTTGTTCGAAAGAGTGACGTACTTTAGGGGGGGTCCGAGATTTGTGACAGTTTGTGACAGGGGAGAGGGGGTCAAAAATGGTCAAAAATAGCGTGACGTACTTTATGGACCGCCCCTTAGCCAATACCGCATATTCGGCTGTAATCCTACACAGGATTACATAGGATTGCAAATAATTTTACAGAAATAAAATTCATGAATAAAGTGCCGTGCGTTAAGTAATTTCAAAAGTCTAATCCAGTGATTTTTCAACCGGGGTTCCGCGGAACCTTGGGTTCCACGGTCGTCGGCCAGGGTTTTCGCGGCAGTTTGATGGAAAATTTTATGGCGCCAACTGAAATCACAAATAAGGTATTAGGCTTAGCAATGAATAGATTTTACGAGATTAATCTCTCACAACTTTCAGTCATTCTTGCTTAAAATAGCATTATTACGTGAAAGCATTGTTGTTTTATGCAATTATGTTAATGCTGTTTGGTATAATTATGTCGTTATGGCTCAATAACTCAATTGCTATTCGGAGGGCACGTGCATTATATGGAAATTCAATGGTCTTTAAGTAGCCTACTGTACGGTGCTTTTCCATCAATCCAGTCTGAAAATCACAAACAAAGCTTTTAATCATTGGTTTTAAGCTATTTGGACTGTTCTGAACAAACAGAATCTGCTGAGCACTAGACCCACGACTTGCTTGATTTAATCTGCTTTTCATTCGTTCATTTTGAAAGCCAGTGGTTAAATTTCTTATCCAGTGGTAGGGTGTACGGGATGCGCCAAAAAGACCCCCCTAGGTTTTTTGCAATATCTTGGCCAAAAGTAAGAATATTGAAATGAAATTTAAGAGGCGCAAAGACAATTCATTTCTGCACAGGGTGGTCAGATTTCAGCAAAATATTTCAGACAGAGCAAAAGTTATGCCACTTTTAGGGAGGTCACCCACCGTTTTTTACGATTCAAAAACGAAACGCAACAAAAAAAGTAACAAAAACATGATTTTTTCTCATCTCAAATAATTGGTATCAAATAGCCTTGATATTGCCAGATGATCATTATTATTACGATTTAAAAGAGAAACAGGGTACCAGCATAGCTGCGCGTCACTGAGAAGTCACTTAGCAAGATGACAATCAAATTGGTAAATAAGGAATCTATCAGATTAATCAAGAACTTGGCAAAGAGACTCGAAAAAAGTTTTGGCCGCACTGGTGGTGGGCACATTGAACACAATTTGTGAAGCACTACCAAGTTCATTTGACAACAGTTATTTGAGATGAGACTTAATAAAATCGTGTTTTTGTTACTTTTTGTTGTGTTTCGTTTTTGAATTGTCAAAAAGCGGTGGGTGGCATCACTAAAAGTGGTATAACTTTTGTTCTGTTTGAAATATTTTAATGAAATCTGACCATCATGTGTAAATATGAATTGTCTTTGAGCCTGTAAAATTTCATTTCGAAATTCTTACATCTGGCCATGAGATTGGCAAAAAACCTTTTAAAAAATGCGTTTCGTTTTTGAATCGTCGAAAAACGGGGGGGTGGCCTCACTAAAAGTGGTGTAACTTTTGTTGTGCTTGACATATTTTGATGAAATCTGGCCATAATGTGTAAATATGAATTGTCTACAAGCCTGCAAAATTTCATTTCGATATTCTTACTTTTGGTCAAGATATTGGGGGAAAACCTAGGGGGGCTTTTTGTGACCCACCCTTTAGGTTATCCTACTCTTTAATTGATCAATTACTAATCGCATTTTGGTGTTCATGTAATTATGGTAATAAACACTCATAATCCATTAAATTAATCAAGTGTGTCAAATATTATTTTGAAATAGACCTTTTATCCTAAATCCAGATTCAAATTATCCACTTTATGACGACAGTTTTGCTCATCAGCCATCTGTCAAGAGCAGTCGGAGGGATTGTGCGGTTATTGTAATTGTAATTGAATATTTATATTCAATCGCTCACAGATTCAGTAGCGCTCCCGACCCCAGCTAGTGCTCCTGCCATTACGGTATACGTTACATGTCTAACTTAACAATGGTACAAAAACAAGGGTAAGGTCCACTGCTTTGTCTATCTAGACAAGGGTGACCATTTTCTGGCCATCAAAAACCGGGACACTTTTTGAAAAATATCAATTGTAGGCCTAGGCCTAATTCCTTAACTACAGGGCCACAGGTTTACGATCGAAGGCTTAGTCTTATACGCTCAATTAAATTTAATGCTGAACATAGATTTCAGTGTAGAAATCTATAACCTGCGCCTGTCGTCAATGCACCTAGTGCAGTAGGCCTACTCTTTTTTTACAGGGGCGGGTACGGAAATTTTTGAGGGGGCCAAATTTTCGGTCTTGGACAGGGGAAAAATTTCGTCTTGGTCACCGAACAAAAATCTGATGACTTTTTAAGTCATTTATCGAATTCCCAAGAAAAAGATACCCTTTCCCCGCAAAAATAACTGATCACCTTTGTTTCTTTAGACGTACAGTGTTCTTAAACCCCTGTACGGACCTCGTGGGGCGTGGGAAGGGCCTGCGAAACTACTCAACTTTCCGAGCCAGAATAGCTGGTAAAATGGGAGCCATGGCCGGATTCCCCCCCTATATCCGCCCCTGCTCATTTGTAATAGAGAACCATCTCTCAATCGGTGCCCAGTAGGTAGGCCTATAGCCTAATCTAGTCCAGACGAAGATTTAATGTTGGAGCACACAGGAGCGTCGGTTGTACGATCGCCGATCGAGGCGTTCAGCGCCGAGCAGTGAAACGGGGTTTGAGTAGGGCATGTGTCCCTGATCATCCAAATTATTGTTTGAATTTCCACATTACACTGACAGCAATTAAAGTTGTCGAAGGAAATTGGGCTATTTCACTGATTTCAGTGGCATGAGCGGTCGAACGACCATTAGTACCCTAGCGTGACCTGCCGGTCGATATAGTTCTTGAGCCGCTATTTAAATATTAGACCTATAGACATAGACATAGCCTAGACAATGTACCGTAGTAAAGTAAACACTACAGGAAAAATTCAGAGAAATAACAAAATAAAAGCAATCAAACAATCAAATAAATCAGATTAAATCTATCTATTTAAATCTATTATAAAATCTTTCTCGTTACTCCTTGAGAGTTCTTTGAATTTATCAACTGAACTCAATAGCCTACTAAAGATGTAATATAATAAATACTCCATATCAAAGGTCGAGGGTACGTACCATACGTATTCTATTTTTTGAAAGGTACGTACGTATTTTAACGTACCCTATTTTAGGGTACGTAAACAATCATAAAGTACGTTAGTCTCATTATAAGAATGTTCAATTTAATTTAAACAAACAATCACAGCCAAGCATGCAGCGTAGTGAATTGCTGCAATGCTATATATTGTATTTCTATGCTTATCCAGCACACATTGCACTTGATGCACTAATTAATGTCAGTTAGTCGGCTTAGTTCTGATCAGACTGACCGTCCAACTTTTATAGCACTTTCGATTGATGTCAGATGCTTAGTTATAATGGTTATTTAGTGTAGTTACACGTGCTTAAAAGTCCAACTCCAAGGAAAAGGTTGAACTGCAATTAATTATAAGTTATAACAGAAGAATTATTTATCGAATTAAATTTGCTGCTACGCCACCGGAAATACCGATTTTAATGACGCATACTGTTGACTGCATGTATACGTACATGTAGGCTATGGGTCTCCTATTAAGCCATAAGCAAAATTTTCGTGTATCGTACGTACCATACGCGTATTCTATTTTTTGAAAGGTACGTACGTATTTTAACGTATTCTATTTTAGGGTACGCGTACCCTCGAGCTATGCTCCATATAAATTGACAACTTATCTTTCGTTACGACTTTTTAAGGTTATAGTCCTTTTCACGCGGGAAATTTTTGTGATCTTTGGTAAATCAGGTTGTGCGTGCGCACTCCGGTGTAGGGCAAAAAGAGGTTTTGTGTGTGGCAAAGCTGTCATCTTAGTTATCGTTGAAATTCATTAATTTAAAATGAGTTCATAGTATTTATCTTTGAATACAAAAGCGAGAGAACGATATTTATTCAAGCTTGGAAGTATTGGGTTGCAAGTGCACGGTGGTGACCCATACATTGAGGAAATGGATGCATCGAAGTCATGGACGCATGCACGTTACTCGACCGGGTAGGAGTAACTGTTGTTATTGTAATGTTCTGTAAATTGTTTGTTGTTCCCAATCATATTGATGTAAGCCCACAATGTGATGCTTGGTCTTGGTGGACAATCTAAAGATTTTGTTATAGCCTACAGGATCTTTGATCAAAATGTGAATGGTTTTCAGAAAATTTTAATTTGCATTACATGCATGGTATAATTATAGTCAAGATCAGGGCCAGCCTTAAACACAGGCAAAACAGGCAGTTGCCTATATATGGTGCAACAATCTAGGGGCGCCATTTCCCCGAAAACGTGTTTGAGAGTCTTAGATTTTTAATTTCTTGGCGTTTTTCAATTCCAATTATTTTCATTTTCAAGACATTTCCAGAGTTTAATCTACTAACAGCCGTATCGTGGAATTCTATTATCTACTAAACTAGTGCAGGCTGTCTGTTCTGTTAGTAGTGAAGATATATGTATTCTGTGATACGAGTTCTTGTAATTGTTTCAATTGCATAATTGTTCACTGTAACCGGTTGCAGTTTGTCAACTGGATTGTTGAATAAAAAAAAATTATTAATAAAAACAAATAGGCCTAAGGTGAGTGTAATGCTCTTGCTTTTTAAAAAACTTTTTCTGTTGTGACGTGGGGTGGACCATGCAGTAGGGTTCAAACTGCATATGTATGGTTTGCCTGGGGTGCCAAATGCAAGCTTTGCCTGGGGTGCCAAATGTTTGCTTTGTCTGGGGTGCCATTTTGACTAGGGCCGATCCAGGTCAAGATATCTGTATAGTGATTGATTTCTTTTTCCAGACTGGGAGAGGTGTGTTCACACATTGCTGCTGTGCTGTTCAAGATCGAGACCACCGCACTACTGCATTACTACCAGAAGTCGTGTACATCTGTGCCGTGCCAGTGGAACCAATCTTTTATCAGATGAGTAAGTCTTTGAAGTGTGATTATTTGCACGTTTGTCATTGAGCACATAGGTTTTGTGTTTCACCTTTTCATATGTGCTATGTCATCTTTGAGGGTCTGAGATGTTATGTGTAATTTTCAGATTCATCGAAAAAATTTATTGTGTACTTGGTCACATTGGATCCTTGAGCTGTAATGCCAACAATTGAATGTTCCAAGAAGTGTTAATTACTGATATGTTTAATTTATTCACCAGAAAGGTAGAAGGTACAAGAGAAAATTTTAGTTAAAAACAGTGAGATACAAAACTAGCATGCATAAGATGATCAATTCTGTACATGTAATCTCATTAGGCTCTTTTGTTCAATAGAACTGTTTACACTTAATTTGGAGGATTGGACACAGGACGAAACATTTTGATTTCGATATTGTGAAGAAATGGTACAATTAAAAAAATTACTCTTGTACATATAGCAAGCTACTTAATAAATTATTCAAATCTTAAAATTGACAAATACTTTATTCAGCGTTGGTAGATGAGAACTGATGACCTGTCCTCTGGTTTACTTATTTTCATTTTCTTTTAATATATCTATACTACAAAGTGTTTTGGTTTGTTTTGTCCTTAGGTTAAAAACCAAAGAAAGTATGTGACATCGACTTTGATCAACCGCATCACGGAATTCTAGCACCAACCGTAACTCCTTGTCCAGAACACTTGCCTGGTGAACCGAAATCAGAAAAGCCAAACCACACCTCGGCATTCCTGGCAGACTTGAAAGTCTGTGCTCCGGACGCTGTGATATTTACTGTGCTAGAACCGAAACTTTGCAGAGTATCTGCTCCTGCTCCTGCTCCCATCATACGAACTCACCAAAACTCCACCTCTCGCTATCTCCCCACAGGTCTTTCACTCAAAACTGAAAACATTGCTCTTTCAAAAATCCTATCCTGATTCTTCTTCTCCTTACATCCCCCGCCACTTCAACTCTAAACATCACCCACCTTAGCCGTCCATCTATCTGCCTGCCTGACTCTCCGGACTTGACCCGCTGCCTATCGATTTTGTTTTGATTGAGCGCCTGTGAATAAGCTGGTTCCCGCGACTTGGCTTTTGTGGGCGCTGTAGAAGTTTCGAGATTACGATTACGATACGATTAGGTTCAGGGCTGAAAGTGGTTTGGAAAAGTTGTCGGGTCGGACATTGGCAGACGAGCTGACGCTTTTGAGCCAAAAATTTCTGACAACCTTTTTTAGTCATTTGCCAAAAAATTTCTTAAATAAGACCATTTTACCTATTTTTGATATATCACAGCGTTTTTAAAAGTCGTTTGCCCACAATTTTTAAACACGCGACCCGGCTGAGACCCGGCGCCAGCAGATCACGAAAATCAATGCCGAGTCACAGACCCCGACAGACCCGGCTCACTTTCTGCCCTTCATAGGTTTACAGTAAACATTGGACAATTGTATAATTATAGTTATGATATGTTTTCAGAAACAGAATTGAAACATTTATGCAAAAACACGTTTCAGAATTTGGTTGCAATGCAATGGGAAAGCAGTGCACTCGAAGCAACCGCAAGATTGCAGTGTTAGAGTGGCCTGTGGCATGAATGTCGAAAAGGCCGCATTAGCGAGTCTCTCTTTCACGATGCCATGCATGCACAATCCACCTGAAAGCCTCCTACAGAAGACCATGCATTGCATTTAACCATATAAAATTGCTGCTACAAGGTATGGTCTTGAAAGTGAGAATATAGCAGCTCAGCAACATTTGGCGAAGTTTTCTGATTTACATGTCAATCTCAAAATTGAAACCTGTTGATTTTTTAATTAATCCTATAACATACCCAATCCTGGTTGTACTCCAGACAGGCATGTTACATGTAAGCCAGTATATTTTGTCTTGGCATCATCCATTTCAATTGAACTTACTCCAAATGTACTGTAGGACTTAAGTTTCAGCTTAAGGCTTTCATTGTGTGTGGCTAGATGTGCTTGTTCCATAGTTCCTTGCATTTAATTCTGTAGTAGCCTACTGTGGTGAAATCTTATTGGTCAAAGAATCAATTACCCCAATGAGCTTAGCAACTTTTACGCTTAAAGTTAGATAATAATAAAAATAATAATAATAATCTTCGTTTATTAACATTCAATCTGACAGACCGCAGAATGATTACAGATACAAGTTATACGAAATACGGCCAGCTTTGCATGACACGCAGGTCGGCTACACAACAGGCTCGGTAGCTTAACCCTCAGGCTACCAAGCTTTTTTGTAACACTGACTACCAAGGGGGAGTGGTTACCACCCCCCCTGGATTTTGGGTTTGGTTTGAGATATCATAACTTGTAATACACCATTTGATTCAGCATTCATTTCTGCACAAAATGGTATATTTAGGTTCAGAAAATATGAAGGCACCTCGAAATTATGAATTTTTTACCATGGGTACCCGTCGATTCCACAAAATGTATGCTTACGCATAGGGAATATATTAGATTCTGTGTGTTTTATACATGATTTATATATAAAAAGTAGCTTAAATATAATAAAGTCCAATATTCAACTATAAAAACTAGTAATAAGTCTGTTTTATGTTAAATCAAAAAAAAAAAATGTTTTAGCCACTGAAAAACGTTTACGCACACATATCGGTTCGCGTTGCAAAAAACCCCAACATTTTTATACATTTTAATTTATTTTGAGCACTTCCGATCATCAAATTTGAAATTATTTAGTATTACAAAATAGCCCTAAATGCCCTCTACAGAATGGCATAGTTTATTTATATTAAAAAATAAATTATGGATAAGTTATAATAGAAAAAACATGACAGTTTTATGAAAATAAAACACCTTTATATATATTTCAATTTATTTTGAGCACTTCCGGTTGTCAAAAGACAACTCAATGAGCATGGAAATGTAGCCCCACATTCCCTCTATAGAATGGTATAATTTGTGTCTCTTAATATTAAGGGGCGGAAAAGTTACAGACGATATTCTAGGGGGGGGTGGTATCCACCCACCCCCTGGTACCTTGGGTATATCGGGTGTAATTTTTGAACGGTAGGGGGCATCATCAAAACCCGTGTTTCAATAGACTATTCGTACCATCGGTTTAACAAGAAGTGCCAGTTTCCTTGTTGTAGCTCAGGTCAAGCAGAACAGCGGCTGCTTCCAGGTCCCGTTTCTCTGTAATCTCAGTTTACACCGTTTGTGTCTGTCAATAACCTGCCTCAAACTTGATTGGCATATGGCTGTAGGCCAAACAGAAGATCATTGGAACATAATCAATGTTCAGTTCGTCATCTGCTGGTTTACCTGTTAGCAATACAATAAGCGTACAGGCCCTAGTCTCTGTAAATTTCCCTTTTGAATCTGAAAGATGAATTAATCACAATGAATCTGCCATGTGCAAGTTACTACTGTCTTGTATAATTGCATGTTGTGTTAAATAAAAGTTTCTGTATAAAAACTTTTTTATTGGCCTTTCCAACAGTTATTTTCTATGTCCTATCACCAAAGATCGACCTTATTAATGCATGATAAAACTCTAATATCTTTGCTATCACTAGCCAAACCTCCCAACAACACAGCCTGCGGCCTGCCCAAATGTCTTTTTGATGCTTTCACCATCCAACCAACCCATTCCACCAATCCCCACCATGTAATAAATATAGCTTATTTTCAGACAGCCATATTATAAAGTGTCAACATTCAACAGTTTATTTTACTTGGAGCTTAAGGCCCACCACGAGATCGATAAAAGCACACTAAGCGTAAACCAGCATAGACAATTTTTGTAGTGTACGAATTGTTCATGAATGTTTACGTTTAGCATGCTTTATAAGCTGTAGTTGTCAAAATGTTAACGGCGATATCAAAATGCCGGTATAGGTAATCATGAAAGTAGAAATAATATAATAATAGGCTATATGATGCAACCCATCGAATCGGGTGTTTCGTTCCGTCGGCGGTGGCATACGTCCAATTTTTTACAATCCAGCGGTTTACACGCGTGGTATTAGTTAAAGGAAAGCGAAATTGCTTTACTTTACTTCCCCTAGTACATCAATTCTGCAATTCGGTACCGAGTACAACGATGGCATATTAAAATTACTTTTAAAATATTATTGTCAACAACCATGCAACAGCAGCTTTTGCCCTACACGCAAAAAACGCGCGTAGCCCTGACGCACGATGGGATAGCTTCGCCATGGTAACAGTTCCCGCGTGAAAAGGTCTATAAACTACACTTTGTTATGTGGTTTACATAAAATTGACGTTTTCAATATTAAAATTTCCTTCTTGCCTAAAACCGGGACAATTTTGGCCTTTTTCCATACGTCTTCGGGACACCGGGACGCACCACGAAAAACCGGGACATGTCCCGGAAAACCGGGACGTATGGTCACCCTAATCTAGACTAAGACGGCCAACCAATGATTATACGGCCAGTGGCGGCCCCAGTGTTTCAGTTTTTGGGGGGCTGAATCCTCGCGTAGGAAATTTTCCATTCTCATCCGCCAAAATTTCTGACTTTTTTAGTCATCCGGTCGAAAATGGTGGAAATATTTCAGTTTTGCATGGCCTTTTTAGGAGGGGCTTAGCCCCGTGTTGCCTTTTACAGGGGGCTTAGCCCCCTAGCGCCGCCACTGCATACGGCATAATAAGCTAACTGATCTACATGTATAGCCTACCGATAGAAATGGCATATCGCATTGATTAGATTGGCTAGACTGCGCGGCTGTAATAGCCTATAGGCTACGTTAAATCGCAAATATTCGTTCAATGTTGATTAGCATAACTGACGACTATAAAAGATCTCTGCCTGATATAGGCCTACTTCGGTTATATCTGATTTGTGCCAAAGTCAGAGTTTCTTATTCAAGCAGATGAAACTGTTTGAATAGACGCTACAGCAACTTCATTGCGAGCATTTCTTTGACGTTTACATCATTACGTGCAATGGCAACTGGTGGGATCTTCTGGATTGCCTTGACTTGTCTGGCTGTTCTATCGCCATCTTTTGGAGACGAATTGGACGATTGTGCAGATGAGCCATGCCTGGTAATCGCAAGAATTTTGCCATCTTTGTACCACTCCTATGCGACTATGAACGAGTGTTGTCTATGCAACGATGTATGTATGTATGTATGTATGTATGTGTTAATGTCCGGTGGACTTTGTCAGGAAGGAATAATGTCCGGTTATACTGAAGCCTAACACAGCCCTGTATTGCAGAGTCTTTAACCACAACCATAACCACAGTTTTTATTGCCTAACGTGACAATTGACAAAGCATCTTTATTACACAAAGTAGGATATAGAAACTAACAAAAAGCAAAAGGAGAGAACCCCTAAGGGGCAGGGTTTCCCAAATACAAGTTCAAATAAACAGCAACACGCTGCAACAGGTTATGCAAATTATAAAGTATCAGGTATAAAGATTAATTATTATCTTAACTAGTTAACTAGATCTTGGGAAAAACGTAAGAAGGTGATGTTGAGTGAGTCAATTTAGAAAAGTCTTTAAAAATAAAAGAATATAAATAGTAACATTATGGTGATCGGTAGATTTATCAGGAGACAGCGTAAAGTAAATGACTTTTAAGTTTACGTTTAAACAAGGTGAAGCAGAAGGAATTCTGAATAGACAAGGGTATGTTGTTCCAGGTCCTAGGACCCGCACTTTTAATTGAGAACAAGCGAGTTTTGGATCTCGTGATAATCCTTCTATAATAAAGTGAGGATCTCAAGTTATAGGGAACTAAATCAGAGGCTAGAGTAAAGAAATCAGCAAAGGCTTGAGGCAAAAGATTATGCATATATTTGAACATAAGTTCGGACGTTTGCATGATTCTTACCTGATCGATGGCAAGTATTATTAATTTAGCTAAGAGGAGATGTGAATGAGAACGGCGAGAGAGACCCATAATAATTTTAGCAGCTCTGTTTTGAAGTGAGGTTAGTCTTGTAAGTCGAGAAGAATAGTTAGAAACCCAATTAGGCCCCTACATGGCCGTAGCCAGGATTTTATTTCGGGGGTGTTTCACCAATTTCCCTTCCCAAAAACTATTTTTTCCATTTCGGGTTTCTTTTCATGGTTTTATTTCATGGTTTTTACGTCATATGTTCGTAAATACATTATATTATTTTTCACATTTTCCATTTGGGGGGGTGTTCAAACACCCAAAACACCCCCCTAACTACGGCCTTGAGCCCAAACAATATTGCAATATGAAAGATATGGATGGATAATAGAGTAATATAAGCTAAGTCTAATTCGAGGTGGTAGCATATAAGCAATACGGGTCAAGATACCAACACTTTTAGCTATCTTTTTTTATTTGTTTTCAATATGCACCTTCCAAGTTAGAAATTGGTCCACATGGACACCCAAGAATTTAGTTGATGTTACTTGGGGTATATTGAAGTTGTCCATAGAAATTGTTAATTTTATGTCAGGAATAATTTTATTTACGATGGGAGCAAAAATAAGATATAGTTGGTTTTACTAAGATTCAAGGAGAGCTTATTAACTCGGAACCAATCAACAACGTGTAAGAGCTCATGATTCATCAATTGAAAAAGTAATTCATAAGATTTATGGGAGGCAAAAATGTTAGTATCGTCCGCAAATAGAACAAAGCGCAGTAAAGGGGAGGCGTTAGGAAGGTCATTGATAAAAAGTAAGAAAAGAAGGGGTCCAAGAATAGGCCCTTGTGGAACACCAAATTTGATCAAATTGATTTTGGATAATGAACCATTGCAAGAGACCTGTTGCATTCTATTTTCAAGATAGCTTCTAAACCAATCAAGGGCAATACCCCTTACTCCAATATTATGTAATTTAGAAATTAAAATATCATGATTAACAGAATCAAAAGCTTTTGCAATGTCTATAAATATGCCCAATGCAAATTCACCTCGATCAATTATAGAGGATATATTATCTTTGATATTGAGAAGTGATATGGAAGTAGAGTGACCGGGTTGGAAGCCATGTTGAGAATCATGTAGAATATTCTTTTTGGTAAAGTAATTAAATAATCTTGAATACATAACTTTTTCAATAAATTTGGGGGGGAAAGGCAAGATAAAAATAGGTTTATAATTCACAAGTTCTTCTTTATTACCTTGTTTATATATGGGTATAATATTGGCTATTTTTTAGAGCAGATAGAACAATGCCCGTAGACAGAGAGCAATTGATGATTTCAGCCAAAGGGTCAGCAACGAGCTCATAATAGTTGGGTCTATCTCATCGAGATCTGAAGAATGAGAAATTTTAAGACTATGATTAATTGATAACACTGGACAACACACAAATTGTATTTTGTATGAAAATAGCAAATCTTTACTAATGTTGAGGTGCTGAACACGAAAATGACAATATAATTTGTCGATTGGCTCTAGTTTAGGAGATACAGAGATGGTTACGAACAAATGTCTCAGTACGCATTGAGTCAGCCTACATAATATTATGTGGGTAACCATGAATTTTCTCAACGATGTATTTCAAACTACATATAGCAGCACACAATTACGTGCCGTATTGTATCTGCCTGGCATGCACCCCTCCCCCGTGTGCAAGAAATTTTCCAGAGTAGTTGAAAGACGAGCAAGTAGCCAACGCCCTTTGCTATTCCAAGGGTTTGCAAAGAACCAAGCAATCACACAAAATGACTGCTACTTCTGCATGGTTCCACCTACTTCTGCAGGCATGACAGGGAAAGAGAAGAGGTCAAGAGTGTACCCAAATATACCGTATTCAAGCTGACCCGTTCCGCACGCAAAGGAATTCCCGTTTCGGACTCACGGAAAGAAATTTTCATTGATTCAGACGATGAGGAGGGAAGCGAAGCGACTTCGGGTTCTCCACAGTCTTCGACGCCACACATTCTCAGCAAGGTGAACTGAACGATCTTGATCGCAACCTTGACCTATCCAAGACAAACGCGTAGTTACTTGGATGAAGACTTTAAAGAATGGAATCTTCTCCAGGAAAATGCCTGAGCAAAATCATTTCGTACTCGTCATGGGCAGTTTGAGGATTATTTTACCAAGGAAGATGACCTGGTCTTCTTATCCAATGTAGATTGTCTGTTGAATGCCCTCGGAATAAAGCATGTCCCTCAAGAATGGCGACTACTCATAGACTCCATGTAATTGAGTCTCAAAGCGGTGCTGCATTGATTCAAACCAACATCCATCCATTCCGTTCGGACATGCTATCATCGTGAATGAAACCTATGACAACCTAAAACACCTGTTGAATTCCGTTCACTAGAGCAGGTATGGATGGCATCTCTGTAGTGACTTGAAGGTTTACTGGCTCTCGTGATGAGTCTGCAGCTTGGATATACAAAATACTGCTGTTTTCTGTGTGAATGGGACAGCCGAGGAAGGACTTTGCACTAAGTGGGGAGAAACTGGCGTGAGAGGAAATCTATGGGCGTCAGAGAGAAGTAGGCTATGTGCAACGCCTAACAAAAGTTGAAAGTTTTCACCCAAAAAATTCTGTAATTGTCACCATACACACCAAACCCAGTGTGATGAAGAACGTCATACAATTCATGTACTGGACTGGATCAGCTTTCAGGTACTTGGCTGTCAAACTCCCTGGCGAAGCAAACATTAGAGAGGGATTTTTTGTGTACTTAGATCATCAGTCAGCTATTCAGAGATGAGATGTTAGACAACCTGCTTCAGGGTGACGAGAAACAGCTTGTTTCAAACAAGCCTGTGATGCATTTTTCTGGTGTTAACTAACTTCTTCTGGGATGCCAGGACAGAAAACTACAGGGATTTGGTTGAGGACTTGTTGTCTATAATTCCATGTATCACAAATTTGACTGCGATGTGCCTTAAAGATCCACTTCTCCATTCCCACTTGGAGTTTCTTCCCGACAACTGCGGCATGGATATAATGACTGTTGAGGACGGTGAACGCTTTCAAAAAGACTTTGCAGTCATCGAAAAATGATATAAGGGAAACATCCATGTTGGCTGACTATAATAAACCTACTATGTGGGGCGCGGTGGTGTAGGGGTATATTCGGTGCCTTGGAGTGGGAAGGCTTTGGGTTTCAATCTACCTCAAGTTACCGCGTAGGGCCCCTAGCAACTCTTTCAGTCGCAATTGCTCATGCGCTTCATGAAACTGCGATTCAGTGACCGCGCTGTAGTCGGGAGCGCTTCTGACTAGCTTCTTGAAGGGGCGGTATAGCAAGTGCTCATACATATGTATACATAGGCCTACTTGTATACTCGCCAGACCTAATCCTGGCCAGTTGTACAAGCAGGGCCGGATTAACCAGTCTGCCATGGCGGCGGGCCCCCGTCGTCAGGGGGCCCCCGTGGGGACAGCAAAAACTTTTAATGTGAATTTTCCCATTTATTCAACTTCACTTAAAGGAGAGTGTGTAAATTTATGTCAATTGCTGATTGATTTTTATGAGCGAACAATGCACTTCGGGACCCTATAACTCTTAGAGCACCGGTATAAGATCCCTGGCATAATATTATATTATTGTATTGACGAAAGCAAACGATGCCAAAAATCCAAAATATTTCAACTATCCAGTGCTCAAACAAGGCGAATAGCCAAAGACCCCTCTGGTAGAGAAAAAATAGAGTAAATTTCTCTGTTCCAAAACTGGATTTTTTTCCCATAAACTGCAAATGGGTCAAAGGAAATGGATGGATCGGTAGCCTATGTTTAATGGTACAGCTATAGGCCCTAGGCGCCATGCACTGAAGATAATAGGCCTACATCTAAAGAACCTGAAGTGTGTGAGTCTGGTGTCTTAAAGGTTACAATGCATATTTCTGCTATGGTCTCTTATTTAGATACTGCTTCTTTCAATGATACTCTTCACCAGTTTGCCACCGCCATTTGCAGAATAATGTGAACCATGCTATTATATATAGGCCTAGCATCCATGGGCGCTCGCGTAGGGGGAGATTTGGCTTTGGCTTGGGAAGGGGTGGTGAGCGAGCAACCGCGGAGGACGATCGCCGAGCAGCGAAGCGCCTAGCAGCGGGGAGCCTGGGGAGGGGCACATCACCTCCCCATTTTTAAAATTTGTTTTAAATTTCCACACTGCAACAGCCAACAGTGCAATTAATCTTTAGGCTGTCATTTTAAAGACATTTCTCACCATTTCAGGGCTCATAGTCATGATTTAAGGCTTGAAAAGCGTCTCCTCTATTTATTTTTAAAAAAATTCTACACTTTAATGGTAACATTTTGGGCTGTCACCTCAACTAAATTTGCTGGAAGACATGATTAAGGCTTCGATAAAATTAATGTCCTCGATCCTCATTGTCCACATTTTTTAGTTCCAAACTTTATATGATTGTTGCAATTTAAGCTGTAGGTCTAATCTTAATAAAATTGATCATTTTCAATGCTTATGGTCATGGCACTTAGATGAAGACCTCAGAGTGAAATTTCCTCCTAATTGCCTAAAATTATATTTATTTGCACACTTTAACCGTAACTTTTTAAGAAATTATCTAAAAATTACTTACGATATCAATGCCATTGACGTGGTTTAAGAGTGAAGACTTCTGTGAATGCCCCCTACAATTGTTTGAATTTTTTAATTTGCAAACTGTGATGGCAGCATTTTAAGTTGCCTTCATAACGAAATTGCTCAGTGGATAAAATTGTAGAAATTTATGATAGACTATTTATAAAGTATTTCTGAAATATTGCATATTGTATTTCTGATGTATAGCATCTCCGTCTCCGTGCCCTGGTCTCCCTATAGGTATCCGCATTACCAAAGTCAGCATGATAGGATTTAAGCCGCTAAACTGAACAATACCTACTCTGTTGACGCTTATAAAGTGTCATTAACAAAAATATTCAGGTATTTCAATAAACTACATATAATTGAGTTTGATTTATATAGTCAAATAAGTTTATATATGCATGCATCAATATGCGGGACCATATATGTAAAAAACGATGGAAACGGAATAAAAAACGGAAAAACGTCGTTTTTTCGAAAAAATAAAAAAGACAAAAAAACGATAAAAAAACGGAAACGGTAAATCATTTGACTTTGCTACATCCAAAGCTCGAGGGTACGCGTACCCTAAAATAGAATACGTTAAAATACGTACGTACCTTTCAAAAAATAGAATACGCGTATGATACGTACCATACACGAAAATTCATGGTTTACTCGGCGACCCATAGCCAACGTATAATCTGACGTCAAACTGTAGGCCTATGCGTCATTGAAACCGATACTTCCGGTAGCGTATAGCAGTAAATTTAATTCGATAAATTCTTTGGTTATAATAATATTAATTTAATGCAAACTGTACTGTATTTCTGATGAGAGCTAAGTACACGTCACTGGTTTGCAAATTAGTGTAACTCGACAGTTGCAGTAAGCTTATATCTATAAGCTTATAGCATATTATACGCATCAGTCAGCGAGTCAGCGATGCCCAGAGAACGTGAGAAGGAATGGACGCACGTGTGAAAGTTTTGAAAAATGCGAACAACAATTATTATTTGATTGAATGCAATTTTTTCGACAAGCAGTTCTGGGTTGGATCAGGCAATCGCATAAGAACACATCGTTGAAGTGCTGCAGCAGAACTGAGACGACTGACTGACATTAATTAGTGCATTAAGTGCAATATATGCTGGATAAACAGAGATCTACAATATGGCATTGCACATGATTGCAGCAATTTATTACGCCGTATAGCCTACTGGGTTGCGAGTGTTTGCTTAAATTAAATTGAACATTCTTATAATGAGTAATGATGAGGCTAGCGTATTTTATTATTGTTTACGTACCCTAAAATAGGGTACGTTAAAATACGTACGTACCTTTCAAAAAATAGAATACGTACGATACGTACCCTCGAGCTTTGGCTACATCTAAAACCGCATTTTAACCTTGAAAACATTGATTAGGAACCTACTACATGCAGGCTATCTCTTGAATGTTAAACGATGAAATGATGAATTTAGTTAGCTGAATCCTTGAGAGTTGGCGGAAAACATAAGGATTATCAGAAAAATTTTAATTAAGGAAAATAATAACAGAAAGTAAATGAATAAATAAAGTTAAGGAAAAAATTTAAAAATACATAAAAAACGATGGGAAAAAGAAAAAAAGAAAAAAACCACGGTTTTTGGGAGAGAATAAAAAACGGAAAAAACGTTTTTTACATCTATGTGCGGGACTGTAGGAGGAGTATGGTCTCGGAAGGTAAGGGTCGACTAGGGGCCCCCTCAGAATATGGCGGCGGGCCCCCCGAAGGCTTAATCCGGGCATGTGTACAAGAGACAATGAGAATGAAAAGCGAAAATTTACTGGTACAAATGTTATATGTACGCATATTGTTCTATTTATAGAAACTCTTGATGATTTCAGAGAAACTGGAGCCAATTTAATTTCATTGCCATATTCGTGTCCAGCACCATAAAATCTGTAGGAAATTGTAAATTTCATGTAAGAGACACGACTTTCATGAAAATTTGTTGTCCAGTGTAATAGTTCAGTAGAAGAAGTAGAATAGATGGCAAAAGATGCTGGAATTGGTGGATTGAGATATGTATGGATTGCATTCGTGGAATCAGGTATCTTATTGACAAGATCTTGAGCAACATTGGCAAAATAGCTAGGCTATTAAATTTCTCAGATATGATAATCTGTCACACTCTCGCCATTAATGCAAGGATTTGTGATGCTAATATTCTTGTCTTTTTTGTGTTTATAATATTTCTGATTATTTGCCAAGTCTTTTTTAGATCATGATTATATTTTAGAAATTCAGATTCATAATACTGCTTTTCAGCTTTGATTCGAATCGTTTTAAATTTATTTCTATATGAAGTGAATTTTGTTTTATTTTCAGGTGAAGGGTTCTTGACAAATTTTAGGTGTAGTTTAGACTTATATTTACATGACTTAAGTAGGCCAGGAGTCATCCATGGTTGATTTAGTTTCTTATATGGTTTGATCAGTTTACGTTTGAGAGGAAATGCTATGTTATAGGCAGTTTTAATTAAAGACAAGAATAGCGCATAGGAGCCATCAGGATCATTGCAAGCGCAGGAGTGACTAACTTCAGACCAATCAATGTTAGATAATAAATTTCTAAAATGCTCACACGATGCTGGATTGACATTACGAGTAGTTTGGTAGTCAATAGTTGCTTCTTTGGCATGGATAAGTTTAAGTCTTACAAGGATTGGAAGATGATAAGATATGTCAGATGCAATAAAAAATGAGTCCACAATTTATGAAGTTCTATTGGAGAAGAAATTATCAATAAGAGTTGAGGAATGAGGAGGTGCAAGTAATTCGTGTAGGTTGGGTAATAGCTGGTAGGAAGTGGAAGGATGACATAACATCTAGGAAATTAGAAGTAGGATTATGATTATGAACCTTTGGCAAGTCAATATTAAAGTCACCCAAAATAAAAATGTCTTTAGGTTTGGTTGAGAGTGAGGACAAGAGCTGAACAAATTCGTCATTGAAAGTAAGAACATTCTAACCCTAGCCCTTCCGCTATTATAGACAATGGCAGTAAAGTTGACAAATGATGAGTTTGTGTGTAAGAAATAATGCCAGAATACCCGGCATCTTGCAAAGCTAACTCCTTACTTATATTGTATCCGGTTGCGGTTTATATTCCTACTCTAGGGATTGTTGTCTGTTAATGGCTGACGCTACTTTACTTCATCCACTATTATTACTTTACTATAACTTCCATGTGTTATTTTACAACAAGAAAATAGTTCTGTTTACATTTGTTTTTAAACTGTTTCTATTTAACGTGCTCTGACAATGTAACCGGGTCTGCCGTATGTGTCTCATTTTTAAATAACAGAATAGGCCCCTATATATATATAATTATGTATTGATTTCTGTCTGATAAATTGACTTCGTGAAGCTGCAAGCCTTAACGAAGGCGAAATACTCAAAGCATAACATCGGAGAAAGTTTCTCAGGCGATGAAGCAAAACAAGACGATGGTGAGGACATCCACAAAATAATCTTAATCGATCTTACAGAAATTTTAATGCAATTTTATATATATATATATATATATATATATTAATGTTACAGTGAAGCCATAAGTATTGAGTAAGGCTTGCATTATATTTATTAGACCATTCCACATAGGCGCATACGCTATCTTTTTTGTGATTATAATAGGTCTAATTATTTTCTTATACGGCAGGTTTTACATGTAGGCCTAATTGATGATGAATATATTTGTTGGCATGTGATTTATCCTGTACTTTAGTCTTGGCTGCATCGCCTCCTCCTCTCACGAGTCTCAATGGTGTTGACAAGAGAGCAGCAAAGAGAGTTTGGTGTTGTTGTCGATATGGAGAAAGCAAAAAATGTAATTACATATTAAAACAAAATCATTCGTTTCTTTGTTCATCTTTGTTGCTAATGCGCATGCGTGAGGTCTCATTCGTTCGCTTCATCAGAGGTCTCAAACACGCGGCCCGATTAATGCGGCCCGCGAGCCCGATTAATGCGGCCCGCGAGCAGACTCCTGTTTTTTTAATTATTTTAAAGTTAGAAATCGACTTAAAAGAATTTTGCAGTTCTTTTACGATTTGATCCAATGTTTAAACTGCTTTCTACCGCTTTTGCTGTAGACATTGAGTCCACAACAGCAGGCATAGGCATAGGCATTGACGAAAGGCCTATGTGGCCTATGCAGATGGCTTCAGTGGACCTTCAGTGCGATGAATGAACCCAAAAGTTCTGTTGACGAACTTCTCGGAAACGCTTCCGATCGCTTCCATTTTAGTTTTCTTGCAGTGTCACATTTGCAAAGTTGATTCCATTGCTTTCCGTTACCTCAAAAATGCTTAGTTGGAGTCCGAATTCATGTTTAGACCTACATTGCGTATAGGCCTACATGTGGGGCGCGGTGGTGTAGTGGTGGCGTCGTTGTTTTGAAGTCGGAAGGTTCGAGGTTCGAATCCACCTCGCCGCGTAAGGACCTTGGGCAAGTCCTTCACTTACAATTGCTCAGCGCTTCGGCGTGAAACTCCGATGCAGTGTCCGCTCTGCATTCGGGAGCGCCTCTGAGTAGTGAGAGCTTGAAGGGGCCTATGACAAGTGCACATACATACGAACAAACATCGCTTCACTAATAGTGATTTCAACATTCTGGCCGCCATTTTCCCGCCATTTTGGTTATCTTCCAGTGCTACATACGTGTCTTTGAATTCATTGCATGCCTAGAACCCAAACATCTTAATTTAAATTACAAAATCGTGTTCATATCACATACAATAGACGACTTACAGCCTTTTTAAGCAATAGGCCGCCATTTTTCCCGCCATCTTGTTTTCCTTTGCAAGCACTAAAATTCAAACTTGCTAACCACGATTTTCTTCACAGAAGGGTCAAATTATTCTAGAAAAGCATGTTACCAAATTGTTACATGATCTCCTTATAACAGTACAATTTCCAGATTCCAAGACTGGTCCAATTGGCGGCCATCTTATTCCCCGCCAATATTAGACCACTTGCCGTGGTCCGATTTCTTGCAACTTTTAGTGTGTTCATCACCAGACCTAAGCACCAGAAAATCGTCACAAAACTTTTGTTTCAATTTTTTTAGGTTCGCCGAAGTTATTTCGTAGACTGACCCGCTTGCTCTTCTTCCCTGTGATGATAATCTTTACAAACTGTGATCTATGTATGCTACTGTTACATAGAATGGACAGGACTCGATTCATTCATTCATTCATTCATTCATTCATTCATTCATTCATAGCATTTATATAACGCCCCTTCAAGAAACTACTCAGAGGCGCTCCCAGCCCAACCACGAGCAAAGAAAAAAGACTTGTAGAACCCAGCCGGATGGGCCACAAGTAGAAAGCGAAGCGTAACCGGGAGATCGTTCCAGACAGTATATAGGCCCCACAACCGAGAAAGCACGGCGCTGCTTAATAGCTAAGAGGGCCCGCGGGACCAGAAGTTCACCCCTAGCCGAAGAGCGAAGTACACGACGCGCTGCAACGTCAGAGGCTGGACAGCAAAGATCACGCAAGTATGATGGAGCGCAGCCAAGGACACAGCAGCAATGCGGTATGAGATTATGATCATGCAATCGAACAGTGTGATCTACGTCACTGTCTTCTACCTATAATGGCCACGTTGCTGCTGATTCACTGTTGCCTTGTTTAATTAAGTAAGCTTATATTTATCACAAGAAAACTTGTTTGATTTTTGTCAGTTATGGACACTATTCCTGGTCACGGGTGTAGTGAGACATGGTGTGAGTGGAGCGGTGTGTCTATGAAGCATACCTGCAGTTGCAGTGGTCAATGCTGTGACTGTTACTGTCACGGGTGGTATGGTCCGGTCTGCAAAACACGAGACATCTTCAAATATATCGACTAAAACGTTTTTTGGATCAACATTCAACGATTTCAATGAAATAACAATTATATTTAATCTCATTTAATTCAGAAAAAATGCATTAAATTCTTTAAATTCCTCGTATACTTAAGCATATATATATATATTTACACACACATACACACACACACGCACACACACACACACACACACATATATATATATACACTGTGTCCGGATAAAAAGTAGACCCCATAAAAAAGTGTAATAACTCGGTCAAAACTCTTAGGATTTGTCTGAAATTTTAAACAGAGCAACAGTGACCATATTTACACGAGATCCTAAAACCGATTAGAAATATTCGTGAGTTTGTCAAATTTATGAGCGTTTAAAATGCAGCACCAAAAAATTGAACTTTCCAACATGGAAAACCTGAAAGGAAGCGAAATTCAGCTAAATATGGTGCTCAAAATGTCCTTGTTCACGAGCACACGACCGTAGACGTAGCAGTTGTCCAGGGATACACTCGGCTTCATACCACCCAGCTGTGGCCGCCCAGCAATCCAGGCCTCGATCCGGAGTACCAGGTGCATTTACTGGAGGAGCGCGTTTTTCGTTCACGCGTATTCATGGCATCGATAACCGTATAGGGCGTATGGCGCGTCTGATTGAAGAGTGGCAGATGTTTGACCAAGTGATCATCGACCGGACCATCAAACAGTAGCGTCTACGTCTACGGTCGTGTGTCCGTGAACAAGGAGGACATTTTAAACACCATAAATAGCTGAATTTCACTTCCTTTCAGGTTTTCCATGTTGGAAAGTTCAATTTTTTGGTGCTGCATTTTAAACGCTCATAAATTTGACAAACTCACGAATATTTCTAATCGGCTTTAGGATCTCGTGTATATATGGTCACTGTTGCTCTGTTTAAAATTTCAGACAAATCCTAAGAGTTTTGACCGAGTTATTACACTTTTTTGTGGGGTCTACTTTTTATCCGGACACAGTGTATATACAGGGTGGCCCAGCATAAATGTCCCGACTTTGCACGCGTATAACTTTGTCAATTTTTAACATTTATTTATGCTTAATGCATCAAATTAAAGGTATTTCACTCCAGTATTAACTCTAAAAAAGTCGAACTGATACTAGTTTAGGTTTTAATTATATACTTGGAACAGCGCTAGCTACCATTTTTTATCATTACTGACGCATTATGACGCCGTTTCCCCGGGAAATGCTATCGTTTTTGCTAAAACGCGCGTAGACACGATCATTTTGGGTGTTTGTAGGGTCCCTACCATGAATATATTCTAATCGCAAAACCACGTCCTTTCAATTTTGCCAACAGTACCGTGCACTGCCATGCGCTGCTTCAGACGCTTGCACGCTGCCAGCCGTTTCTTTGCGTAAGAGCTGGAGAGTTCGCGGGACTTCTCGTCGACAAATTACTTTAACTTTAGGTCTGTAATCTTTTCCAATACGCTATTCAGTGCTTTTAAGACTGCCTGTTTTGCGTTGAATTTGCATGCAGGGCCTGCCCTGGTCATTGTCTTGACTGTAAATGTACGCTGACACACGAGCAATGTTAGCGGATGTGAGCGTCGTGCGCTCCAATTCCCATGGTTTGCGAGTAGAAAGTCCTTTTTTATCAATTTTCCGTAGCAGATAATACAAGGTACTGTTTATTCCATCCTCTGTTAGGATATTCGTTAATCATTTCAAACGAATTAAATCCCTTATCAGTCCGTAAAATTAAGAACGAAACGCGATCATCGTCTGTCAACGGCGCCAGATTGCGTCACAAATGACAGCAAAATATGGTAGCTACCGCTGTTCCGGGCATATCATTAAAACCCAAACTAGTATGAGTTCGACTTTTTTAGAGCTAATACTAGAGTGAAATGCCTTTATTTTGATGCATTAAGTATAAATAAATGTTAAAAATTGGCGAAGTTATACGCGTGCAAAGTCGGGACATTTATGCTGGGCCACCCTGTATATATACTATATATAGTCGATCAGAACCGAGTGACTAAGCTAGAAAAAATATCTAGTTGTCGACGTTATCATAAATTTGTTGTTGTTGCACAAATTAAAAAAAATGGTTTGGTATCACGATGCTTCTTTAAACAAAACCGGATTAAGGCATGTTCGACATGTTCGGCCGAACAGGGGCCCCCACACTTTAGGGAGCCTCCACATATGGAATAGGAATCTTTCATCATTGCTAATTATAATAGTAAAAATGAGTTTAAAATCCATGAAGAATTGTCAAATCATTCAAAAACTACTGAATTTAGCATTAAGCAACTTTTGCACATCTGTGGGGGCCCTTATTGCAGTTTTCATTGCCAGGCAGATTGACCTTGAAATCAGTCAGAAATGCTAGTAAGAGTTATACGTTTTATTGCTTACTAGCTGTACCCCGCCACGCGTTGCTGTGGCTGAAAAGACTCTCCCTCCCACCCTCACTCCCTACTTCCCTTCCTCTGTCTCCCTTCCTGCCTCTGTCCTCCCGTCCCCTCCCCTCCCCTTCCCTGCCTCACACCCTCCTCCCGTTTCCTCCATCCCTCTCCCTCGCTCTCTCCCTCCCCTTTCCCTCTCCCTCTTCCTCCCGCTCCCTCTCTTTCACACTCACCCCTCTCTTCCTCTTCTTTGTCCCTCCTCGTCCGTACGTCCGTTATCCGTCCGTCCGTCCGTCCGTAAAACTCCGAGATCCTTGATTTTGTAAAAATCGAGATCGCTCAAATCGTTCGCATAGTTGTGTTTTTTGGTCGAAAAGATTGCGCTTTTTCCCAAAAGGCATTATAACAACCCTCTTATGTTCGAATGGAACGGTTTGCGAAAATCTATATAAATAAAAATGTAAAACGTTAGTTGTTGTTACTGTAGAAATCAACAGCTAGATAAGTAAATGCGCTATAAAAAGAACGCACGTAGCCTATATGTGCTATAAATAGACGGCCGCAGTCGGAAGCAACGTCGGTTTGAAATTGAAATCGAGATCGGTCAAATCGTTCGCATAGTTGTGTTTTTTGGTCGAAAAGATTGCGCTTTTCCCCCAAAAGCCATTATAACAACACGCTTATGTTCGAATGGAACGGTTTGCGAAAATTTTGAAAAGAATCGGTGAAGAACTTATCGAGTTGTGAGGCCACAAAAAGTAACGTTTTACATTTTTATTTATATAGATTTAAACGCTTAATACATCGCCTGATCGGAACTCAAGTGCTATTCTACGCATTATGAGATGGCGTGATAATAACATAGAGTAGGTCTACATGCAGTACGCACTCTATTTTTACGAATTCAATCAATCTCATAAATTTATATAGGCCCTAGAGCCCCTTGAGATTTTTACTCGGAGGCGCTCCCAACGCAGGCGTTGTCAAAAAGAGAAGACTTAAGAAGACGAAAGAAAGAGTCAGCAGAGTCAAGGGAAGCGAGATAGCCACGGGAGGCTATTCCAGATAGCTGCACCCACTACCGAGAATGCTCGTCGTTGCATGGTCACATCATCATCATCATCATCATCATCATCATCATCATCATCATCATCATCATCATCAACAACAACCGTAGGTGCTCGATGCCGTTCTCGTTGCATGGTCACAACACACGAAAAAAGAACAAGGAATATTATTCTCCACGAGCAGCTGAGACGCCTGTCAAGAGAGACAGCCGCCGGGGTGAAAGCTCACATAAGCAGGATGGAGCTGGAGCCAGGGTCTACTACTTGCATAACCGCGAAGACATATTTGAACTTGTAAAGAGTGTTTGTTTGTATGCGTACTTGTTATAGCGCCCCTTCAAGCTTGCTACTCAGAGGCGCTCCCGACTATAGCACGGACACTGCATCGGAGTTTCACGCCGAAGCGCTGAGCAATTGCTAGTGAAGAACTTGCCCAAGGTATACGCGTCGACTTGAGGTGGATTCGAACCTGCAACCTACTACTGACAGGTGTACGGACATTTGAACGGTGGTCATTTGAACGGACGACACTTGAACGGCGACACTTTAACGGGCGATATTAGAACGCGCCGACAATAGAACAGGCGACACTTAACCGGAACGTCATATTAACGGGCCGACTTATGAACAATTCACAAGATGCGGCGCTGTAGGCCTTGGCCTACACTATGCGCGTAAGCCTATACTTTGAGTTGTGACTGCATGTTGGGCGCGACATTTGGTGACACTGAATATTAGAGAAAATTATGCAAAGTTTTACTGTTACTTTTAGGTGTGAAACATAGTTTTTGTTTTTACATGTGTGACATGGCGTTAATGCATGGATGTAGCCCCAAAATGTAAAACGACGCTCATACCTCGAAATTATGATTATTTGAAAAAAAACAATGCAAGAGAGCCTAGAGAGGCAGAATATCATGGCGATGTCGAATGTACAAAATGATTCAAATGCAAGGCCCGACTTGTAACCGCAGACGACCAGATGGTCAGCGAAAGACAAATGGAACACACGCATTCTGGAAACTTTCTATAGCAAGGAAAGCCACAGGGGAAGCGAAGCAATAATTATAGTCGACACTCGCCAGCTATGGCAAGGCAGAAATTTTTATATAGCCTAATTATTTAAACTCAGTTGTTAAATTTGTCACACAACCAGACATTGAATTTGGTAGGCCTACATGTCCAAGACAGTAAATGCTGGATTGCTCATAAAAATTAACAAACTTTACCGATCAAGTGTCCTCCGGTCATCTGTCGCCCGATCAACTGTCCAGCCGTTCAATAGTCTCGGCGGTCATCTGTCGCCCGTTCTACTGTCGCCGTTCTAGACAGTGTCGCACGTTCTTTTGTCGCCCGTTCAAATGTCATGTAACCCTACTACACTACCGTGCCCCACAGTTTGGGCGCCATGCATAACAGGGCAAATCGGGGCAAATTCCCTGGTAAAACCATTTGCCCTGTCCGTTATTCTGCCGCAGGTCTACCAGAAATTTTCATAACCAAGAATTTATTTGGGGCATAAAATCGCTCCTGCACTGTTTGCTTGTACGAATGCTGTGCGCTGGTCAGGAGAATGACTGACCGTTAGGCCTAATCACTGTAATATTATTAAACCGAAAAGATGTATCGGTTGTTTAACACTATTAAAAGACCTGTTGATATTGTTAAAATAGAAGTACAAAATAATAATAGACGAATTTTGATTCGTTGAATATATAACACGCTTTGTGAGTCATTTTGTCGTGCTTCTGTAAGGTTTGGGCCCCCACAGTTTTACCGAACAGGGCCCCCACACTTGTTAATCCGGCCCTGTCTTTAAATCACTTTATCCACTAACTTGATACCAGTATCTTATAAATGAATGCGCTTACGAACAGTGGCCTAATAATCATTGCACCTGCTGAAAGTATAAATATGTCTATTCTTCTTGGCTACCTTTTGATCGTGGCACGCGTCGGGGAACGGACGTTTCCACCCACCCTAGGACATATCCCCTCGTATGCGAAAACCAGTTGTTTTATCGTCTTCAACATAGGTGAGGCCTAGGTAGGCCTATTGAAAGAAGGAATTGGAAGGTAGCCTACGCCCAGTAGGTCTTTGATGATGCCGTCAAGGCATCCGTTATGGAACGTAAGGTACGAACACTATTTGTTCGTTTACAGTAGTTTGACTGTGACTTATTAACGAAGACTCAGTCATCAACCAGATTACCTCAAAAGTGACTGTAGCCTACATATCACCTCAACTGTGGTTAATAGTCAAGGCCTAAAATAAATATTGAGCGGTCCGATGTTTTGATCTAAAGCTCCGGTTTCTAACATCTTCGCTTCGCAATAATATTGTATCAAAAGTTTCGAACTTCGCAAATGTGTTCGATCATCATAAAGGTCCAAACAATATGTTTGTGCGTTTTATACGCATACCTATTTATTCCTTAGCATTTACTTCAAAGGATTCGTTGTAAAAGTTTCAGATTTAGTTATACAGGCCTAGGTCTGTCTAGAATTCAGGGTAGGACTTGTATGGACAATTGAGGAGGTATGCACAGAAGGGGGAAATGTCCGGGAGGTAAATATCCTAGTCGAAAACGGGGAAGAACGTCCGGGGTTAATATCCAGGGGGAACTCCGGGGGGAAAATGTCCAGGGAGAAATGTCCTGCATCCGCATGCGTCATAGAGAGAAGTATCTATAGGCATACTGTACTTTGTGGCTAGAGAGAACGTGATGCAAAATTAATGTAAAGAGCGAATGTGAAATTCTTGGCTTGGATCGAGGAAATGCGGAACTATTATAGGTGTGGTATAGTAATATTATTATTGTGGTCTGCTCATGCACCGTAATAATACGGATGTGATATCCTTCAACAATGACGTTTCTGCTGCATGAAAAACGATTATTTAAATTGTTTCTCAATTCAATTCGATTAGCTATCGCTTCAAACACAATTTAGGCCTATACTGTTTGTCTTGCTTCACGGGACTCAACAGCGTTCAAAAATAAACTTGTCTGTTTGTAATAGCTAATTTTCATGGCGGTCGGGTTCACCGACTAGTGACAAGGTACGATACGATAATCAAAGGCTTACTATTACTTTATATAATTTAAAAACAGACGCGACCACAGAATGCAGAAGATATAGAATTATGGGAATTATGTATAATTTTATAACCTCGAATTCCAGGTCTAAGGCAGGCGCGGATTTAGAGGGGGGCGGAGCCGGCGTACGCCCCCCCTAAACCTGCAGCAAATGTTCAAACCGATAACTGATTTATAATCGTTTCACTGTTAACCTTCATTGGAGACCAGTGTTTAATCTAGACGCCTCTGCGGGGGGAAAGTTCCCCCCAGGATTGACATTCCCCCCGAAAAATTTGAAGAAATGATATTGGTTTTTAGATACTGTTTTCATCTTTGTTTTATATGAAGTGTTATAATATACCGTGATATTATTTATTATTATATGATTAAAATGACATTATTTACTACTATAATATATGATGCTATCATGTTAAGATGACACCTTAAAATGCAGTCATTGCAATGTGGAAATCCAAAAAGTTTCTAATTGGTCACTGAAAAATACAGCTATTTTGCTAAGATGACACCTTAAAATGCTGCCATTGCAATGTGGAAATTCAAAAAGTTTCTGATGGGTCACTGAAAAAGTAGAGCTATTTTGTTAAGATGACACCTTAAAATGCTGGCATTGCAATGTGGAAATTCAAAAAGTTTCTAATGGGGAGGGGCACATCCCCTCCCCATACCCCTCCCCCTCCCAGTCTCGGCGCTACGCGCCTCACGAGCGTCCTTCGGACACTCAATTGTCTCCCCCCAGAAACCTGAATTCCAGCCCCCCCCAGAGGACGGGGACTAGATTAAACATTGAGTGTTGACCAGTGGTTTTATATGAGAAACTATATATTTTTTAAAGTTCCATAACATTTTCTATAAAAAGGATCATTATAGTTTGGCGTGATCTAATTTCATATATATATATACGGGATTGGATTGGTAGTATTTACGCCCCCCCCTAACCAGAAATCCTGCATCCGCCTCTGTAAGGATAATTGTCCACACTGGTATCACTTAACTCTAGAACCACTAGGTTTAAGCAATCCTTACTTAGCTTACTCCTTTGGAGATTATCCCAGTCTTTTCTATATGTCTGAATAATTTATGTTAATTGTAATTGCAATCGTACATTTATATAGCGCCCCTTCAAGAGAACTCCTCAGAGGCGCTCCAGACCTGACACCAAACCACAATCAAAGAGAATGGTTTTCAAACGCTTGCGGAAAAGGGGCAAAGAAAGACAAAGAAGCTCATTACGGAGACTAATAGGTAACTTAGCCTATTCCATAAAGACGGACCGACTATAGCAAAGCTTCTGTCCAGCACTGTGGAAGATCGAGCCATAGGGACAACCAGGTGGCCATGCGTGGCAAAGCGAAGAAATCTACGACCTGGAATGGATAGCACAGGTACCGTACACAGAGTTCCATAAGATAGATCGGAGCTTGGCCTGCTAAGCAATTACGCATAGACATTGGAATCTTAAATTCAATACGTTTTTGCATAAACAACCAGTGCAGTTCTTCCCGTATAAAACTTGATACATGCCCAAACTTTGGTATACGCCAATCAGGCGAGCCGCAGCATTAAGGACAGATTGTAACTTACTGATGCGTGAAAGGGTTAAGCCCGCATACATGGCACTACCACAGTCAACTCTCGTGCATATAAATGCATGCATCAAAGTTACCTAATTAAGTTATTGGATTGACAACTTGGTGATACTGGAGATGCTTTGTGCTACTTTTATACCTGACTTGGTGTGCTTGGTGTTGCTGCAAACGGACCGATACAATTATTTGATTTAATTTGATTTGATTTGATATAGGGTGATTATATATGTCATTCATACTTAAAAACTCTTAAATACCTTTGTGACTTGAATCACTTGATGCACAAACCCGTGGACAAACCCCTCTAACGCAAACTCTTTTCGCCCTCTCCGGTCTGCTGATCTCCTTGATCTCCTAGTTCTTCGGGCAAAGACTCCCATGACCCAACCTTCAATTGCCAGTGTAGACACTTCTTTGTGGAATGACCTCCCTTCCATTTATCCGTAGTAAGATCCTATCGTGGGTGACACCTTCAGCCCGTCGCTGCTTGAAGGCTTTCTTATTTCCTCAAGGCTATCACACTGAAAGCGTCTCTGAATAGCTAGTATACAGTAGCAAGCACTTTATAAATTCTCATAATGCAATGCAACACAATACATGGTTCTAAAACAAAATGGTAGCGGACAAAATGGTACGGACAAAACGGTATGTTTACATGGAACCTGGATGAGGGTATTTTGTTGCTGAAATAGAGGGTGGGTGGCTTTTTTGTGGCTAAAGCAGAGCTCTAGTGAAGAAAAAAGCTTCAGAAAAGGAGGCTGGATTGGCGAAAAAAATGCTTGAGAAAATTAATGTAAGTTGAATTGATGTCTTTCATTCATGTGTTTCATGATGTATCCAGCTTCAATTTCAGCCGTAAGATTTCTTAAATCAACCTCCATTTGTAGTGCATCTTTCATTAATCCAGCTTCTATTTCAGCTATGAAAATACCCTGATACAGCTTCTAAATCTAAAGCGTTATTTTCATCAACCCAGCTTCCATTTCAAATATAAAAATATCCATGCAGAACCTTCATCCAGCTTCCATTTCACATGGGTCCTTTCATTAATCCAGCGGTTATTTCATATACAAAAATTCACTTATCCAGCTTTCATTTCATACACACCATTTTGCCCGTACCATTTTGTCCGTACCATTTTGTCCGTACCATTTTGTCCGTACCATTTTGTCCGTACCATTTTGTCCGTACCATTTTGTCAGCTACCATTTGTCCGGTCACCCTATACATAGTATACATAGGCCTACATGCATAATTATGTTATGTATGCATTCAGGATTCATGTATACATAACATAATTATATAAGCTTACATAAGTACATATATTCTAATCATATTGGGAGTGAGTGTGGGCGAACAAATCTGAAAGGAGAAATACTGATATCAGTTAATTTCGAGACCACGTTAGCCAATACCGCATATTCGGCTGTAATCCTACACAGGATTACAAAGGATTGCAAATAATTTTAAGGAAATAAAATTCATGAATAAAGCGCCGTGCGTTGAGTAATTTCAAAAGTCTAATGAGCCAGTAATTTTCAACCGGGGTTCCGTGGAACCCTTGGGTTCCGTGGACGTCGGCCAGGGTTTCCGCGGCAGTTTGATGGAAAATTTTATGGCGCCAACTGAAATCACAACGTATTAGGCTTAGCAATGAATAGATTCTCTCACGGTTTTCAGTCATTCTTGCTTAAAATAACATTATTGCGTGAATGCATTGTTGTTTTATACAATTATGTTAATGTTGTTTTGTATAATTATGTCGCTATAGCTCATTAACTTGTTATTCGGAGGGCACGTGCATTATATGGAAATTCAATGGCCTTTAAGCATATAGTTTGTAGCCTACTGCACGGTGCACTTCCATCAATCAAGTCGGACAATCACAAACAAAGTATTTTTAATAATAATTGTTTTTAAACTCTTTGGACTGTTCTGAACAAACAGAATCTTCTGAGCACCAGACCCACGAATTGTTTGATTTATTCTTCTTTTCATTCGTTCATTTTGAAAGCCAGTGGTTAAATTTCTTATCCAGTGGTAGGGCCTATAGCAGATAATAATTGTGATTTTTGCAAATGGAAGTCTAGGCCTTAAGTCTTTAGAATCTTTAACCGGCAGACGTATAATATTATTATACTCGCTATTTGTTTTTCGGAAAATGACATAAGATGTGCGAAACAAAAATCATGCAAATGTGTGATTGCTGTGACAGCATCACTTTCTCTGATGCAGCGACGTAACAAGCAAAGGAAGCCAAAATTCCTCAAATAAGCTGAAGCCCATCTGCCACGTTATTTCTTCGTGTCACTCACAACGCACATGGCGGTTGAGTCCGAAATGATTGTTTAGGCTGAAGACGAATCGTTATGTGTTTGCCTAAAGGTCTACGTGACGTGTTTTATGTCTACGATGCGTCCAGGGTTTAAACCATGCACACAAAAAATTCACAAAGAACTTGAGGAAGGATATTCCTTAACACAACTTGTCCATAGCACTGATCCAGAATAGGCCGTATTTTCATTTTTCAATATTTATCCATAATGGATAGTTGGCGAAATTGAGGAGAAAGGCAGTTGCTCTCTGACAGTGTTTTGTGCCCTGGACCTATACTTGTAGAGCCTTAAGGCATGTATTTGCAATGTGATAGAATGCACCAGAAGTGCAAGTAACGTAGGCCTACATTTAATATTAATATTTAATATTACATTGTTTAACAAGTTACAATTACTGTAAGCTAGGCTGTGTAGGCCTATATCTTGAAATGCTGGAGGGAGAAACATGAGTAGTGTTCGAGTGTTTCGCGAGCAAATGCGTGCTTCGAGAAAGGTTCCGCCACTAGAAAAGGTTGAAAACCACTGGTCTAATCTATTTCATTTTCCAAATCACTTCAAGCAGGATTGTGTCATGATATAAGCGCGACGAAAATTTTGCAAATGCACACTGCCTTCTCTGTAAGAAGAATGCTTTTCACGCTGTCCACAATCCACATATAAGCAAATTATTAGTCATTGCCTAAATCTGTGCATCAGAAAAGTGACAAACAGCATCATATCATTATTATCAGATTCCTGTTATTTTATTTCTCCCACGTAGGGAATCTGTTTTGGTCGCAGTTTGCATTTGTAATCGCAATCACAATCTTGATATTTCTTCAGCGCCCCAAGATATTAAGTCGCGGGGTTTCAGTCAAAAGAAATTCCGCCATTAACAAAATCGATACCGAGTAGGCAATTAAGGGATGGCGAATACACAAAACCAGGGTACACGGATATACGTGAGTAAATCATGGTACCAGATACACGCGGCTGTTTAGGTGTATTTTTGTATTTTTGGTGAAATTCGAAGCGAAAGACTAAAAAATCTTCAGATTTTTTGGACGGGAAAATCGGGAAATTTTGAGCGTATGAATAAAAATTTCGTACCTAAGATAGAAAAGTCAATTTTCTCTCGGTCAGCGTGTACTCACCTCAAAATTTGCCGCACAGGCTAGCCGTGGTAGCCTAATACCCCTGGATAATGTCCGAAGGACAGGTAATGTCCGGGGTATAATGTCCATTTACCATAAAAAATAGTCCAAGTCGATATTCAAGGAAGAAAATAGCGCGTGATCCTTTTTTTACCGCCCATATCCTTTCTGCATAGAACGTAAATCATTTGTTTTTGAAGGCCTATTTTCTCAAAAAAAATTTTTTTTGCTTTTTCTGTACGTGGTGGAAGTTTACAAGTGTACCTAAGACTGATAGATCTAGTCCGTTTTTCGCAATAGAGAATGTAACGATTCCGTTAAGACCATTCTTAATTAAAAATATTCTAATCGAATTTTAATAAAATAGGATATAGGTAGGGTTGCACTGGCAAATGTTGAGGTGAGTACACGCTGACCGGGAGAAATATCGACTTATGTTGGGAGCGAAATTTCTGATGATCTTTTTTTAATCATCCACCAAATATTTCCATTTCCAGATTTTCTTGTTCGAAAAAATCTGATGACCTTTTTTTGGTCGGAAGTGAGTAAACCCTGTATATACCCGCGTATACTCTTGATTACAGCCCTGGATATAGGTTATCCTACTCTTTAATTGATCAATTGCTAATCGCATTTTGGTGTACATATAATTATGGTAATAAAGTAAATAAACATTCATAATCCATTAAATTAATCAAGTGTGTAAAATATTATTTTGAAATAGACCTTTTATCCTAAATCGAGATTCAAATTATATACTTTATGACGACAGTAACCATGTAACCAGGCTGCGGTGTGTCAACCTGGACGTTTTTCACGAATTAAACGAATATCTATATATACAGGGTGGCTCAATAAAAAATGTCCCACCGGACAAAATGCGATATCTTCGCAACCAATTGACATTTTTCTGCCAAAATTTCTCAATTTGTAGGGGAATGAATTTCCAACGATCTCTGAGAGTTTCACTTAAAACTTTTCACCTTTGTAAAAGGTACAGCTGTTTAAACTTTAAATTCCGTTTTTTCAAATTTCCGCGAAAAAATGAACGTCACTTTTAGATTTCCATGTCAAATAATATCACTTTTCACTTAGACCTCAGAATTCCGTTGTACAGTGTATCGTAAGGTATGATGGGAGTGTCCACTCCCTGCTTTAACACTGTAGCTCGAATTCTTTTTGTGAAGCTCAGTATGACCTAATTGTTGATCGGGTCCTGCGGCAACTGATCCCACATTATCTTGCTTCAGCTAGCCAATGTTCTCCAACTTGGGATGAAATGGCTTGCAGCGTTCCAGCATAGCTCCCCAGACATGATAATCAAAAGGGTTAAGGCCTGGCGAGACTGTACTGTTGGTGTTGGTCATTAATCTTTGCCAGTACAGTTTATCATAATTAGGTTGAGTCATCATAATCAACCTTGCTGTGCGAGCAAGAAGGCGCACCGTCCTGCCGGAAAATAAAACCAGATGCTAGAACATACCTGCAGTCTTCAATGAGTCTGGGTAAGATGGTTCAGCGTAAAGTTTGACATTTTAGCCTACTGAATGGGATGAAGTGCAGTCTTTCCTTGCAGCCGTAACACACGCCATGGCAGCAGATCTGATGTCGAAACCATGATGTGCTTTGCAAACTTGACCCTTTCGACTACCAAGAGAATTTTGTGAACATCGCGTTTTTACCGTCAGACCAAGTGACCACTTCCTGCCTCTCTTCCGAAATCTGACTTCCATTACATAAACACATTTGCAGATAGCATTTATTGGGGTTAGGTTCCACTTTTCACTGAGTATTTTGCTATGATCACGCGATGTCCCAGTCTCTGTTCACGCAACGTCCGAGTTCCCATTTTACCATCCGCAGAAACGTTGCTCATGACGTTCAGTAACGGATTCACAAATTGAGACCTTAATATATAAAATATCACCAAATGCTAAAAGTTTGCTTCATAAACAGCTTCCTTACAGCTCTCAGTGAGGTCGTATGACATCATCATCATTTTGTGTGTTGTAATTTGCAAAAAATCTTAAAGAAATCACATACATTGGAACGTGATTATGCGGAAATTTCAAAAAATGGAAAAATATTTTTAAACAGCTGTAACTAGTGAAGTAATGCAAATTCATAATTGACATTTTCAGGGATTGTTGCAAATTCATTCCTCTATAAATCCTGCCATTTTCATAGAAAAATCTTGATTGGTTGAGGAGTAAATGTATTTTTGCTAGTGGGACATTTTTTATTGAGCCACCCTGTATATAGATTTGCTCATCACGCCATCTGTTGGAGCAATCGGAGGGATTGTGCGGTTATGTAACCATTACGGTACGTTACATGTCTAAATTAACAATGGTACAAAACGAAGGAAATATCCACTGCCTTGTCTATCTAGATGGCCAACCAATGATCATACGGCCAGTGGAGGCGCCAGGATTTCAGTTTTTGGGGGGCTGAATCCTCGCGGAATAAATTTTTCATTCTCATCCGCCAAAATTTCTGACGACTTTTTAGTCATCCGGTCGAAAATGGTGGAAATATTTCAGTTTCGCATGTAAAAAACCCGGATGGCCTTTTTAGGAGGGTTTAGCCCCGGGTTGCCTTTTACATGGGGGGCTTAACCCCCTAATGCCGCCACTGCAAACCGCATAATAAGCTAACTGATCTACATGTATACCGATAGAAATGGCATTTCGCATTAATTAGATTGGCTAGACTCCGCGGCTGTAATAGACTATAGGCTACGTCAAATCGCAAATATTCGTTCAATGTTGATTAGCATAACAGACGACTATAAAAGATCTCTGCCTGATATACTTCGGTTATATCTGATTTGTACCAAAGTCAGAGTTTCTTATTCAAGCAGATGAAACTGTTTGAATAGACGCCACAGTATAGTTTCATTGCGAGCATTTCTTTGACGTTTACATCATTACGTGCAATGGCAGCTGGTGGGATCTTCTGGATTGCCTTGACTTGTCTGGCTGTTCTATCGCCATCTTTTGGAGACGAATTGGACGATTGTACAGATGAACCATGCCTGGTAATCGCAAGAATTTTTGCCATCTTTGTACTACTCCTATGCGACTATGAACAAGTGTTGTCTATGCAACGATGTACATGTATGTATGTATGTGCTATACATGATAATGTCCGGTGGGCTTTGTCCGGAAGGAATAATGTCCGGTTATACTGAAGGTTAACACAGCACTGTATTGCAGAGACTTTAACTATAACCATAACCATAACCACCGTTTTTATTGCTTAACGTGACAATTGACAAAGCATCTTTATTACATAAAAAAGGAAATAGAAACTAACAAAAAGCAAAAGGAGAGAACCCCTAAGAGACTATTGTCCCACTGGCAGGGTTTCCAAAATACAAGTTCAAATAAACAGCAACAGGTTATGCAAATTTTAAAGTACCAGGTATAAAGATTAATAACTATTATTATCTTAACTAGTTAACTACATCCTGGAAAAACGTAAGAAGGTGATGTTGAGTGAGTCAATTTAGAAAAGTCCTTAAAAATAAAAGAATATAAATATTAACATAGATGGTGATCGGTAGATTTATCAGGAGACAGCGTAGAGTAAATGACTTTTAAGTTTACGTTTAAACAAGGTGAAGCAGAGGGAATTCTGAATAGACAAGGGTATGTTGTTCCAGGTCCTAGGACCCGCACTTTTAATTGAGAACAAGCGAGTTTTGGATCTCGTGATAATCCTTCTATAATAAAGTGAGGATCTCAAGTTATAGGGAACTAAATCAGAGGCTAGAGTAAAGAAATCAGCAAAGGCATGAGGCAAAAGATTATGCATATGTTTGAACATAAGTTCGGACGTTTGCATGATTCTTATCTGATCGATGGCAAGTATTCTTAAGTTAGCTAAGAGGAGATGTGAATGAGAACGGCGAGAGAGACCAATAATAATTTTAGCAGCTCTGTTTTGAAGTCGAGATGAGTAGTTAGAAGCCCAAACAATATTGCAATATGAAAGATATGGATGGATAATAGAGTAATATAAGTCAAGTCTAATTCGAGGTGGTAGCATATAAGCAATACGGGTCAAGATACCAACACTTTTAGATATCTTTTTAGATATGTTTTCAATATGCAACTTCCAAGTTAGAAATTGGTCCACATGGACACCCAAGAATTTAGTTGATGTTACTTGGGGTATATTGAAGTTGTCCATAGAATATGTTATTATTATGTCAGGAATTGACTTACGATGGGAGCAAAATAAGATATAGTTGGTTTTACTAAGATTCAAGGAAATCTTATTAACTCGGAACCAATCAACAACGTGTAAGAGCTCATGATTCTACAATTGAAAAAATAATTCATAAGATTTACGGGAGGCAAAAATGTTAGTATCGTCCGCAAATAGAACAAAGCGCAGTATAGGGGAGGCGTTAGGAAGGTCATTGATAAAAGTAAGAAAAGAAGGGGCCCAAGAATAGACCCTTGTGGAACACCAAATTTGATCAAATTGATTTTGGATAATGAACCATTGCAAGAGACCTGTTGCATTCTATTTTCAAGATAGCTTCTAAACCAATCAAGGGCAATACCCCTTGTTCCAATATTATGTAATTTATAAATTAAAATATCATGATTAACAGAATCAAAAGCTTTTGCAATGTCTATAAATATGCCCAATGCAAATTCATCTCGATCAATTATAGAGGATATATTATCCTGGATATTGAGAAGTGACATGGAAGTAGAGTGACCTGGTTGGAAGCCATGTTGAGAATCATGTAGAATATTCTTTTTGGTAAAGTAATGAAATGATCTTGAATACATAACTTTTTCAATAAATTTGGGGGGGGAAGGCAAGATAGAAATAGGTCTATAATTTACAAGATCTTCTTTATTACCTTGTTTATATATGGGTATAACCTTGGACTATCTCATCAAGACCTGAAGAATGAGAAATTTTAAGACTATGGTTAATAATTGATAATAGTTCAGTAGAAGAAGTAGGATAGATGGCAAAAGATGTTGGAATTGGTGGATTGAGATATGTATGGATCGTATTCGTGGAATCAGGTAACTTATTGACAAGATCTTGAGCAACATTGCCAAAATAGTTATTAAATTTCTCATAATATGATCGTATCGTATCGTATCTGACCATTTGTAAAGCGCTTCTTGCAGCAAGAGCCTTTCAGAAGCGCTCCCAGTGCGTGCAACTCCGAGAGAAAAGGCAGGTCTTTAGACAAGAGAAAGATGACGAAAGACTACCAGAGAGGATGGCAGAGCGAACGGATGGGAGAAGACCATTCCATAGAGAGGGACCTATGCAGGCAAATGATCTGGATTGAGCCATGGCGGTCCTGACGCGAGGAACAAAGAGGTCAAGCCGATCTGAGGACCTAAGAGGACGCAGCGAAGTGGCCGAAATGGGGCGAAGTATGAGATCACAAAGATACGTCGGAGCAAGGCCTCGTTGATATATGATTCTTGCATCTGTCACACGCTCACCATTAATGCAAAGATTTGTAATGCTAATATTCTTGTCCTTTGTGTTTATAATATTTCTGATTATTTACCAAGTCTTTTTAGATCATGATTATATTTTAGAAATTCAGATTCATAATACTGCTTTTCAGCTTTGATTCGAATCGTTTTAAATTTATTTCTATATGAAGTGAATTTTGTTTTATTTTCAGGTGAAGGGTTCTTGACAAATTTTAGGTGTAGTTTAGACTTATATTTACATGACTTAAGTAGGCCAGGAGTCATCCATGGTTGATTTAGTTTCTTATATGGTTTGATCAGTTTACGCTTGAGATGAAATGCTATGTTATAGGCAGTTTTAATTAAGGATAAGAATAGTGCATAGGCGCCATCAGGATCATTGCAAGCGCAGGAGTGACTAACTTCAGACCAATCAATGTTAGATAATAAAGTTCTAAAATGCTCACAAGATGCTCGATTGACAATACGAGTAGTTTGGTAGTCAATAGTTGCTTCTTTGGCAGGGATAAGTTTAAGTCTTACAAAGATGATCAGATATGTCAGATGCAATAATAAATGAGTCCACAATTTTTGAAATTCTATTGGAAAATAAATTATCCATAAGAGTTGAGGAGGTGCAAGTAATTCGTGTAGATTGGTTAATAGCTGGTAGGAAGTGGAAGGATGACATAACATCTAGTAAATTAGAAGTCGGATTATGATTATGAACCTTTAGCAAGTCAGTATTAAAGTTACCCAAAATAAAAATGTCTTTAGGTTTGGTTGAGAGTGAGGACAAGAGCTGAGCAAATTCGTCGTTGAAAGTAAGAACATTCTAACCCTAACCCTAGCCCTTCCGCTATTATAGACAATGTCAGTAAAGTTGACAAATGCTGAGTTTGTGTGTAAGAAATGATGCTAGAATACCGGGCATCTTGCAAAGTTAACTCCTTACTTATATTGTATCCGGTTGCGGTTTATATTTCTACTCTAGGGATGGTTGTCTGTTAATGGCTGACGCTACTTTACTTCATCCACTATAATTACCTTACTATAACTTCCATGTGTTATTTTGCAACAATAAAATAGTTCTGTTCACATTTGTTTTTAAACTGTTTCTATTTAACGTGCTCTGACAATGTAACCGGTGTAAAGGTTTCAAATTACCCCCTCCTAAACAATACCCCCCCGGTAACTTAAAACCGTTTTCAGATTACCCCCCGGAAACTAGATTTGCATCAATCATCGCATTTATTGCACTAAAAAATCAGAAAAATCATCCCGCTTCTTGTTTTGGTCTGAAGAATTTCATCCGTCATCCAACTTCGTGGAATGTTATAAATTTTTCGATCGAAAAAAATTAATAGCCTCGAAGCCATTTCTCCATTGTAACTTCAGCGGCGATTAGTATTTTAGTCACAGTCTCACAGATGAAAATATTGATAACAAACCACGACGTGGGATGACGGATGAAAATATTCAGAAAAAAAACAAGAAGCGGGATGATTTTTCTGATATTTCTAATGCAATAAATGCGATGATTGATGCAAAATTCAGTTTGCAGGGGGGTAATGTTTAGGAGGGGGTAATTTGAAACCTTTACAGTAATTTGAAACCTTTACACTGGGTCAGCCGTATGTGTCTCATTTTTAAACAACAGAATATATATATATATAATTATGTATTGATTTCTGTCTGATAAATCGACTTCGTGAAGCTGAAAGCCTTAAAGAAGGCGAAATACTCAAAGCTTAACATCGGAGAAAGTTGCTCAAGAGATGAAGCAAAACAAGACGATGGTGAGGACATCTACAAAATAATTTTAATCTATCTTACAGAAACTTTAATGCAATTGTATATATATATATATATCATATATGTATATATATTAACGTCACAGTGAAGTATTGAATAAGTCTTATATTTATTAGATCATTCCATATAGGCGCATATGTTATCTTTTTGTGATTATAATAGGTCTAATTATTTTCTTATACGGCAAGTTTTACATGTAGGCCTAATTGGTGATAAAAAATATATCTGTTGGCATGTGATTTATCCTGTACTTTAGTCTTGGCTGCGCCGCCTCCTCCTCTCACGAGTCTCAATGGTGTTGACAAGAGAGCAGCAACGAGAGCTGTGTGTTGTTGTCGACAGGGAGGCAGTGCAAAATGTAATTACATATTAAAACAAAATCATTCGTTTCTTTGTTCATCTTTGTTGCTAATGCGCATGCGTGAGGTCTCATTCGTTCGCTTCATCAGGGGTCTCAAACACGCGGCCCGCATGCGGCCCGCGAACCCGATTAATGCGGCCCGCGAGCAGACTCCTGTTTTTTTAATTATTTTAAAGTTAGAAATCGACTTAAAAGAATTTTGCAGTTCTTTTACGATTTGATCCAATGTTTAAACTGCTTTCTACCGCTTTTGCTGTAGCCTAGACATTGAGTCCATAACAGCAGGTATAGGCATAGGCATAGGCATAGGCATAGGCCTATGCAGATGGCTTCAGTGGACCTTCAGTGCGATGAATGAACCCAAAAGTTCTGTTGACGAACTTCTCGGAAACGCTTCCGATCGCTGCCATTTTAGTTTTCTTGCAGTGTCACATTTGCAAAGTTGATTCAATTGCTTTCCGTTACCTCAAAAATGCTAAGTTGGAGTCCGAATTCATGTTTACATTGCGTATAGGCCAACATCGCTTCACTTATAGTGATTTCAACATTCTGACCGCCATTTTATCCGCCATTTTAGTTTTCTTCCAGTGCTACATACGTGTCTTTGAATTCATTGCATGCCTAGAACCCAAACCTCTTAATTTAAATTACAAAATCGTGTTCATATCACATACAATAGACGACTTACAGCCTTTTTAAGCAATAAGCCGCCATTTTGGCCGCTAAATTTCAAGCTTGCTAACCACGATTTTCCTCACAGAAGGGTTAAATTATTGTAGAAAAGTATGTTGCCAAATTGTTGCATGATCTCCTTCTAACAGTACCATTTCCAGATTCCAAGACTGGTCCAATTGGCGGCCATCTTATTCCCCGCCAATATTAGACCATTTGCCGTGGTCCGATTTCTTGTAACTTTTAGTATGTTCATCACCAGACCTAAGACACCAGAAAATCGTCACAAAACTTTTCTTTGAATTTTTTCAGGTTCGCCGAAGTTATTTCGTAGACTGACCCGCTTGCTCTTCTTCCCTGTGATGATATTCTTTACAAACTGTGATCTATGTAGGCTACTGTTACATAGAATAGGATTGCAAATATCAGAGACTGGTTGGAGACGAATTTCGATCAGATGATGAGAGAAACAAAGGATCGAGAAAGATGGAGAAAAACTTGTCCATGTAGCGACCAACCCTCGATCCGAGGACGGTTAAAGACAAGACAAGTTACATAGAATTTACAGGGTGGTCCAGCATAAATGAACCAACTTTGAATGCATATAACTCCGCCAATTTTTGGAATTTATTTATACTTTATGCGTCAATTTAAGGATATTTTACTACAGTATATGCACTAAAAAATGGAACTGGTACAAGTTTAGGTTTTAATTATTTGCTCGGAACAGCGCGAGCTACCATATTTTGTTGTCATTTGTGACGTAATAAGGCACCGTTTCGCCGGGATATTCACAAATCGTGTTTCGCTTACACGTGCACAAACACGATCATTATGGGTATTTTTTTAGAGGTATCTACCATGAATATCTTCTCATCGCAAAACCATTTTCTTTCAATTTTACCAACAGCCGCGCGCGCTGCCACGCGCTGCTTTAGGCGCAAAGAAACGGCTGTCTGCACGCCAGCGTTTAGCTAGTCGTTTCTTTACGTCAGTGCTGGAGTGCTGTTGGACATAACGTCGACAAATAACTTTAGATAATCTTTTAGAATATGTTGTACGTTGTTTCTAGGACTACCTGTTTCGCGCTGAATGACTGGGGAGATTTGCCTGTAGAGCCTATCCGGGTCGTTGTTTTGACGGCCAATTTACTCGGACACAAGAGCAAATATCAAGAGCGGATATGCGTGCCGTAATTCCCATGGTTTACGAATAGAAAGTCCTGTTTTTGTCAATTTTCAGTAGCAGATAATTCAAGGTATTGTTTATTCCATCCACTTTTAGAAAATTTGTAAATCATATCAACCGAATTATATCCCTAATCAGTTCGAAACATTAAGATCAAAGTGCGATCATCGTCTGTCAACGGCGCAAGATTTCGTCACAAATGACAACAAAATATGGTAGCTAGCGCTGTTCCGAGCATATAAATAAAACCTAAACTTGTACCAATTCCATTTTTCAGTGCATATACCTGAGTGAAATATCTTTAATTTGAGGCATAAAGTATAAATAAATTCCAAAAATTGGCGGAGTTATATGCATTCAAAGTTGGTTCATTTATGCTGGACCACCCTGTAGATGACAGGAGTCTGGATAGAACTCGATTGATTATGATCATGCAATCGAACGGTGTGCTCTACGTCACTATCTTCTACCTATAATGATGCTGCTGATTCACTGTTGTCTTGTTTAATTAAGTAAGCCAATATATATATATATATATATATATATATATATATATATATCACATGCCTGTTGCCTTGTTTAATTAAGTAAGTCTATATTTATCACAAGAAAATTTGTTTGATTTTTGTCAGTTCAGGACAGAATTCCTGGTAACGGGTGTAGTATAACGTGTGAGTGGGGCGGTTGGGCAGGAAAGACTAAATGCAGTTGCAACCAAGGACTTCAATGCTGTGACTGTTACTGTGACTGGTGGAATGGTCCGATCTGCAAACAACGAGACGTCGTCCGTTATTTGGAGTAAAACGTTTTTTGGATCAGCATTCAACGATTTCAATGAAATAACAATTATATTTAATCTAATTTAATTCAGAAAAATGCATTAAATTCTTTAAATTCCTCGTATACTTAAGCACACATACACACACACACACACACACATACACACACACACACACACACACACACACATATATATATATATATATATATATATATATATATATATATATATATAGTCGATCAGAACCGAGTGACTAAGCTAGAAAAAATATCTAGTTGTCGACGTTATCATAAATTTGTTATTGCACAAATAAAAAATATGGAGATTTAGGTATAGTTTATTGGTATCACGATGCTTCTTTAAATCACTTTATCCACTAACTTGATATCTAATAAATTTTTGCGCTTACGAACAGTGGCCTAATAATAATTGCATCTGCTGAAAGTAGGCCTATAAATATGTCTATTCTTCTTGGCTACCTTCTGATCGTGGCAAGCGTCGGGGAACGGACGTTTTCCTCCCATCCTAGGACATAATTATCCTCTCATATATGCGAAAACCAGTTGTTTTATCGTATTTAACATAGGTGAGGCCTAGGTATTGAAAGAAGGAATTGGAAGGTAGCCTACGCCCAGTAGGTCTTTGATGATGCCTTCAAGCATCCGTTATGGAACGTAAGGTACGAACACTATTTGTTCGTTTACAGTAATTTGACTGTGACTCATTAGCGAAGACTCAGTCATCAACCAGATTACCTCAAAAGTGACTGAAGGCCTACATATCACCTCAATTGTTGGTAATAGTCAAGGCCTAAAATAAACATTCAGCGGTCCGATGTTTTGATCTAAAGCTCCGGTTTCTAAAATCTTCACATCGCAATTGTATCAAAAGTTTCGAACTTCGCAAATGTGTTCGATCATCATTAAGGGTCCAAACAATATGTTTGTGCGTTTTACACGAACAGCTATTTAGATGGATTCCTTAGCATTTACTTCAAAGGATTCGTTGCAAAAGTTTCAGATTTAACTATAGGCTACAGGCCTAGTTGGATGTTTTGGGAAAGACTCCGAAAGAGCGAGTCTGCCAATAAAGCAAGACACAACTAGACCTACTCGTGCAGGCTAAATGTAGGGCTGTAGGCCTACCGGTAGAATTTGAATTTTCTAGATTCTAGAATATAAACCTATAGTGTACAGTGCCTATACCCTCAAAAGGCTATTATTGTTTAAAATTATAAGTCCTCGTGTAAAATGAGTCATGATACGGTACTGGGTTCAATAATTACTAGACTATGAGGCCTATTAGCTATTACAGGCTGTCTCTTCAGAATTTTAAATAAAAACTTGTGTTTGACGTGACACGCGATCTAAGTCTTTCTGCCTGGTAACTTGACTTTTTGCAACGTGACAGTAACGTGTATCCTAATACTAGAGGGCAAACGGTTCTGTTCCATCCTAGCGTACGGCAAGAATGCACACACGGCATTGCAATTCACTTGGACCTACATGGAGTCCTTTTTACCTTCGTTGCTGCCATAATTCAAATCGAATCACCAAATCCACAAAAGTTTAAACGTTAGGCGCAGCGTTCCACAAGTCAAAACGAATGGGTAGCATTATAGGTTCCGTAGAATTGACGCAAAAATTTTGTTGCCAGGAAAAATCGAAGTAGATAAGAAAAAGATGCAACAATTTTTTTTAGAATCAACGTGGCATCGGTGGCGCGCCGACAAATTTTCGGCGGCGGCGGTGGCGGCGTCGGCGCGCAGACCCCAAAAAATCGGCGGCGCCCACAAATTGGCGGCGGCGCGGCGCGGCCGGCGCAGAGCTCTGGTATGTTATTAAAGCGTGATAGGCCTATAAACGCCATCACCAATTTGACTGAAAATTTTTATTTTTTCTAAAATGTTCTATTAATTTATTATTTTAGTTGAAGGGATAAGCTTATGCCACCAAAAAGATGTCGCGATTTTGGAAGAAGATATAAAAGTGAGATTCAAAAAGAAACAACAAAGCTCAAATTTCGCAGAACCTACATGTGATCAGTGATGCGTCAAGCGCGGTTCACTAACTTAACCATTTGACAATGAATAGAGAATGATGTTGCTTACGGTTTTTACAATAGTGATATCATTGCATGCGTGAAAGTTAACAAGCTAGATTGTGAACAGAAACGTTCTAGAAGATACGCTATTGACCAAAGTGTCTAACACACTTCATTTAGAAGGATAAAAAAAATAGCTTAATTATTAGCAAATCTGAGAATTGTAGGAAACAACCGAGGGGTCAGACGTTGGTTTATATGGAGTTCAGGTGTGCAGTGAAGACTATACTGTGGTGTCCTTTGTAAGACTAGTTATTCGTATCCTTCTTTAGTTGTCAGATATTCAAATATGCCTAATTAAGTGAAACGTGACTTGCTACTTTCATAGTAAATGCCAGTGTTAAAAGGCTGAATTGCACTTCGCGTTCACTATAGTCAATCATATATCTTATAGCGATCAAGAGTTATTTTTAAAAAGGTTAGACCTACATATGGTTTTGCAAATACCTTAAATAATTGGCAGGAAATCAACTTCGCAAATGTCATGTTCGAGAACTCTTATTGTGGCGGACAGGCCACAAGAGATAATATTAGACAATTTGAGCACATAAAAGTAACGTTGAAAACCCAAGAGAGCATGTATGAACTCTTTAAAACACGTAAAGTCCGCCTTAGATAACTTTTATACAGGATTTATTTTTGGCCGAAGGTACCCCATGTTGGGTAGGGATAGCCTCCCAGATAGGCGTATATACATATAATTATATTGGCTGTGGATGGGTATAGGAGGGAGTACAGACCTCAGAAAACCTCTAGAACGACGTATAAGAAAGCTCGTATGAGATTGACGATTTCCTATAAATAGGCTATAATAATGCAATTTTTCATACGGAAGACCAATGTGTGGTTTCATGCCAAAGTATAGCTTGCAAACAGCACTAAATCGGTGGAATAAAGCCTGCCACACGGTGTTCTGCTACTAGTGTAGAGTGATGGCGATCACTCTATGGTCACTGTGCAATGATACAATATTATCACAGTGATCTTCACGCAGTTATTCACATTTTATGTGAACATTTTATACGGCTGAAGAGCTCGACAGTGCTTTCGAAAAATATTATACACACAATTTATCTGTTTGATACAGATTTCAGTGCATTAGGCCTGTGCGGATAACCCGGCAGGGTAGGACTGGGCCCCTCCCTTCTACGGTTGCGCCAGGTGGTGAGTTACATTCAAGGCCAGAGAAGGCCGGCTACTTGATCGATTGGTTTGACAATTCGAAGCTTCGTTTGACTTGGTTCCTTGTTCAATAAGTGGTTCTTTATCCCAACGGTGATCCGCAGTTACATCGTTGATAGTTGAAAGGGATTTCTGTCGTTCTCTTGGCCGGGAGGCACTGGGCCGCCTCCCGCCAAGAAATCGCTGAGTTACTGGTTCGTTGATCGGGTGATCGCTCGCTTTCGGAGCATCAGCCGCATAAAGTGAAATTACACAGACACAGGCTACTTTGGCAAGTCTGGGTGCCTTGACCGCTTGCGGTCTATTCGTAGTTCGGTCGCGTCTGCGTCTGGGTGCCTGACAATCTGCCTATCGTCACAGGCAGTAGCGACCGCCTCATTGTTCCTTGGAGACGCCTCGGCTCCATCGGTCCGAGGGAGATACGATACCTGCTAGGGACCACCCTCAGGTGATACAGAAACATATTATACCTACGTTTTACACACAGCGCCCGCATCTTTGCCTGAGTGAAGGACCCGGCATCTGTAGGCTTCGGCACCCTACCTGTCGCGGTCGCACCGCTCGCTTCTTGCCTCGCAAGCGAGTATAAAGTTACACGGGTGAAGGGCAGCCCGAGTTCATCGGAGACGCCTCGGCTCCGCCGGTCCGAGGGGAGAACGAATAAGCGACGTGCATTATACACATTCTGCATACTGACTGTGTTTCTACTTTAACTACGCCTGTTGATCTTCGTGTTCGGCCGGTAGAAGGGCCTTCGATTGATCGCTTGGTCATACCGACCGTATCGAGAATAAGGAGTTGAGTCCGTGTCGATCTTCGGCGGGTGTCGTTCATGTCACCTTGCCAACTGCCTGATACTCTTCCCACCTGTCAGGTATTTTCCCCTTGGTCATAGGGAAGTGAAAGTGTGTTGGTTACCGTATTGAAGGCTTCGACGTTGCCAAGTGCATTTCGCTCGGTCGCCGTCCGCCCCGGGCGCCGCCCGTCAGTTCACGAGTGTTTCGATTGTCGGGCGCTGGTGTCGCCGTGTTTCTTGGTCGTGACCGTCAGTTGCATTGGGTCTCGGGTCGTGTTGACTTCTAGCCGTGTCAGTCGTTGGTTCGCCTCGGTAAATTCATCGGTTTGAGGGTGCATCGTTCGTCGCGCCTTCTTTACCTTGGTTGATCGTCAAAACCTGGTGAGGTTGGATACGTTTGAAATCTGGTTCCGCATTAGTTGCTAGCAATTCGTCGGTGAACGAGTTGGGTGAATACCGAAGAAGAGTGCAATAAATATACCGTGATGCATATATCTCGCTACCCGCGAGGAGTTAACGTAAGGCGGCCCGTAAGCAGCTGGGTGAAGGCTTGTCACATAAGGAGTCGGTCAGCGTAAGGACTCGAAATCGCGTTCAGTCGAGAAGGATAGAGCGCTCGGCTGACGCGCAATTACAGTTATCAGTGCATCGGTAGAGGTTGGCGAAGTTCGCCGCCGGGTCTTCTGCCCCTGTTCTATAACTTTGTCGTCTGTGGTCCGATCGTTTCAATCTTGGTGTCGAATTGTTCGTCGTACCTGGTTTCATCGTGAATCTAGCGAGAGTTAGTTGCTGTGGACTCTCGGTAAATCGGTAGAAGCTACCGAAGTTCGTCGGCCGGTTTTTCGCTCGTGTCATACGACTTTGTCATTTGAGGTCCGATCGTTTCAATCTTGGTGTCAAACTGTTCGTCTTGCCTTGTTTTCCCGTGAATCTGTTGAGAGTTCATCGGTGTTGGTCGTAGTTTCGACGGTAGGAGCTCGCTAAAGCCGCCGGTCTTTACGCGTAATCTCATCCTGCCGATCGCATATCTTTTGATCAGTGAAACTTAGCGTCAATTGGTTTTCACTAGTGTGTTCCTTGGAAGTGTTGGCAACTCGCGAGTAAGGCGCGAGAAAAATTTGGTACAAGCGTCGCAAAGATTCGTTGCGCGTCCCCGCCTGGGGTGAGCGAGGGCCAGCATCGGTAGCGGTCGACCGGCATTCAATCGTCCGTCTTTCCGTCTTGCTGTCGCCTGTGACATTGGTCTTCTGTCCCTTAATGACCGTCTGGTTAACCGATAAAAGAGTTCATTAAAGACCTTATCTAGCTCCATTAGATAAGGTTATCTTAAATAAAGATACCCGTAGTTAAGTCCCCGTCCTGTCGCTCTCTTCAGAGCTGATGCTGGCCTGTTGGTGATCGGACGGAGTGGGACGCTTCTACGAGGTGCTGAGCTGGGAGAGTGAGTAACTGCCGGTAGCAGTGACGCCGTAGCCGTACGATTATAGCGAGGTTGCGGGTAAACGGACCGTTCGCAGAACACGGGACGACGCGCCGTCTGCAGAGCGAGGAAGCGACGCGCCGTCCGCCCCGTAGTTCTGTACGCGTTGGTGGCGCCTCGTTTTCTCCGAGTGAATATTTCGGCGGAGGTTAATCGGAGCTCCGGCCGTTGGTGATCAGTGATACGACCGGTCGGTCAGGGTATTGCCACCTACCGTCTTGGGTCTTTGTGTTGAGTATTTCCTGGTGGATATTCTCAGTGTTTCTGGTGCCTTGGATCGAGTTGGTGTGGTCACCGCCTAGTCCCGGTGACGCCACCTAGTCAATTTGTCCGTCTTTTCCGAAGATAATCATGTCTTTCTGGCGAGGCCTAGGTCTGAGTCCCTTAGAGTGGCCGTGGTTCAAGTCACTTTGGTCTGCGGAGTTTCGTGAACGTTCGGTGTTGCCCGTCGGTAGCACAAGTTCGAGAGCTGTTGTCTGTGGTATGATACGCCGGAGTGGAGATCGGTCGGGCAAGGGAAAGAGGTCCGTGGCCGTGAAGGGGAGCTCCAAGCGCGGGTCTGCCGCCCGAGAGTTAGTGAACCCTGTGTTGAGCATTGGCCATCCTCAAGCTCAGGACGTTACCCCAAGGTGACCGTGTTCGGGGGGCGAGGCAGACTCTGACGCGACCGAGCTTTATACCCTGTCGCGAGCGACCATCTCAGAGGCCTCTTCGGCTGAGAGTGAAGACGGGGACGGCGCCGCCGCTCCCCGTCGGGCGAGTGGAAGGCACAGACGCAATAACAACCCGGGCGACGCTCGGCATCCTGGTAAATTCATGGGTCGCCCGGGAAGCGAGCAGCTCGACGCCCTCCGCGCGTCCACCGCGATGGGGCCGGAGGGACGAACGCTACATTATTAGAGAATCGCTTGCTGCCTTGGGCCCCGCACACCCTAGAGCCGGGCTTGACCGCAAACTTGGGGACCGTCCCTCTGGCCTGGCCCTATATGTCTCCTCCCATGAGCGCTGCAACTGCTGCATGCTGCTAATTGAAACCCCAAATTTTACCATTATAATTGTATAGGTATATACCGGCGTAGCCCCTCAACCGGTCGGCGAGCCGTACATGGTGTAGCCTACATGACCTCATCACGGGTCGGCGGCATGTGTGACAATTATCTGAGGTGTATTATAATTAGGAAAAGCACTCTACGCTATGGTAACATGTTCGATTTCATTGCCGTTGGTCACTTTCTAGCTTTCTTGTTACGAAGTAAGCAGTTGCAGATATTTTACTCTTTTCGTTTGGGGGAGGGGGCTGAGCCGCATATAGGAGAGCTTAGCCCCCTAGCCCCCTGTCGTCGCCACTATTCGCTAAGTCCCCAAAGATTTCGGCAAAACTGCCACAAAAGTAAATAAAAATTGGGTCACGCTATTTATAACTCGCTATCCTATTGGCTTATCGACGCCTTGGACCTGTTACGATGTATGATCTACGACGCTGGTGTGTGCACTAATATTTACTGGATAGCTAAAGCTTCGGCTATTGGTCCATGGCCGATCGCGAATCACACGTGACTTCCTGTCAGGGATGCGAGTGAATATATTTTCACTAGACCTACCATATGATTAATTTAGTCACACGCAGTGTTGCCACTCCTTGGGTTATTTCACAAGATCTTGGTTTTTTTATCCGAACTTGGGAAATAGGTTTTTTGGGACGAGCTTGGGTTTTTCTTGGTTTTTTTTCGACGGAAAAAAGGGATTTTTTTGACACTTTCGGACATTTTTCGTGAAATTGTGGACTTTTTTCCAAAATTTGTGCCGGATGACTAAAAAAAGGTCATCAGATTTTTGGACGGGAAATTCGGGAAATTTTCGGAAGATTTGTGGGAAATTTGGGAATTTTTCGGAAAATTCCGGGAATTTTCGGAAGATTTGCTCAACTTGGGTTTTCTTGGTTTTTTTACCTTTCAACTTGGGTTTTTTCAAATTTTAGAGTGGCAACACTGGTCACACGCATTCAGCCTGCAGTCCAATTGATTCTGGTTTGATTAAAGGGCAACTGGGTAAGAAAGCAAGATCTCGAGCTTAGACTTGTCTACCGCAAAGAGCTAGGCCTATCTGCAGGTGGTCTGTTTGCAACAAAATCTGGATTTATGAATGTTTATTTTAGACAGATAAAATTGATCGTTTTGGATCAATGCGACGCTATTATACGAATATTGAACAGCTGAGAACATAACGCTGGCGCCTTGTCTACTTAATTCCCGAAGTCACAGCATGATTTGTTTTCGGAAAGCTGTCAAAAACAGTCGTCATAGTAGTCATAATACATAGGCGGATTTGAATGAAAGAAAATGTTCCAATTCTAAACGCTCATAGCCTTTCTGGAACACAATTGTAATTTTACGCAAAAACGCTTCTTGTATGTGAATGTAGGCCTACGCTATAGTAGTACAAGTCGGTAGCGTAGGCTTACCTGCGATAATTATAGGTATATAGCCTAAGTCTATTGCAAAAGATAATGTAACGATGCCATTCAAGGACATTTGCACTTGGGCAAACAATACACATGTAGCTAAAGTTTTACACTGGTTTTCTATGACCTCTCGGATTCCATAATTATTATAAGATCACCCTAATTATGCGCAAGCAGGGCTGTAACCAAGGGTATACGCGGGTATATGACGTATACTTACCCCGGCGAAAAACGGCTTCGTATGCTCACATCCCGAAAAACAGAGTAGGCCCATAGGCCTAAGCGCGTAAAAACCAGAGTACACGGGTAGGCCTATACGCGAGTATATTATGGTACACCGGGCTATTTAGGTGTATTTTTGATGAAATTCGAAGCGAAAGACTAAAAAATCATCAGATTTTTTGGACGTGAAAATCGGGAATTTTTTTAGCGGATGACAAAAAAGGTCATCAGAAATTCCGAAATTTCGCACCCAAAAATTCGATTTTTCTCTCGGTCAGCGTGTACTTGCCTAAACATTTGCCAGTAGTCCCCAGTACAGCCCTGATTATATCCTACCCCTGGATAATGTCCGGAATGTTTTGTTCGGAAGGAATAATGTCCGAAGGATAATGTCCGGAGGATAATGTCCATTTACCATAAAAAATAGTCCAAGTCGATATTCAAGAAAGAAAATAGCGAGTGATCCTCTTTTTTTACCGCCCATAGCCTTTCTGCAAGGAACGTAAATCATTTGTTTGGTTGAAGGCCTATTTGCGCACAAAACGATTTTTGCATTTTCTGTTCGTGGTGCAACTTACAAGCTTACAAGTGTACCCAAGACTGATAGATCTAGTCAGTTTTCGCAATAGAGAATGTAACGTCATTCTTAATTAAGAATATTCTAATCATATTTTAATAAGGATAGGTTATCCTATATACTCTTTAATTGATCAATTGCTATAATCGCATTTTGGTGTTCATAGGCTATAATTATGGTAATAAACATTCATAATCCATTAAATTAATCAAGTGTGTCAAATATTATTTTGAAATAGACCTTTTATCCTAAATCCAGATTCAAATTATCCACTTTATGACGACAGTTTTGCTCATCACGCCATCTGTCGGAGCAGTCGGAGGGATTGTGCGGTTATGTAACCATTACGGTATATGTTATAGGCCCTATGTCTAAATTAACAATGGTACAAAAACGAGGGAAAGGTCTACTGCCTTGTCTATCTAGCAGTGGCGGCGCCAGGATTTCAGTTTGGGGGGGGACTGCTCATGAAGCATCGCGGCGGAAAATTCCATTTTCATCCGTCGAAATTTCTGACGACCTTTTTTAGTCGTCGGCCGAAAATCGTGGATATTTCAATGTAACAAAATCGGATGGCCCTTTTTTTAGGGGGGGTGAGTCTCTTAGCCCCCCTACCCACCTAGCGCCGCCACTGCTATCTAGATGGCCAACCAATGATCACACGGCATGAAAAGCCACAACAACTGATCTACAGGGTGCGCCAAAAAAAATAATCCCCTACGGTTTTTAGCCCATATCTTGGTCAAACATACGAATTTTTAAATGAAACTTTACAGTCTTAAAGGCAATTTATATCTACGAACAATGGTCAAATTACAAAAAAATATTCCAAACAGAACAAAAGTTACACCACTTTTAGGGAGGCCACCCACCGTTTTTTGACAATTCAAAAACGAAGCGCAACAAAAATTAGGTTTTTTGCCAATATCTTGGCCAACATTAAGAATATCGAAATGAAATTTTTACACGCTTATAGACAATTCATATCTGCACATGATGCTCAGATTTCATCAAAATATTTCAAACAGGACAAAAGTTATACCACTTTTAGTGAGGCCACCCACCGTTTTTTGACGATTCAAAAACGAAACGCAACAAAAAGTAACAAAACCACGATTTTATTAAGTCTCATCTCAAATAACTGTTGTCAAATGACCTTGGTAGTGCTTCACAACTTGTGCTCAATGCGCCCACCACCCGCGCCAAAACTTCTTTTGAGTCTCTTTGCAAAGTTCTTGATGGACCTGTTGATTAAGCTGATAGATTCCTTACTTATCAATTTGATCGTCATCTTGCTAAGTGACTTCTCAGTGGCGCGCAACTACGCTGGTGCCCTGTTTCCTTTTTAAATAGTAACAACAATGATCATCTGGCAATATCAAGGCTATTTGATAACAATTATTTAAGATGAGACTTAATAAAATCGTGTTTTTGACACTTTTTGCTGCGTTACGTCTTTGAATCGTCAAGAAACGAGGGTGGCCTCACTAAAAGTGATATAACGTATGTTCTGTTTGAAATATTTTGATGGAATCTGACCACCATGTGCAGGTATGAATTTTCTTTAAGCCTGTAAAATTTCATTTTGATATTCTTAGTTTTGGCCAAGATATTGGCCAGAATAACTAAATTTGGTTTTTTTTTACTTTTCGTTGCGTCGCGTTTTTGAATCGTCAAAAACCGATGGATGGCCTCACTAAAAGTGATATAACTTTTGTTCTGTTTCACATATGGCTATGAAAGCTATGAAATTTGGCTATTGGACGTAGATATGAATTACCTTCAAGCCCGTAAAACTGGATTTGAAAAATTCCTATTTTTGGCCAAGATATTGATAAAAGGCCGTAGGGATTACTTTTTTTGGCGCACCCTGTATACTGATAGAAATGGCATATCGCATTGATCAGCTTGGCTAGACTGCAGGCGCGGCTGTAATAGACTACTACAGACTATACGTTAAATCGCAAATATTCGATTTGTGAAACGTTAAACCGGCGTCAGATTTGCATAACAGACGACTATAAAAGATCTCTGCCTGATATACTTCGGTTATATCTGATTTGTGCCAAAGTCAGAGTTTCTTATTCAAGCAGATGAAACTGTTTGAATAGACGCTACAGCAGCTTCATTGTGCACCTTTCTTTGACGTCTCCATCACAACGCGCAATGGCAACTGGTGGGATCTTCTGGATTGCCTTGACTTCAATGACTTGTCTGGCTATTCTATCGCCATCTTTTGGAGACGAATTGAACAATAATTGTGCAGATGAGGCATGCCAGGTAATCGCAACAATTATCGTCATTTTCATACCACACCCATGCAACTACGAAAACCATATAATATACATGCAACTAAAGCTTAACACAGCACTGTCTTGTAGAGACTTTGCACTCCGCTTCATCCAATGTCAGTAAAGTTGATAACAAAATGACGAGTTCGAGTGTAAGAAATGATGCCCGTATCTTGCAAAGCTAATGCCTTACTCATAATTGCATCCGGTTGAGTCCTAGTCCTAATCTAGGAATGGGTGTTTGTTAATGGCTGACGCTACTTTACTTCATTTCACTATTATTATTACTTCTCTTCTTGAGGAAAGGCACATGGCTATGAGAAATAACATGGATATCATCAAGGATAGAGCAGCGTGGAGACGCCATGTAAAAGCCTCATCGTCGGCGCGGCCTGACGGAGGAGAGCAATGATGATGATGACGACGACTATTATTACCTTACTATAACTTCCATGTGTCATTTTACACCAAAAACATATAGTTCTGGTCACATTTGTTTTTACACTGTTTCTATTTAACGTGCTCTGACAGTGTAACCGGGTCGGCCGGATGTGTCTCATTTTTAAATAACAGAATATATATAATTAGCCTATGTATTGATTTCTGTCTGATTAATCGACTTCGTGAAGCTGCAAGCCTTAACGAAGGCGAAATACTCAAAGCTTAACATGGTGGAAAGTTTCTCAGGCGATGAAGCAAAACAAGACGATGGTGAGGACACCCACAAAATAATTTTAATCGATCTTACAGACATTTTAATGCAATTTTATATATATATATAGGTCTATATATAATATATATTAATGTCACAGTGAAGCCATAAGTATTGAATACGTATTATATTTATTAGATCATTCCATATAGGTGCATTATTTTTTTATAATTTTTTGGATTAGTCTAATTATACAGGGTGGGCCAAAGAAGACCCCACCCCCTAAGGTTTTTTGCCAATATCTTGGCCAGAAGTAAAAATTTTGAAATGAAATTTTACAATCTTAAAGACAATTCAGTCATACACGTGATGGCCAGATTTCGTCAAAATATTTCGAACAGAACAAAAGTTACACCACTTTTAGGGAGGTCACCCACCGGTTTTTGACGATTCAAAAACGCGACGCAACAAAAGGTAACAGAAAGCCAATTTAATTAGGTCAATATCTTGGCCAGAAGTAAGAATATCGAAATGAAATTTTAGACGCTCAAAGACAATTCATATCTGCACATGATGGCCAGATTTCATCAAAATATTTCAAACAGAACAAATGTTATACCACTTTTAGTGAGGCTACCCACCGTTTTTTGGCGATTCAAAGACGTAACGCAGCAAAAGTAGCAAAAACACGATTTTATTAAGTCTCATCTTAAATAATTGTTATCAAATAGCCTTCATATTGCCAGATGATCATTATAATTACTATTTTAAAAAGAAACAGGGTACCAGCGTAGCTGCACGTCACCATGAAGTCACTTAGCAAGATGTCAATCAAGTTGGTAAATAAGAAATCTACCAGACTAATAATTTTGCTATTAAAACTATGAAATTCAAATTTTTTTAAACCTGAAAATGATCAGGGTGTCAAGTACAGACAAAATGTGTATTCAGACACTTCTGGAGCAAGAACCTAGAGATACATTGAGCAACGTTTACTCTGGTAAACAGTGAGAGCGCAAACATTAAGCAGCCGAGAGTTAAGAGATTTGCCGTGAATGAAAGGAGATCTGTTTCGGAGCATGTTGACAATACCCTAGGCTCATGTGCCTCCTCAGTCTACGCGTGCTGCGTGCTCATGGCATGCCTGGACCGGCATTGCATGTCATCACTCGAGCGACTACAGTAGAACGTATACTGTACGCCTCTCCAGCCTGGTGGGGACTGCTGAGCGTGGGAGAGGTCGACCGCATCGAAAGGTTCCTGGGACGTGTCAGACGAGCTGGATCCCTCCCCTTAGACTCCCCAAAAGCAGACATTGTGGCTGAGACTGCTGATGCTGCCCTCTTCAAAGCTATGGTTAAAGACAAAGATCATGTTCCTCATAAATTTTTCTCTTATAGACGTCCTGGCAAATAAAATCTGCGCCCTAGGCTGCATCCATTCGAACTTACCAATAAAAACAATAAAAACTTCATAACACGGTTGCTGTATAAAAACGTTCACTAGGCTTTATTCGCTGCTCCTTTGTGCTTGTTAACTGTCGCGTTATGTCGACTGGTTTTTCAATAAAACGAATATTATTATCGGCTCGATTGTTCTGGTTTCATTGTGAAAGCCAATGGCCCCAAATCTTCGGATTTGAACCCGATAGGTTGATAATCAATTGAGGAGAGCTATGCTGAAGAAATATCACAATCTGCAACCAAAACCAAGAGCGGTAATAGAATATTGATGATCGCATTGGAGTTGATATGGGAAGATTTGCCTTTGGAACGCATCATAGGGCCGTCAAGAACTTTGCAAAGAGACTCAAAAGAAGTTTTGGCATTTGTCGTGGGCACATTGAACACAAGTTGTGAAGCACCAAAAAGTTCATTTCACAACAGTTATTTGAGATGTGACTTAATAAAATCGTTTTTTGTCACTTTTTGTTGCGTTACGTTTTTGAATCGTCAAAAAACGGTGGGTGGTCTCACTAAAAGTGGCATAACGTTTGTTCTCTTTTAAATATTTTGATAAAATCTGGCCATCATATGTAAATATGACTTGTCTCTTTAAGCCTGTAAAATTTCATTTCGAAATTCATACTTTTGGTCAAGATATTGGCAAATAAGCTATGTTTTTTTGCCCACCCTGTATATTTTCTTATACGGCAGGCTTTAGAGGTTAGGCCTACATGTAATTGGCGATGTATATATCTGTTGTCATGCGATTTATCCTGTGCATTAGTCTTGGACACATTTCCTCTTCTCACGAGTCTCAATGGATCAGAAGAAGCATCTGGTGTTGGCAAGAGAGGAGCAACAACGAAAGCTGTGTGTTGCTGTCGAAAGGGATCCAGTTCCGGTGGAAAGTGTAATTACATATTTGTAAAAAAAACAATCTTTGTTCATCTTTGTTGCTAATGGCGCATGTGCGAGGTCTCATTCGTTCGCTTTAACTCAATCGGTATAATATTGTTAATATTAATTTTGTAGTCTGGCATCAGTAAGTCTATTTAGTTCTATGGCTCGTTCGGTTGATTATGACAAACGTGATTGTTCTTCTTCCCTGTGATGATAATCTTTACAAACTGTGATCTATGTAGGTTACTGTTACATAGAATAGGATTGCAAATATCAGAGACTGGTTGGAGATGCCTTTCGATCAGATGATGAGACGAGAAACAAAGGATCGAGACAGATGGAGAAAACTTGTCCATGTAGCGACCAACCCTCTATCCGAGGACGGTTAAAGACAAGACAAGTTACATAGAATTTAGACGGCTGGAGTCTGGATAGAACGCGATTGATTATGATCATGCAATCGAACAGTGTGATCTACGTCACTGCCTTCTAAGTTCTACCTAAAATGGCCACTTTGCTGCTGATTCACTATTGCGCTGTTTAATTAAGTAAGTCTATATTATTTTATCACAGGAAAATTTGTTTGATTTTTGTCAGTTCAGGACACTATTCCTGGTGTCGGGTGTCGTATATCGTGTCCCTTACCCGGTTGGGCTGCTAAGTATTCGTGCAGTTGCGACAGAGGACTTCTATGCTGTGACTGCTACTGTGACTGGTGGTATGGTCCGGTCTGCAAACAACGAAACGTCCTCGATTACGTCAACGTCTAAAACGTTTTTTGGATGAACATTAAACGATTTCAATGAAATAACAATTAGGCCTATAATTATTTAACCTCATTGAATTCAGAAGAAAATGCGTTAAAATCTTGAAATTTCTCCAACTTAAACATATATGTAATTATATATAGTCAATCAGAACAGAGTAACTAAGCGAGGAAAAATATCTAGCTATCGACGCTATCATAAATATTATTTTTGTTGCTGCACAAGTTCATAACAAATATGGAGATTTATTTAGGTAGTGGATTGGTATCACGATGCGGTCGCGTTCACCGACACGTGACAAGGCGTATGGTATTAAATCATGGACCTACTATTATCAAATTAAAGAAACTTTACATAATTCAAGCGCAGAGACACGACAACAGAACACAGAATTACGGGGGTGAAGTGGTGAGTTTGGTGCTTTGGAGTCGGATGGTTCCAGGTTCGAATCCACTTAAAGCCACCGCTCAGAGGATCTTGAGCAAGTCCTTCACTCGCAATTGCTCGTGTGCTTCGGCGTGAAACTCCAATTCAGTGTTCGCTCTGCAGTCGGGAGCGCCTCTGAGTAGCGAACTTGAAGAGGCGGTATAATTATGCGTATACCTTGTCTCATAGCCTCGCTTGTCGACGAAAATTATTCGTGTGACTAAGGTATTTAATTATTAATGTGAGATTAGATCAGAGTTTGTTTTAGAAATATCGAATCGATTCATGCGGATCAATGTTCTATAGTGCATTTATGATCAATGTTTCAGTGCATTCATGGAATTCACAAGAGAACGTCAATGAGATGCTTCTTCATCTAACCACTAAGATAAAAATTATGTTTTCAGACAGTTCATAAATACATGAAATTACGATACTGACGACGTTTAGTGCATTATTATTATTATTCTATAATTACCATAAGAGAAGAACTTGAATGAATCGTGATTATGCTGATCAATGTTTCTCCTTATTCTGCTTATCATTGCGTCTGATATCGGTTTGAACTCTTCTCAGTTAGTTAAAAGCGTCAAGACGTCTCTTGCACTGCGCGTCTGTAGATCCCTCAACAATGGCTACGAATAAGATTTTCTTTAGCTTCGCATTGACTTGTTTGGCTATTCACGGTTACAGTTGCGCAGTGGATACACGTAGACAGGTAATAATCTTAATGATGTTGAACTTGAATCACTGCTGTTTTGTGTACGTTTGTGTGTGTGCGTGTTAGTGTGTGTGCGTGTGTGTATGTGCGTGTGTGTGTGTGCTTGTGTGTGCGTGTGCGTGCTTGTGTGTGTGTGTGCGTGTGTCTGTGTGTGTATGTGTGTGTAAGGTTTATGATGAGGAATAGGGTGACATCTATTCATGTTTATAATTTATGTATGCACGTCCGTAGCCTATCTATGCACTGTTTATATGAACGTATGTTTGTATGTATGTATGTAGGTTTGTATGTATGCAAACTATGCATATTTATTTGTAAGTACATGTACGTATAAATATATGTATGTATGATTGTATGTGCGTATATATGGATGTAGGTATGTAGGCCTATGTGTATATGAATGTATGTATGTATGTATGTATGTATGTATGAATGTATGTATGTATATAACAATGTATGTATGAAGCAATGTGTGTATGTAAAAATGTATGTAGGTATATATGCATGTCAATCAATCAATCGTAATTTGTTGAGCGCCCCTTCAAGGTAACTACTCAGAGGCGCTCCCGGCCGGGATCAAGCGGAAAACAGTCTTCAACAGTTTGTGAAATTGAGAACAGCTTGAGAGGACCTGGTGTTGCATAGTCAAGGGAAGTCCAATCCAGGTTGTTGGACCAATCACAGAGCATGTAGATATATGTATCCGATATGTCATGGATTTGGTACACCTAACAGACTGAAGATGAGTAGGCTACTGCTAAGTGCAACAATTTCGTGTGTAAGCAAATGGTGCTAAAATCATTTGAGAAGTGAATACTTTCATTCCGATATAGTTCCTGCAAAATTAATCAGATACATTTCTGATTTGTTTTCTATTCCTGCTTCACAAAGTTCCAAGCTTTAAATAAAGCGAACCGGTTGGAGCAAAACATCAGCGTACATTTCTCAAGCGATGAAAACTTACAAGACGATGGTAAGTAATCCATTTAAAATGCATGTGCGAGGTAGACTGCTGTATAACACTACTTACTACAATGAGCGCCCGCATAAATGTTTGCAGGAGGGGCTAAACACAATGGCCACGGTCATTTTTAGCATGAGCTTGAAAATGCAAAACAGAAAAATAAAAACTCGGTTATTTTACACATTGGTTTCCAAATGTCAATTTCTCAGTTTCACGTTGTGTAGAATAAGTAAAATTAGCGAATTTTAGTGCGAAGGAATTTATTAAAAAACCAATAAGTAGTAGTTAGAAAAAATAGGAAATCGATTTTTCAGGAGGGGCAAGTGCATCCTTTTGACCCTATGTGCGGGCGCCCATGCTTACTACATGGTCTACTACTGAAATTGCGCAACCACTGCAGGCTGATCGACTAACGAAACAGGAACCTCAATCACGTAACAATCGTTTTGACGAATCGAGAGTGATCAGTTTAATTTTAGCGAAGTTAAGAATACTGCTCAGGGTTTTCAGAATTTATCTGTAGACCTATTAACGAAGATCTTTCAGATTCTAATGTACACAATTATATGCATATGCTGTGAATGAATTAGTATAATTGTGGCTAATTGCTACACGAACCGATCTGCCCGATAACATTACAAAGGAAACCTGACAGCCAACTATATAGTCAGCAACTTTAATTAGTGAAGTCTCCTGACAATAATAATTATAATACATTAATTTTTGTGATTTCAATATTTCCATTTATAGATTGCTTACCTCAGAATATTTGATTATTTTCCTGCACAGCTGATGATATTATAATTATAAGTGACGATTAATCCAAATCCAACTGCTGACATACCTAGATCCTGTATCATATATCCTGTATTATGTGTCATGTATCATGTATCATGTGTTATGTATATTCTTTGTCATGTATCATGTAGGCTATCATGTATCCTGTGTCATGTATGATGTGTCATGTATCATATATCCTGTGTCATGTATCATGTATGATGTGTCATGCGTCATGTATGATGTGTCAAGTATGACTTTTCTTCTGTTTTAGTCTTCGATTCGTCGTTTTCAAGTCAGAGTGGAGTAGAATCTGGCGTCATGAGAAAGAAGCGAACAACGAACGTCTGCTGTTGTAAATGGATCGGCGGAATTGGACGAAATTGTATATAATCTATTTTCTCATAGATAATAATAATAATAATAATAATAATAATAATAATAATAATAATAATAATAATAATAATAATAATTACTATACGTGTGTTCGTGCGTTGGCCTGTGTATACGTGTGCTCGTGCGTGAGTCTGTGTATACTTGTGTTCGTGCGTGAGTCTGTGTATACTTGTGTTCGTGCGTGGGCCTGTGTATACTTGTGTTCGTGCGTGAGTCTGTGTATACTTGTGTTCGTGCGTGAGTCTGTGTATACTTGTGTTCGTGCGTGAGTCTGTGTATACTTGTGTTCGTGCGTGGGCCTGTGTATACGTGTGCGTGTCTCCAGATGTGTCTGTGTATGTTTCTGTGCGTCACTCTTGCATTATTGGATCATCAACATAATTATTATGCATTGCTTGAATCGATCGCTTCCCAAAATTTTACAATTCTTCTCTGCCCGACTTCGTTCTTGCTGTTATGCAGTGTAGGCCTATACGTTTCTAAAGCGGGTCCAGTGAAGCATATGCTGCATACATTAAATTTAAAATTTATATTGGATTTGGACTTAGGATTGTATGCTATTCTAAAACATTTTGACATTGATTGGATATAGGAATGATGTACGTTTGTTTATTATACTTTGTATGTACACCAAAATGGATAGCAATTGGTAGGCCTTATATTAAAGAATATTCTTATCTTTCATGTAGGCCTACCATGTTCTTCTGCTAAGTAGAATCATATTTGTCTGACCAGAAGACCCAACATCCTTGCCATCGTGACCTACATATGTGGCGCATTCCAACAGTGATGGCGGCGCTATGTATGTATGTATGTGTGTATGTATGTGCGTACGTAGGTCTATATAACATGTACGCGAGGCAGCCAGCTCATTTTACTCTTCACTTAATTTTTTAAGTGCTTAGTATCTTTTTAGATTAAAATATTTGATCCGCTGAATAACCCAATGAATCTGACACGACTTACTGAAAATATAATATAGCAGCTGACTGCATTTCACTTATATAAATTTTCATTAAGCCTACGTTTGTAAAACGCTAATTCTTATTTCAACCACTGCAGCAAATTAAGTTCAACACATCTTGAATTTTCTTACCTTTTATGCATCTTATGGTGAAACGCGCAGAACGTTTAGTTGTAGAAGTAGACGTCAATGGATGTTCGATACACTGCAACCTTCCCGGATGGGCTTTCAAGTACGATTGCTCGTGCGAAGGAATGTGCTGCGACTGCTACTGTGACTGGTGGTTTGGTCCAGTCTGCGAACAAAGAAAACTTCTGGAAACTCAAGAATATCATCAGCAATAATTGTAAACAGTGTTTGGTTTAAAAATAATTTCACGCGTTTAAGTCGTCTGGAAATGTCTACAGTAACTAGGCTTAGGCTACAGATGGTCTTGGCAATGCATTTAAAGTAATACAATTATTAGAATCAGTGGTTTTGTCGTTTTAAAAGCGTCTTCACTTCATGAATATATTTTTTATCTTTAATTAAGATTCTTATCGTACCGGTATTTTAAGTTAGGATAATCTTTAATTAATCAATCGCTATTCGGATTTTGGTGGCACTGTGGCAGCGAAGATTGCAATTTTAGACAGTGATGAAAAATGTATTATCTATAGGAGCGAAATATTAGCCTTAAAAAATTATGTTAGTAGCCAAGGTAAGACGAGAAACGTATTGTATTTTAAGATGTAGTTCAATATTCGGTATACAGAGATACTCATTTTAATTCTGCTGTATTGTATAATTTGGATAAAATGCAATTGCAATCCAATCACAACTGGACAAGATTCTCAAAACAACTCCTACTTCTTATTCAAAGAATCATTCTCAATCGCTTGTACATGAAAACCTTGAGAGACCCTGCTTGAATAATATCAAGTCCTGCGAATTTCGTTTAGAAAATAATATCGATAGCTAAGGATCAATACACAAGTACGAATACATTGGCCATGCAAGAACATGCATCTGCTCCGTCTGCTTCATATTATTAGACACAAATGCGACCTCATATAAATGCCAGTCGGTCAAACTAATGAGACTTTTACTGGCAATATGCACGATCAGAAAGTAGTTTCTTATGAACATGTAGTTTGAGACATATGAGGTTTCTTCAAGCCTACAACCTTACATGTATCTGTTCTTCACAGAAGTCGATAGTGAATTCGGCGGTGCTCTAGAAGGCAGTGGCGTAGCCAGAAATTTATGATGGGGGGGTTGGGGTTTTGAAGGCCGAATGCCCCTTCTGACACCAACCCAACAGTATTACAGTAAATAAAAAGGGAATAAAGTAACAAAGGGAATAAAGTAATAAAAACAATTGTTACTACAAGCAATTGTTTTGTTTTTCTAATTAATTTTTAGTTGGATAAATAACCTTTAGAAAAACTTTTTCCTGGGCCAATGGGGTTTTAACCCCCGAAACCCCTTGTCTACGCCACTGCTAGAAGGAAGTCCTCAAGCATAATGGACTGGACTGGCAAAAATAATTTAAAAAATAATCTTCTTTTAATTTCAGACTGACACGGTGCGATTAAAAATATAATAAATCATAGTATGAACGGGTGATAGCAAGTTATGGTTGGAGTAGAATATAACTGTCGGCAGCAATGCAAGGCGGTCCAATATATATATACTGCTCAGTTTCCCTACTCCATCTGTCGAAAGGAAGGTTGAGTGGACCATAAGTTTGATGCGAACAAAATCGTTTCACCAACGACCATGCACCATCAGATAAAGTTTCCATTGAAATCATGATTTTGTCAAAGCACATTATGCCACATTGCCACTTACTAGAAGATCCACTTATTCAATCGTTGCATTTCTGTTGCATCCTCTAGAATAATTGTCTGTTCAGTGTTGCTCACATCCGCATCCGATTCTCAGTTAAAGAGAGCAGTGTGTACTGTGTAGATATTGTGATGTTGATGTTCAGCCATTGAAAGACACAACATAACAATAATTAAGCCACCATGGCTGCACTCAGCGCTTAAAGTGTGAAAAAAGAAGTGCCTGGACGCTCCTTACCTATCCACGCTGTGCTGGCCAATAAATGGCAGGACGGCGTTCAGATTTTAAAATAAGTGCATGGACGCCGTCCATGACCGTCCAGGCACACTTTAAGCTCTGGTTGCACTGCGTAACGTTGCTCGGCATCATTTCGCTGAGATCAGTTTGGCTATTGTTTACATTGTATCTTTTCTAGATGAATCAGTTCGCGTTATTTTCCATAGATTTGAATAGCGGACGAACTCAATGATACAGATTGAACTTATTGATGTCCTTTTTATCGCTGAGTCACATGTGCCAACTGGTTCGATCTCATCTGATTGGCTAGAATGCGACGCAACTGCTTCATTGTGCGCATTTCTTTGACGTCTACATCACAACGTGCAATGGCAGCTGGTGGGATCTTCTGGATTGCCTTGACTTGTCTGGCTGTTCTATCGCCATCTTTTGGAGACGAATTGCACAATTGTGCAGATGAGGCGTCCCAGGTTTTCATGATAATATTCTTATTTCATACTGTGCCCTTGCAAGTGCAATCTATATTGCATTTCTGAAAGTTTGTCATTTTCTGTGTATGTCTGTACCAAGAAAGGCTCTAAAACGGCAACCTTTGGAGCGACTTTGTTTAGAAAACCTTCTCATGCGAATTTGTAGGTTAGCGCGACTGTTTTCTTAATTCACTTAAAATCCCGAGTTATGAAGATTTTAAATTTGGATGAGGGAGTTAGCGCATACAAATTTAAGAAGCCATTTCACCTATGCACGTTAATTATCGCGTCGCCATTGCTCAGCAGACGCCATCTCGCATGTCGTTTGCTGCCAACATTCAATACTTAGCCTACGTATGGGCAGTAGCGGCGCTCTAGGGGCGGGGGTCTAGGGTAAGGTTTACCTAAAAAAAAAGGCCATCCATTTTGTTTTCATGTAAAAATGAAATATTTGCACGATTAACCTCCTGAAACCTCCCCTAAAAATTACCGTAAAGGTACGCACGAGGTTTGCCAAACAGTTGTCGGATATGAAAAAGACCAAATGATTAAAAAAAGGTCGTCAGAAATTTTTGCGGCTGAAAACGGAAAATTTTCTCCCACAAATTCAGCCCCCCCAACTGAAATCCTGGCGCCGCCACTGCGTATGGGTGAGGCCTGGGTCTGGGTACGAAATGGGCGGGCGGTGGGGGATAAATCACAATTCACCGGGCAACGCCGAAAACCTCTGATGGGTGGTGCTGGAGCCGGTGTGGCAGGTTGCGGGCGGAGTGTGGATTGGGAGGATTGTAGACGGGTGGAAGGGTGGGCCGGAGGTTGGGCCGGTGGTCGTGCGGAGTAAGGCGAAAGGCCCGAATTTACTGGTCAACGCAGGGTACCCAGAGGGTCAGGTTCGAAAAACCAAAATTTTTCGAGCAACGCCGGGTACACCACAGCTAGTTGTAAGCGTAGGCCTACAAACGTAATTATTACGTAGACGTGTAGGCTATGTATATCGGTCTATGCATGTATGACATGTATGTATGTATGTATGTATGTATGTATGTATGTATGTATGTATGTATGTATGTATGTATGTATGTATGTATGTATGTATGTATGTATGTATGTATGTATGTATGTATGTATGTATGTATGTATGTATGTATGTATGTATGTATGTATGTGGCATGTGCGTACGTAGGCCTATATAACATGTACGCACAAGTAGGCTATGCATTCATTTATGTAGACCCTGTTGGCCTATGCGTAAGTGACAACACTAAATCAGTTAAGTTTGTTTAGATTTGCATGTGATTCATTTCAACCCAAGTCACTGCATAGCCCACAATATTGCGTAGACAAAGCAGACAAATAGACCTACATATAGAAATTGTGATATAATTATAATTATTAAAAGAATGTGATTAATTGAGAGCAAAGCCAGCGAAGAATATGTGAATAATAATAATAATAAACCTTAATAGTGATTTGATAATGATTTAATAATGATTTACCCAGTGGCGCAGCCAGGAATTTATTATGGTTTTTTGGGTTTTATGGTCTGGCCGGATGCCCTTTCTGACACCAACCCAAAAGTATTACAGTAAATAAAAAGGGAACAAAATAACAAAGGGAATAAAGTAAGAAAAACAATTGTTACCACAAGCAATTGTTTTGTTTTTCTAATTTAAGTGGATAAATAACATTTTAAAATGTTTTCGTATGCCAATAGGGGTTTTTAAGTTTTAACCCCCGAACCCCTTGTCTACGCCATTGGATTTGATAATGATTTACTAATGAATTACTAATGATTTAATATTGAATTAATAATGATTTAATAATGACTTAATTAATTCTGCAGCATGAGAAACTGCAAAATGTGGCGAAGGTGAGACGTTTGAAGAAGAGAATCGACAGCGAACGAGGTTTATCAACAGATGAAACATTGCAACGCAGCGGTAAACGCACCGATAGATCTATACGTTGATCGATCTAAACTGTGTGTGTGTGTGTGTGTGCGTGCGTGTGTGTGTGCGTGTGTGTGTGTGCGTGTGTGTGTGTGTGTGTTTTTTGCACGCGTATGTGGGTGTGTGCACATAGGAATGTCTTTCTAAAGTTTACATGTAAAGAACCTGCGCAATTTGATTAGCCAAGTAGGCCTATAATATTATGTGGTGACCTGTTTGGCCAATTAAGCGATAAAATTTTATCACACTTTAACGCGTCTGAATGAACGAATCTGGTTATAAACCCATTTTAAAATTCGCTTCTATGGTCTTCTTCCGTAGATCTAAACATAGTTGAGGACCTTCCTTTAAAACGGAAATACATTTACACTTTAATAATATTGAGGTAAGCCTAGGCTACCACAGCAGTCAATAATAGCAAGGCCATTGCACATTAGGCCTGATATTAAGCATACATGCTCAGGTTATTATGACAGTTTTACAACTTCACAGCTGAGTCGCTTTACAGTTTAGCGCAGACAAAAGTTATAAATAAACAACAGAGAACTGTCATTGAGTTACGATGAGTTGTGTTATTTTCGTCAGTGTGTGATAAATTTGTCACCGTGGAGCAGTTGCGTAGCCAGGAATTTATTATGGGGGTTTAGAGTGGGGTGTTATGGCCTGGCCGAATGCCATTCCTGACACCAGCCCAAGAGTATTACAGTAAATAAAAATGGAATAAAGTAACAAAGGGAATAAAGTAAGTGAAATAATTCTTACTACAAACCATTGTTTTGTTTTTCTTATTTAAGTGGATAAATAACCTTTAAAAACTTTTTCCTAAGCCAATGGGGGCTTAGGCCTACCCCCGAAACCCCTTGTCTACGCCACTGCCGTGGATACAAATAGCAATCAGTTCACTTCCTGATATATGAATGTATTTGCATTTTAGTCTTGGATACATTTCCCGGTAAGAATGGAACATATCCTGATGTGAGGAAGAGAGATGACAATTTGAAATCATCGTGTTGCTGCAGAAAGGGTGGCGACGAAAAATGTAATAGATCTAAATATAGATTTACATTTTGATTTGCTTGGGTCCATCTGTGTCGATATTTTATCTGCGTTTGACTTTGTCTTTTGTTATGCGTGCGCATTTGTATGTGTAGCCTACGCGTGACCTTCTTGTAAAGCGTTAAACCTTGATTCTTAATCTTTTTAATTCTTAATCTTTTTAATTCTTAATCTTTTTAATTCTTAATCTTTTTAATTCTTAATCTTTTTAATTCTTAATCTTTTTAATTCTTATAATCTTTTTAATTCTTAATCTTTTTAATTCTTAATCTTTTTAATGCTTAATCTTTTTAATTCTTAATCTTCAACATTGTGGACTTTCAACAGAGCGTCACTGCATTTTCAGGATCTTCTTGTCCAACTTAAATCGTAATTAATCGTCATCATAACTTTTAAAGCGACACTCGAAAGTCAGTCATGATGCACCAGCTTATTCACGAGCACGGTACTGAATTTTCCTGTGCTATGGCCTTTATAGAGTGTATAGCGACTGACGAATCTTGCAATTCGTAGGCTATGTACACCGTGTCTAATAAAAGTTCTGGAGGAGGAGATGAGAACGTTGAGCACGCAGTGTCCTTAAGCGCCTCTTTGTCCTCGCTAACGGCACCATTGTTACTGACTCACGATTGTCTTATATTCTAACAATGAATCTGTCTGGTATTTTAGTTGAGGATACGTTTCCTTATGGTGCCGGTTGTCGTGCAGATTGTTCCTGGCCCGGTTGGGCTTTTGGAACATCGTGCAAATGTAGCGCTGGGAAGATGTGCTGCGACTGCTATTGTCACTGGTGGTATGGTCCGGTCTGTGAGATGCAACGCTATCTCGGCTACATCAAGGAGTAAACCTTTGCTAAGGAACATTGAGAAGGAAAACATATTGAAACCATTGTTTAAAGCCTCCTAAAAACAGTTGGATCTTATCTGATTTGAGAAATTCAATTATAAGTAGGGAGTGTACAGCCTACCTTTGAAAAATATACGAAACTATTTTATTTAAAATAGCTACAACTAGCATATGCAATGTCAGTGCAAGCTGATTTGCGCATTGTAGTCTGAGCATAATCGGGACTCCGAATGTTGCCTAAAAATTAAAATGTGTGTAATTGGTTGACAATCTATATAAATAAAGAGAAAACTCTACGTGTCTGTCTGTCTGTTTGACGGGATGCATGTCGACAGTTTAACACCTTTTCACTCCAAACCTTCACTACTGTGTCCGTCTCGGCATGGGACATGCAGTGGTTTGCGAATCTCTGCCACCATGGGGGCCAGGGAGGAGCCAAAAACTCTCATTTTCCATGTTGGACTTTGCCCTTTCGGGCTTATCACTGCACTTTTCTTTCGGTCCCATACGCAATTACGCATAAAAGCAGCGGCTGACACCGTTTTAGAGGTGTTTCAGGACAGCGCTTTTGCCAATCCGGATTTCACGGGTCGCGTACCGGTTGAGGTCGGAGTGTGGTGGGGTGTGGGTGTTGAGGGATCTGGGAGAAAGGGAGGGTAGAAGGGAAGGAGGTACGGAGGGTGGGAGGGAAGTCTGAGTCATTGTCTCCCAATAACCCCGGACAACTACTCCCGTGCCAATTACCCCGGATAACTACACCACCCCTCGTGCCAATTACCCCCCGGACAATTACCCCCGGACAATTACCCCCCCGTGCCAATAAATAAGTAGCCTATATGTCGTGCGGTGCGGTGTGGTCTACCTGAATAGGAATCTGCGAAATCTATATAAACCGGTCTACCTTCGGGAGGCAATATTTCAGACAGTTCCTCAAAGGCACGAATGACCTTGCACAAAGGTAAGCGCAGGAATCATTCTTAATTTCAGTGCAAGATCAGAGTCTTCTTGGTAGCGCTTTTGCAGACCATTTTCCTGAATCTTGCGGTATATGTTATGACTCAGATGATTTGACTTCAGGAGAATATCTACCTCGGCTGTTTATAACTGCCATTCAAAATCAACCATGATGCTCGCTGGCTTCAAACGTTGATTAAACGTAAGCAACTTCTCAAACAGCTCAATGTATGTGGCCTGAGTTTTGTTCTTGAGTAAACGCAATGAATGGTTCGCTTGTTAACCGGAGCATGAATGGTGTAAAGTTGAAAAAAGAATGAAGGAGCCGTTGCGAAAGTACCGTCCATAAACCAGTGAGGTGTATTTTCCAAAAGGCAGATGTTGTCATGAGTCGAAAAAATTAACGGTTGTTATCGGTTGTTATTGCTAGGACCAGAATCGAACAGAAGAAAGTCTTTACCGTCGTCACGTGTAACTTTGTAGCGATCTGGAACGTCAAGAAGGGGGGGCCCGGTAGAGTAATGGTTAACACGCTGGCCAAGAGTGCGAGAGGTAGTGAGTTCGAGCCCCCGTTGGGCGGATTTGCTTTGTAGGCTGCCATTGGCGCCGTGTAATTACAAAGCTGTCTGTGCAGTTGGTAGTTAAGTTTAATTAAGATTACTGCATAACTTGTAAATGTAAAGCGCATTGCGTCTTGCAGGCGTTTAATTAAAGAAAAGATATTATTATTATTATTATTATTATTATTATTATTATTATTATTATTATTATTATTATTATTATTATTATTATTATTAATGTCGGCAACATTCAGTGGAGCAGAAAGCGTATTGTACACAACTTGACGTTGACGTATGACATTTCGACTTAAATGATGAATGGTTGGCAACTTTGATTTTGCATCAGATGTTATTGTTGAAAAACAGACTGAGTTATTAATTGCTGCGGCATTTCTTCCGTTTCTTCAGCCTGTCTCTTCGTTCGGTTAACCGCTTGGAGCACTTCCTGTCTTGCTGGATCCGGACCTGCATGAGAATGTTCGTTGCAACGTCCGACGATCTCTTTAAGCTCAGCCTTACACAGTGTCGCCTTGTTTCGACTATTTTCGCACTCAAACGAAACGACACCATTTGCTAAATTCTTCTGCATTTCACATAAATAAAATGTTCGAAACTAAGTTTATCTTTCCCTCTCTCAGATTTATAAAATTCCATCATGACTAGATATGAATAAATTAAACAGACTGTGTGTATATTGCATTGAATTATCATGGAAGGAAAATATAATTTATGATAATGCAGCATTACCGCCAGGGTTAAATGTCAATCAACTCACCAAGTCGGCTGGCCAATGGGTTAACTCTCTGGGGATTGGTCGTGGGCTGGAGATAGCATCCAGAGGGAGCTATATTAACGGGTGCTGAGCGATTTTCAGTAGCTCCTGACGGTCTGGCTCAAGGTATTGTGTGTAATTATTATTATCTTTAATTTCTAGATTATTATTATGGGCTGGTTTAAGTGGGGTTACTTTATTTATCTTTCTTTAATGAGTCTTAAGATTAGTGTTGTCGGTGACGGCACTGGTTCTTATGCTTGTTGGGTTAACGTGTTGGTTTTATTATAATTTACTAATTCAGATTCATTATGGATATGTGTTTGATTACTGGTATGTTTAATGTTTGTGTGTGAAATAATAATTTGAAAATACATTATCGTTTGTGTTCCATGTAGTTAGTTCCCTAGCTTAAATGGTTGCTGAATGAATAGGCTTATCAGCAGGATTGTTCACCCTCACAAGCTATTGTATTCAGTGATTATCTAAGTGTTTCCCAGATAGATTAGATTTAGTCTATCCACTTATATAGGTACAGATCCTATCGGTGATAGAATTAATGGTCAGCTAAATTTTATGCAAGAGCGTACAGGTAGCGTATGCATGAGAGCGAGAGAAACAGATACCTAGAGAAAGACAGAGAGAGGAACAGAGAGGTATGGAGTGCTAGAAGGAGGGATGTACGCAGATAGCTGAGAAATAAGGGTATAGTAGCAAGGAGTGTGTATAAGTGTGTACAATAAGGATTGAGTGAGATAACGAAGAAAGATGTCTACACAGTAAAGTTAATTTAGGATAGGCTTAGGCAGCGCTGAACGTCTTAAAAATAAGAAGATGCGTGTGAGGGAACAAGTTCACACTGTGCCACGGAGGGGAGTCCTGCGGTAATTGCTACGGGGGGAAGGTAATTGTCCGGGGGTAATTGACACGTGAGGTAGTTGTCCGGGGTAATTGTCCTAGGGTAATTGTCCATGGGTAATTGTCCGGAAGTAATTGTCCTCTCACCATCCTATCGTATTATAGTGTATTATATTAAAGTATAGTATGGTATGGTATAGTATGGTATGGTATGGTATGGTATAGTATGGTATGGTATGGATTGGTCACCGCTCTCATTTGACGTAACAGCATGAGTCATCACTATTCTGCGGCCGAGTGTTTAACCCCTTCTATTGTTGTTGTTCTTCGTGTACAGCTCTTAGGCTTCACAATAGAAACTATATTGCACAATTTAGCCTCCATTTCTATAACTGCAAGATCTAGATTTGTTGTTAATTGACGCGTTTTAGCAATGAATTCCCTAGCCTACATGTAGCCTATAAGCGAAAATGCAATAATTTCCGGAGACTTTTCTGTCGATGAACTGATTTATTAAACAGCTAATTTAATTTGTAGCAAGACGGAAACTAATTGTCTGTGATAAAAAAAGTTTGCTTTATATAATATCAAATACGTTTGTTACGAGAAAGGAACGTGTAAATTATTTTAAAAATCAAGAGAGCCTAAAAGTTGTTCAAGTAGTGACCTTTAAAGCAAAACCGTGAAATGAAAGCTGTTCTGAATTTTTAAAGCAATGTCGTTTACAGATAATAATCTCGACTATCTTCATTAAAATTTATACTGACAAAAATAAAATGAAATTAAGCGAAAAGTAAATGTTGAAAGAGCAGAAGACAAATAAAGTCGTATGATTGATTGATCGAAAGCACCATGTTATAATTATCATCATTTGTTGTATCATTTGTTGTATCATTTGTTGTATCATTTGGACCAAGGTACACGACGTTCAGCTCCGGTTCCTCCTCCTCCTCCTGCCTCCAGGTCTTCCTCTGCGTATCTCGATGGTCTTGCTCCGGCGAGTGACGACGGGTCAAGAGTGATCTCCCTCATTTCAAAGCTCGTCTCACCATCTGCAGCAGGTTCTTCATCCGACTTCTGTCGTTTCTCTCTAGTGCGATCCATCATCATTCTTCTGCTCCCGAGTGTTTCACCTCTTCTATTGTTATTGTTTGTGTTACCCTCTCCACCACCCCTTCCTACGTCACCACCCCTTCCTACGTCACCACCCCTTCCTACGTCACCACCCCTTCCTACGTCACTTGCTGTTGACGATGACGAAGGACTCATCATCTCCATTCGGTTCCTATCGTCATCCGCAAAACCCAGATTCGAGATTCCGTGCAGGTCTTCTCCAGTTCGATCGGAGTCTGGCGTTCTGATTTCAAACTCCACAATGGCTTCTTCTCTGTCAGCATCTGCAGCGGGGTCGATGAACTCTCGCTGGAGCTTCATCCTAGATGGAGAGAGGATTGGGAAATCTGCATCATCGTCTTCCATTCGTTTCCATGGCAACGACATCTCCAGTTCCGTCGGTTGACGTCGCTCACCTTCAGAACAATAGACGGAAAAGAAATCAGTGCAACCAGTGGAAAATATTCCATTTGCCAAACGTAAATCTAGGAATAATCTAAAAGTAGGAATAATCTAGAATTAAATATTATTAAAAGATTCATTGCTGTCAGAAATTTCGACTTCCGTTAATTAGACGTATACTCAATGTACTGGTAGGCTACTCATATAATTGATTAAGAATGGATGTCTGATATTCTTGATGAAGACATGAGAGAAACTGATTTAGGATGAAAATGGTCAGAAAGTGTTTTACTTCTCATTTCCGGGAACATGGCGACACCTCCTTCCAGGTCATCATCTGATTCACTGTTGACGAATTCCGTATCTGGAAGAACTGGAAGTCGTTGGATGACCTCAGATCCTGAATGGAAACCAACACAACAACTATAGTCAGATTGAATACAGTCGCCGTCATAGACGTTAAAAAAGAAAAAAGAAAATAATAGCAAAAAATAGTTTTAACAAACAGTAAAAGTAATAGCAGACAATAGTAAAAATAGTAGCTAAATTACATTAGCGATAGATTATCTACTGAAGTGCGTTTTATTAATGAGTGCAAATTTTTCAATCGATCAATTTAGGACGGAATTCGTTTTATAAATTAAGAAAATGTAAATTATAATTATTACTTAAAAGTCTCTGATAGACCTATAATTAGGATAAATAAATAGGCTCTAATGTGATATAAAAATTGTTCATTTCACAAAAAGACGAATTCGAATAAATCTGATTGAGTGACTTCTGCAGATCAACGATGACAAAGGAAATCGAACAATGCGATTTACTATATATCAAAGTTTCTCATTATGTATAGGCAGACATGCAAACAGACAGACAGACAGAGAGACAGAGAAACGTGGCAAGAGGACCAACATCACCTGTCAGTCGACTGTTGTCTGCGAAGCTGACTTTCTTTCCATTCATTCCGTTTGTTGAGCTGTGTTCATCGGTTGCCATTGGAAACGAAGGAGGTCTGACTGCATACTCTGCACGTGTTGCTGCTGCTGATCCAAGCGCAGCACCGATCGCCAAAGAAGCAGATGGGGAGTGAAGTGATGGCGGCGGAGGGGTCGATGCCACGTGACCCATCCTTTCGCGGGAATTCTAAAAATACCATTCACAGAACAGTATAATGCAACGCTGATGAAACGATTAACCATAATTGGGATTACATTCTAAGAGTAAATAACTGCGATGAAAATACAATAAGACTCTATGAAGTAGGAACAATTGAACATCTATGGATTCGTGCTTGCATCTGATTGCATTGCGCTCTCCGGTATTGCAATGGATAACACGCTGGCGTAGAGATCAAGAGGTAACGAGTTCGAGGCCCCGTTGGGCAGGCACGCTTTGTAGGCTGCTATTAGCGCCATGTATTGCAGGCTGTCTGTTCTGTTGGTATAGTTAAGATTTATGTATTCTGTAATCTGAGTTCCTGTAAATTCTTTCAACTGCATAATTGTACACTGTAACCGGTTGCGGTCTGTCAGCCGGATTGTTGATTAAACGAAAATTATTATTATTATTATTCTACAAAATAATTTAATTGCTAAATACTCAACGAGAAACATCAATAAGCCCCATGGGTGAGTTGTAGGGCTGTAGGCTATGCGTCATCTCGTGTAAACTTTGAAGATTCGGAATGCGTTTGAAATAATAGGTCTATGTATTACTATTGTATTAGTATAGGCTAGATCTGTTCATTCAACTGAACATCCTTCGTTCATTCAGTGATTTACAACTGCTCCGTCATGTCTTCATGAAAAGTGATTGACTGATTGATCGATCGATCGATTGAATGATTGCTTGATTGATCGACTGATTGATTGATTGATTGATTGATTGATTGATTGAATGATTGATTGATTGATTGAATGATCGATTGATGATTGATTGATTGATCGACTGATTGATTGATTGATTGATTGATTGATTGATTGATTGATTGATGAGACGATTACTCTGTTGGTGAGGACGACGTCCTCTGAGATGTGGTGGGTTCTGCTGGCGTCCTTCATCTTTCGTCCAGTCTGAGATTCGAGGACCTGACGATCGAAGACCGGATACAAAGCGTCCGGAGATTCCATCACTCGAGGAAGACTTCCGTTGGAATCCCTGCACGCATTGCAATGACAACGCCGATAATGATGAATGTGCAATACATTCATTCATTCGGACATTTATATAGCGCTCCTTCAAGAAAAAACTACTCAGAGGCGCTCCCGACTCCAGCGCGCACAAAAGTTTTAAGTTTAGTAAGGAAGGATCCTGATGGATCCTGATGGAGTCTCATGGTGTAGGCGTAACTCAAGAGGAAGGCCATTCCAGGCCACTGTACCAACCACAGAAAAGGCTCGATTCTTCATGGTAGTAGTACGAGCAAAAGGAACTAAGAGGACTCTCTTATCAGCAGAGCGTAGCTGACGACGTCGTTGGATATCCAATGTTATACCAATGTTATAGGTATGCTGAGATTGTGATGCTAGTAAGGACAAAGTGGAAATGGTGGGTGGAGGACTGGAGGTGGTGGGTGAAGGTGGTGAGTGGAGGTATAGGTGATGTGGTCAGGGTGGGTGTGGTGAAGGTGGTGGTGGCGGCATTGATAGTGGTGAGTTTGTAAAATATTTTAAAATATTTTTGTGTTTTAAGCTATTGTAATTTATTGCTTCATGGCTTACGTTACTATTGAGGTGACCGACATAATAGTTCATCAATGAAAAAAATCAGATGCAGATGATAAAGTTAGAGATGATTGCGAACGCGATGGTGATGAAGGGGAGACCACGATAATAAGAGCAGAGGTCTATTACTAATTATTAGACGGCAACAACAACAACAACAACAACAACAACAACGACTACAGTACTGTTAATTACAACAACAACAACGACTACAGTACTGTTAATTACAACAACAACGACTACAGTACTGTTAATTACAACGACAACGACTACAGTACTGTTAATTGTTAATTACCACCAGTTTCCGAATCCTGGGTGGTTCATGTTGGATGCGGTTGGAGCAAAGAGTTGACTGATGGACGGCGTTCGGCTGAGATCCAAGTAGGAGACATTGCGGTAGAGATGCGACGAATGATTTGAATCCGATCTCTTCAGGAATTTCTTCGCTGCTTTTGCGTTGATTCGATTGTAGACGGAAAGGATTTGCCATCCACCTCGCTGTGGATTCTTTTTTCCGACGATGAATGGCTTCAGGTAATTGTTGTTGAAGTGAGAAAAACTAAACAAGATGTTATAAGTAGTAAGACTGCATCAACCGCATAAAATATACCTTATGAATAAAGAATTTAAATTCCGCCGTATAAGGACCATTACTTCTGTCACTACAAAACATAAATTAATTAGAAAATATTAACATGGGCGGAGTTTATCAGGGGCTAGGGGGCTAATATGTAAATAATAATAGACCTATTATCCGCGATATGCAGATTGGTTGTAAACTGCAGGTAACAATCGTTTGTGCAACGCTACAGGAAGGAATGCGGCGGAGAAGATTTCGTAGCAACTTAATTAAAGGAGGTTTCTAATAATCACCGTTCTCTGAGCAGATGATGACCTTTCTGGTCTGTTATGTCTTCAATTCCACCCATCGTGTGATCAATAAACTACAAGACGAAAACAAAAATCTAAATAAGAGATTAAACGCTTACAGGCATTATTATAATATAAGAAGTGTCTACAGCTTTGAGAGAACCAAAGTTTAATGACATCAAGCACTCTACAGAGTAGGAAGTGTAAGAATTGTACAGCGTAGCATATTAAATAGGTTCACTGAGGTAAACAGATGGTCCGGTAGCTCGAGCATGTTGAGTAGTTGACTTAGTCGGTGTAGACCTTTAAAGGTCGTGCGCAGATTGTACACATCATGCGGAATAGTGACAATGCCTGAGAAACAATGTCATTGTTAGAGGTTGCGACAAACGGATTACAACATTGCTATTATATAATATTAGCCCAGCTAGCTACATCGGTAAGAGCACTGGTCGCGCGTCTGTAAGCAACTCTGAAAGTGAGGGCCGCGGTTCGCTTCCCGAAGGCGGCTATTTCATAGATTCAAAATCTCTGGCTAGCATGGTCCGTCCACGTTTGCTACTAAATCCCTCTAAAACTCAGTTCATCTGGTTTGGTATTCGCAGGCAATTGGCATCCATTGACCTGCACTTAATAACAGCAACTTTCCCTGATATCTCGTTCTCTCTCACAGTGCGAGATCTTGGAATTGCTTTGGATCAAGAGCTCAATTTCTCAAAGCATATCAATTTGGTCACTCGTAGTTGCTACTACCAGCTTCGTCAACTCCGAGTTGTCTCAAGATCCCTCTCTCATAGTGCTATTATGACTCTTGTGCATGCCTTTGTCACTAGTAGAATTGATTACTGCAGTTCGGTACTTGTGGGTCTGCCACTTGGACTAATTGGGCGCCTTGAACGTGTTCTTCGTTCGGCTGCTCGCCTCATTGGCCGCATTCCTAAATATGCCCCCGTTTCTGATTATATGCGTGACGTTCTCCACTGGCTCCCTGTTTCACAGCGCATCTCCTACCGAGTTGCTGCACTTGTTTGGCGATGCCGTCTTTCTTGGGCTCCATCGTACTTGTCTAGCCTTTGTCGACCTGTCTCAGACCTTTCAGCCCGTCAAGCTCTTCGCTCGGCGGCAACGGGTAAGCTTTTGGTGCCGCGAGCTCGCACTTCTATGAGACAGCGCCGAGCCTTTTCTGTTGTGGGTCTCGCTATCTGGAATGGCCTCCCACTAACCTTGCGACTTATGCCTAGGCTAAATTCCTCTGCATTTTTTAAGTATCTCAAATCCTATTTTTTTAGCTGTGGCTGGGCTGAGAGCGCCTCTGAGTAGATTTCTTGAAGAGGCGCTATATAAATCCTCGAAATGAATGAATGAATGAACCTAAATGGCGTGGGGTCCATTCAAACGGGCGAGCGGTGGTGATTGGTGAAGGATCTCACCAGAGATCAAATTCATTGAAAAATGAACGGGGTCATTAAGGTCTTAGACGGCCGCTATATAAATCCGATTACATACATTTATATAAGTAGTTTTAAATATTCCAGTTTGCAATTATCAGCTATGCCTACCCCAGTCATTATTGCACCATGATCCCACCATCTTCAATTCGCTTGTAGCCCAACGCATTATTGTTTTGGCCTACTAAGGAATGCGTATATGCCACTTTCAAGCAGACTCTTGCGACATCTGAACTGTTCCATCATGCACTCGTAATCGTAATCGTAATCTCCTAATTTCTAAAGCGTCCCTGGAAAGCCAAGCGTGGGGCACCGGCTTAATGACGAGCGCTGCGTTGAGTTAGGAGGGTTGTCCGTGAGAGTAGTCCGTGGTGGTCCAGGTCGAGTTACCATAGGATCAGGTTCAAATGCGTTGAGTCAAAAGGGTTGTCCGTAAGAGTAGTTCATGGTGGTCCGGGTCGAGGTACCGTATGATCAGAGGTGTGGAACAGCTACTAAGGTGGGTGTCGTCTGAGCCGGGAATTGGAGGGTGGGGGATCAGGTGAAACAGGATAAGAGTTCTTGAACAGGAGTGTCTTTAGTTTCGAGTGAAAGACCCGAGGTGTGATGGATAGAGGAACCTGAGGAAGGTGATGGTTTGTGATTAGTAATGATGGAGTAGGAACTGAAAAGGATCGGAACTCAGCAGGCAGATCATTCTAAAGGCGTGGTGCTGAGTTGGATATGGCTCGGTTGGAGAACTTGAGATGGCTTGTGACCGGCGGTCGAGAGAGTGTAAGGCAGGCGGATGATCGGGTAGAACGGGTAGGCTGGATGGTGAACAGTTCGCGAAGATATCTGGGTTGGGAGCATTGTAAGGAGTTGTATGTTAAGGAGAGAACTTTGTAGTGAATTAAGTGTCACTCACCCTGTAGACAATCTTTTCACCCATCGACACAACTCTGTGCTCCGCTCGTTTCACTTTGAGGAATGTGACGAGAGCCTTGATGGTGCTTCCCTGTTGAACAGACATCAACACTGAACAGACAGATGGACCTTTAAGGAACATGCATGAACAGAAATATGGAACGATCAATGAAAAATTGTAGACCTATGTATAATATTCAGGCTATATATATATATCATCATCATTGGCGAGCCCCTCTCTGGAGCGTAGCCGTTTCCATCGTTCGTTGCCACGAGGCCCTGTCCTGTGCTCGTCTCCATGCCGTGCACAGTCCAAAGTTCAGAGGTCGGAGATCCGCCTCAACCGTTCGGGTCCATGTATGTCTTGGTCGTCCGGGTGGTCTCTTCCAGCCCCTTGGTGGGCCAGCGATCAGAGCCTTGAGTGCCCTAGCGTGATCCTGCCTGGAGTCACAGCGTGCAAAGTGTCCAAACGTGCGTAGTCTTCGCGACTCGACAAACGCTGAGATAGGAGTCTGTCCTGTCCGCCTGTAGATTTCTACATTGGTAACATGCGCAGTGTATGGAACTCGCAAGATCCTCCTCAGACACCACTGTTGGAAGGCATCCAGTTTATATATATACATATATAATATACATGTATATGTATATAACACTACATGGTTCATTCATCACCAATTTATTGATAGATTGCACATATTTTAAATAGAATATAATATATTATATTGATTGAGTGAGTACGGTAGTAAATTAACTGCTTTAAATATGAATACCATTGTGATGTCTTGAACTTTGAAACTGCAGCGTTGCAGCAGATAATAATTATTATTATCTGCCATAATGGACTTAGGAATAATTTAAGGTTCAAGCAACAAGGAAGAATCTACAAATTCCAGATATATTGATGATATCTGTGCATAGAAATTGTAGGATATTTTAACACACGCATGCGCTGTTACCATGGCAATGCGTTGTTACCATGGCAATGTTGGTGAAGTAGACGACAACGACGGTGCTTGTGATGAACAGACGGCGATGTTTGAAGTGTCCAGAGTCAAGAAGGACGGCGAGGGCGAACGCGATGGCTCCTCTCAATCCACCGTAAGCCATGATGAACTGATCGATCTTTGTCAGCTTAATGACGCGAATCAAGTTGGCAAAGTAAGTGAGTATGATGACACCTATACAGACGAAGCAGTGAAACATTTGTCAAAAAATATCAGTTCACTAGTCCACAATTCTGAGATTGAGTGGTCTTTTCGCTAACAAACAAACACCTAATCATATTCGTAATCTCCAAATTTCTAAAGAGCCATTCGAAGCCAGACGCAGGGCACCAGCTTATTCACGCAATGATTGATTGATAACAATGATCACAGATAGTACCAAAGTAAATCGGGCACACACTCAGAGGAGACTCGATGCTACGAACAGTCATAGAGGGGAAAATGGATGGAAAAAGAACGAGAGGCAGACCAAGACAAAGACTGTTGAACTGGCAGTACTGGATGATGAAAGACGGTTATCAGAAGCTGAAAAAGAAAGTACAGAACGGAGAAGAATGGTGACAGACATCAAACATACGAACCTGCCTAAGGGCAGAGAACGAAAAGAAGAAGTACCTACATCACCTGTCAAAGATGATGAACTGTGCGGCAGATAAACTCAGTTAAATGTACGATCATTATTTTGTGTATTTAAGAGTAGAATGGCAAGTATACAGTTTCTTATCAGACATTGTCTTCTTCTTCTTCAAAGAAAAGAGGGAGAGATAGATCAATCCATATGAATAGACATCCAGCCCTGAAATCAATGGGTAGACATTTGGCCCTGAAATCATTGAGCTGACAAATGGCATTTCAATCGCATCTACACAAGTCATGCAACGATCGACACCACAACGGCGTCTCTGTATATTTACCAATGGCGCGAAAGATGAGGCAAAAGACGAGCGTGAGAATGACGAATCCTGTGTCCCAGTGGTGAGTGTCGCTGACGGCTGAAACTCCGATGTACATAAAGATGATTGTTTCGCTGACAGATGCACCCAACTTCAGCACGAATCGGATGGTCGTCTGAGATTTCTGAGAGAAATTCGCCTCCACATACTTGCGCATCGTTATTCCGCAGAACGTGGTGCTGACGAAATAGAGATGAACAACATAATTATTAGGGTCTCAGGTCATGGCCTACTACGTACGTGTGCATGTAGCCTACTCGTAGCCATTATGAACCATGGTTGGTGCTCAACAATTAACTATAGGCCTAACGTAAAGATGTCACTAGATAAGACCAGTGGATTATACGTATACGAGTTATAATTATTGTTAATGGGTGGAATTAACACAAAGGTCTGAGAGATTAATAGTGACTGTGAACTATTTACTTTCTCAGATACAACAACGCTAGGCCTTACAAGGTTGCATCGATTGAAAAAAGGATTATTGCTTCGCGCAAACCGTATTTCTCCTTACAAAATGTCCATCAAAAAGTAGGCTAATTTAACTCAAACAGAAATATGCCTAGGCTAGCCTATATCATATTTTACAATTAAATAATAATTATGTTTTTCTGAACCTAAATGTCGCTTTTATACGGTAGTAGGTTTTTCTTTTTCAGATCCTCGAACACTGGTCTATCTTATAGTACTTAATTAATATAACTGAGCGATTTCGATTCTTGCTTGTCTCTTAGTAGGCCTACTCAGTCGAAACAATTCAGTTCAACGGCCGAATTTCTCGTATTCCACATGGTACTGTATTGAGTCATATTTGATTATATCTATTCGTTTCATAATTTATTTTCAATCCCTTTGACAACCCTTTTGCTACCCAACACCGTCACGTTCATTTCCACTTTCCGGACTTAGCATAGATCTAATTGCTAGCTTCTGAGTTTTGGCAGTCTTAGATAGCTTGAAGTATAGAATACTAAAAATTCTAAAATCCAACTCGTTGGTCTCTCTTCAGATGCAAGTATTGTTTCCAATAATTCACAGACGATCAGAAAAGAAGCTACCATGAATTAATTATAAAATAGTTGAATGTCGGTCCTTTATACGTCCACACGGAAGATTTAGACATGTAAGCAAAATCATGTAAATATATATAGGCCTATCAACTCACGATATGATTCCGGATAGATGGAACATTTCGGCGACAATAAAAGACAGGTATCCGATGACGAAGACAATGAGAGGTTCCATGATGCGAACGTGTTTCGTGAAGCGAGACATGAATCCAGCGAACAATCCAAGAAGCATTCCGATTCCAGTCGCACCGAAGACGATGACGAAGAAGGATCCCACTCCAGCCACCACATCCACGGGAAGAATGTTGTCTGCTCCGATCTCGCTCAGACCCTCGAACAGGTGGTAAAGCACCTGGAAACGAATAGGACGACAACACAGATGTCAGTATTGTATCTATAAATTGTATTGTATCTATAAATTTATAAAGCGTTTATAAATTTATAAATTCAGTAGGCTATAATGTAAAGATAATGTATACAGCGATGGCAGGAAGCAGCAGGGGAAATTTGCTAAATCGATTACCAATAGAGCGAGAGAGGAAAAGCGTAGTCATTGAGTGCGACAGTAAAACACTTGCAAGTGTAGGTTTTTTACTCTTGGCTTCAATAAAATAATGTGTTATGAAGCTTATCACAGAAACGAAAGAAATAAAGGATGACAGGCCTGAAGAAACTAATGTAAGAAAAGTAACAACAAATTGGATCTAAGGGTCTGTTAAGTTACATGTATGCGATGATCTGTAGAAAGAGAAAGAATAGACAAATAGATAAATTAAACATGAAAACAGGTTCTTTGTACTTTGTCTATTTCAACAGGCGAAACTTTAAGAAGTGAGTCGGGTCTGCAAATTTACTAAACTAAATTAACAAATCGCTGTATTAATATAGGCCTAGCAAAGCAAAAGCACACTTGAAAATAAGAAAGATGAAGCCGATAATTTATTATATAGAAAACTCACGACAGAGATTCCGTCATTGAGAAGCGATTCCCCGAAGACGATGATGTAAAGGATTTCGTTGACATGAACGGATTCGAAGACGGCTAAAACGGCGACTGGATCGACAGCAGCCAACAGCGACGCAAAGACGAGAGAGTCGAGTAGGAGAAGTGGACTCTCGAGATTCTTGAATCCTCCTCCCTCGTAAACACCCCACAGGGCGAAACCGAGGAAGAGCGTGTTGAGCAGGGTACCAAGGATGGCGTAGAGAAGGATGGTGCCCAGCTGGTCGAAGAAGGACCTGGCAGGCATGAAGTACCCTGCATCGAGGATAATCGGAGGCAGGATGACGAGAAAGAAGAGAGTGGTGTTCAGCTCGTAGCCTTTCTCGTTTGCAAAGTAGAGGAAGAGGCCAAGGATGACGCCAATGATGATGAGGAGACAGCTTTCTGGAAAGAATCTCGAGAGGTACTTCTCCCAGTGAAAGACTACAAACACAATGAACCCTTACAGTGTTTCGTAGCAATTGTTCTGGGGAAAGTGATTGTGTGGCCGTTGTGTCATATCCTAAGAGTTCTCCGGAGTTCTCGGAGTGAAACGCATGGGAGAGCTTCTGAAAGGCTCTTGTCAGATAGATAAGATAAGATAACCCATCTGCGTGTAATTCGGAATAGACTCAATGTACTACCAGTGCCGGCGCTAGGGTACCTGAGGCCCCCCCCCAAAAAAACCTTGAGGCCCCCCATACCTTGAGCTGTCATCTCGGCAAAATTTCTCATAATATAAGGGCTGAAAAGACATGGTCTTTTAGACTTCAATAAATGTCCCCTCCCAATTGTTACGATTACGATTACGATTGTTACTTTTTTGGAATTTCCATGCTGTAATGGTAGAAATTTTAAGCTGTCATCTTTAAAAAAATTGTTCATTTTTCAATGCTGTTAGTCGTGGTTTAGGACTTCAGAGTGTCCCTCTCCATTGTTTAAATTTGTCTGATTTGCAAATTGTAATGCTAGCATTTATAGGCTGTCATCTTAACAAAATTTATCATTATTGATAGTGGATGATACTTATGAAATATTTCTGAAATATTGGGGATACAAGGATTCCGTCCCAACCACAAATTGTGGGGGCCGTGCCCCTGTCCACATCCCAAGTCTCCTCTTTGGTTTTTTCTCTTTGGTTTAAGGACAATGCCCTACTGGTTTGCGTAATATTATTTTGTATGCTTTGCGTTAAAACATAATTCGGTGCGTGGTTTCAGGAATGAACTGTCGTGAAAGGTATAATTACCAGCTACATTTGAGGCCCCTTGTACTTGAGATCAAACACATACCAAGGACATCTGGGACCCTACACAGGCTTTAATGTTTGGGTCTCATGCAGGTTTTATTTTGAGGCCTCATCCAATTAGCATTAGAATAGGCTAAGTTACAATTTATAAACGTTGTGTTTGAGAAAGTGGACGAAATTGCATGAATTAGTTTAAATGGCTTTAAATACTTAAGCCCAAAATCACAAATAGGCATAATGACTAGCTAATTTGGGGGCCCCTTTCAGACTCTAATGCGCTTTATACTTACGTTCAAAATCAGTATGATATTTGCATTAGGTCTGCTATGGCAGTGCCATATATGCTTAGTTGAGGCATGCACCAGACCGGATCTGTACATTCACAAACAGGCATAATGACCAGCTAAATTTGGGGGCCCCTTTCAAACTCGGGGCCCCCCGGCCGGGGGGTACGGGGGGTGCTAGCGCCGGCACTGTGTACTACGGAGAATGAGGAAGAAGAGGAGAGGTTATGCGGTTCAAGAAATTTCTTAACAGAAACCCTGACCAAATGTCTCTTCATCATCGATATATAGGCATTTACTCACTTAGGCTATTATTTTAACGGACTGTTTCGTATGGTGTCCTCTTATTGTATTCTATAGTCTATAAATTGTGTCTAATCTTAACGTTTCGCATCTTACAGTGTAAAATTTTAGCATGGGTATTAATTATTAATGAACATCGTATGCTATTAAAAATGCGCTGGGCGCCCAAATTCTTATAAATCAAACAACAGTTTAAATACACTTTACTTACAGATTTTTGCTCCGCAAGCGTACAGAATCCAGATTGCAACAATGAAGTTTGGCTTCACGTATGCAAAATCGAACTTTGCCACTTGGAAACGCTTCACTTCGTGTCCCCCGTGCTCCCCACCTCCTCCTCCCTCTCCGCCATGTTCTCCACCTTCCTCTGTTCCAGCGTCACCATGACCACCGCTGTCCTCTGGAGCGCCATGACCTTCAGCTGGAGCGTTACCTGATGCCACAGCCACCAGAACCAATGCGAATACGACGCAGACAATCAACGCAGGATTGTAACCTCCGACGAGTAAATTCCTTTCTTTCTTTCGATTTGGCATCTTCCTTTGTCGTCTTTGATTTTCAATGGAAAGAACGATATCAACGGCGCTGACGTTGCGACAGAAAACAAATGGCCTACTGTTTTAACAGCTTTTAAACACTAGAAACAAATTTGGAAGCTACTCGACTCACATAATTTTATTAGTGATATCGTGAAGTCAGAGGCAAGCGAGACCCTACGTGGTCGATCGACGACAGGACACACATAGAGATCTGTCAAAGGCTCCCAGTTGATTCAATTTATTAATTTTGTTAGCTGTGTGTGCTGTGAATTCATTAACTGGTCGTGGACCTGATGTGGGAGGTTAGCAGCCGCGAGGGAGCCTTGTAGGATGACACGGCCCACTGCGGCGCAATTAATCCGATATACAATGTATGTGCACAGGTTTAGCGAAGCGGTAATCTGCTAATTTATGCGATGGAATAATAATATAGGGAGACACAGAGAAAAGGATTCAAAGAGACAGAACAGACAGAAGAAGTCAGAGTATGAAAACAACGGTGGACGGGCAGAGATATTGCGAGACAGAGTAAGAGAGAGTGTGAGAGACAGAGTAAGAGTTAGGCTATGATAGGCTATGATACACTATGATAGGCTGTGATAGGCTATGATGATAGGTTATGATAGGCTATGATAAGCTATGATAGAGTGCAGGAGAGAGAGGGAGACACAATGGTGTTGCAAGGTATAACGATATTAAAGATGCAGAGCCGTAGCTGAGGGATGTTTTGGGTGTATGAACACCACCACCCCAATGAAAAATGTAAGAATAATGGAATGCATTTACTAGCACATAATGTAAGAGCTATACAGTGCGCAATGTATTGGCCGCCCAGAACACGCAGCATGAAAAGGCTTGAAATTTGATAGTTTTATGCCGCGGTGAACGGTTTTCGTTCGACAAATCCTACGAAAAGAATGTGATGACAAAAAATCATCAGAAATTTCGGCAACTTAAGAAAGGTCCGAAAATTTGGCCGAAAAGTTGGCAAACACCCCCGAAATAAAATCCTGGCTACGGTCTTTTAAAGAGGCCATGATGTACAGAGACAAAGAGAAGGACTGCAGGGTAGTGATGATCGAGTGATGACGTATCTATAGAGACTTCATGCAATGGCATGCATGCAACGGAAGCGCAAATCTGAATAGAATTGACTGCGTTTAATTAATTAGAACAAGAAAGAACCAGTTCGATGATTCCGTTGTCATCTGCGCTTGGCTGATCATGCATATCGGTCGTCGGACTTTGACCGTCAACTGTCGGCGCATGGAAATGATCCATAGGGCTGCAGCAGCACAGACAACTTGGACTGCTGTAAAAGCAGTATCTGCAACAGCAAAGATACAATTTGGCTGCATGTGTATTATAGGCCTACGGCTGAATTGGATCTGGCATTGTATAACTTCCAAGCTTAGAATAATTGCTCTCACGATATGCAATAAGGACGACCGCAATTTTATCCCACGTATAATTATTACACCGAGGTGAAGATAAATCATCCCAACATCTTTATAGGCCTATCTGACTGATTGACCGTTACTTAAGATGTTCATTTTCAATACTTATATTTATATATATATATTATATAATTATATGCGTACGAACAAAATATTAGGCTATAGCAGAGCAGCGATGGTACAAGGCATATAGGCTATATAGTACCTATAGGCAATGTGCTTGCGGGACTTGCTCAATGTTCAAGCAAACATAACTTGCATAGGCTAGAGTTTAAATAATTCAACTTAGAGCAAATTGCGTTGCAGTCCTCAAATACGTCCGCGTTCCATGCACGGACGCGTTTGATGACCGCAACGCAATGCTTCAGAATGGCAACGATTCGTAGGAACTAGTCGACATGTAGGCCTAGCCTACACTAATCTATGGCGTAGTTTATGACCACATGATATCAACTGCCAAATGATGCAAACGAGTCAGCCAGCGTCTTGGATGTGAAGAAAACAGTGTAATTAACCTTCAAACCTTCAATCTGACTAGCACTCAATCTAGCCAGTCTGTACACATTAATAAAAATTTAATTGTCTGTAAAGCAAAGCAATAATTTTATGCACTTCGTATCCTTGTGTCGCATGGTTTGACAGGCAGCCGATTCCAGTTGCGTGAATGCTAATACAGCATTCACCGGCATGGTGTTTTGCAAACGAGGGTCTGTCCGCTATTATTAGAAAGTTGATACGACAGGGTTTTTTGCCAACCAACACTCCTACTTTTTTTACATGGTGTGTTCTTTGGCAGATGTATCCATCTTTGTCTCCCTCTGTGACCCCGGGGATGTCCTCCATGATCTTCTTCCACCTGAACGTGTAACTGGTTACGGTACTACCTTAGGCCCGCACACATAATCTAGATGTACCACGTTGTGATTCGCTGATTGAAAATGGATTTATCACCAGAATGCTATATTATAGTTAATTTGTTTGTTTGTTTGTATGCGTACTTGTTATAGCGCCACTTCCAGCCCTCAACCGCTACTCAGAGGCGCTTCCGACTGTAGAGCGGACACTGCATCGGAGTTTCACGCCGAAGCGCTGAGCAATTGCGAGTGAAGGACTTGCGTAAAGTATGGCTGTAGGCCATGGACGGCGTTCACGCATTTGTTTTCATACATGTATCTTAACGCCGTCCTGCCACTATTTAATCCAGCGTAGTCTGGAAGGTAGGGGCGTCCAGGCCTTTCCTTTTTCTACACTTAAGCAGTTAGGCACTCATTCTAGTCACTGGAGATTGAGCACAATCGATCTTTTCAAGAGGACCGAAAAGGCCAGAGGGAACAGGTGAAAGAGTAGAGAAAAAGAATTCAACGCCAGTTTAACAGCCTCTAATTTATTCTAATGTAATCGAATTATTGCTGTCTGCGTTCAGTTTCAATCGACGCATTTCACCGTTCACTGCATCTGATCGAACTTATCCCGAAACATCGTCACGCTTCGTTCCAGACGACTGGCTTCGGAGACTCAATGTCACTGGAAACGTTCAGATGGATATCCCCCCAACCTCATCTGAATAATTATCTAAGCCTCGGCCGAATAATAATAATGTTGGCTCAACGGTCGAATAATATGTTGCATGCGAAACTATAATATACAGGGTGGGCCACAAAAAAGTAACGCCAACGGTTTTTTGTCCTTATCTTGGCCAGAAGTAAGAATTTCGAATTGAAATTTTACAGGCTTAAAGACAATTCATATTTACACATGATGACTAGGTTTCGGCATAATATTTCAAACCCAACAAAAGTTACACCACGTTTAGTGAGGCCACCCACCGTTTTTTGATGATTCAAAAACGTAACGCAACAAAAAGTGACAAAAAACGATTTCATTAAGTCACATCTCAAATAACTGTTGTGAAATAAACTTGTTGGAGCTTCACAACTTGTGTTCAATGTACCCACCACCAGTGTCAAAACTTCTTTTGAGTCTCTTTGCAAAGTTCTTGATGTCCCTGTTGATGCGTTCCAAAGGCAAATCTTCCCATGTTAACTCCAATGCGTCCATCAATTCTCTTACCGCTCTTGGTTTTTGGTTGCAGATTGTGATATTTCTTCAGCATAGCTCTTCACAATTGATTATCAATCCATCCGGTTCAAATCCGGAGATTTGAGGCCATTGGCTTTCTAAATGAAACCAGAACAATCGAGCCGATCTCCTTTCATTCACGGCAAATCTCTTAACTCTCAGCTCAACTCTTAATGTTTGGCCTCTCACTGTTTATCAGAGTTAATGTTGCTCAATGTATCTCTAGGATCTTGCCCAAGAGTGTCTGAATACACATTTTGTCTGTCATTGACACCTTGGCTATTTTCATTTGTTAGAAATGTGAATTGCATTGCTAACAAAATTAATAATCTGACAGATTCCTTATAAACCATCTTGTTAAGTGACTTCATGGTGACGTGCAGCTACGCTGGTATCCTGTTTCTGTTTAAACTAGTAATAATAATGATCATCTGGCAACATCAAGGCTATTTGATAACAATTATGTGAGATAAGACTTAATAAAATCATGTTTTGTTACTTTTTGCTGCGTTAAGTTTTTGAATCGTCAAAAAAGGTGGATGGCCTCACTACAAGTGATATAACTTTTGTTCTGTTTGAAATATGTTGATGAAATCTGGCCATCATATGCAGATATGAATTGTCTTTAAGCCTCAGAAATTTCGTTTCGAAATTCATACTTCTGGCCAAGATATTGACCAGAATGTTAAAATTGGTTTTTTGCTTCTTTTTGTTGCGTCGCGTTTTTGAGTCGTCAAATAACGGTGGGTGGCCTCACTAAAAGTCATATAACTTTTGTTCTGTTTGCAATATTTTGCTAAAATTTGACCATTGTACGTAAATATGAATTGCCTTTAAGACTGTAAAGTTTCATTTAAAAATTCGTATGTTTGGCCAAGATATGGGCTAAAAACCGTAGGGGTTACTTTTTATGGCCCACCCTGTATATATATAAAGTGCAAAAAGCAAATGATCAACTGGAATGTGGACCTGCAGGCTACCTAAGTATGTCCATGAGTATTGGATTTATTTTTGAATCGGCATAGAAAGTTACATAAAGAATGATTTAGGACGATCTATTTCACATTTTACATACGTAAACTACTAGACTAATGCGAATAGATAGATATGTTATCATCATTAATGCGCATAGTGTGACTTTCTATATAAAACGCGTGAGATGCAAGCTCAGGCCTAGTGTTTGCCATCTTTGGTTTGCAATAAAATGGGAGGGTGTGCGTGGTCTCGATTAGTAGGGATGATCAAGAACGGGTGGAAATGCGGACGACGAAAAGTCTGTTTGCCATTGCAATGGCTTGGCCTACTGCGTGCATTGAAAGTCTTCGTGAGCGATGAATTGACCACCGTGGTTGTGCCACCTCTGGCTACACTGTCGCCTACCACAGAAGATGGCATGTTGCATTTTGTGATACACTAGGGCTTTTTTAACGTGCAGTTGTAAACAAAATGTGCAGTTCCAAATGGATTTGTGCAGTTGTAGAAGCACTTCTGTCACAAGTTCTGTGCAGCTAAAACTAGCAAAAAAGGTAATTGTCCTCCGATTGGAAATAATTTACCATGGAGGATGGGAAGGGAATGAAGGAGCTGTGTAGTTCTAAAAATTCCTTAAAAACAGCCCTGTGATACACGGCTCGTTTCTAAACGTTGCCTGTAACTTCTACGCTTAATTTAAGCTATTGAAGATGGTCTTAGCCAGCGGTCGCAAAACCACATTCATTCATATTAAATTGCATGATTCCTTAAGGTGGCCTTGACAGGCGCTGTTCGTCGCTCCAATGGATACTGAGGAATATCTTGTTTTAGTTTGCCAATAGATTGGATCAAGAAGCACATGTTAATTTTTCCTCTTGCCAAGACAATCAAAATGTTCAATACAATCGGATTCGAACCCGCTCTTCTAAACTTAAATATCACAAATAATAACGAATCTTCCGTTTTATTTGCACGTCGACGATGCCCTGTGAACCTTCTTTAGTTGCTCAACAGTTATCTTCTTATAAATAAAGACATACTCTATAGGTAATGTGGCGAATAAATTCTTAGACCCATTCATGTTCGGCAAACCAACGACCACGGCGGGGAATAGCCTATTAAACCTCCTATTTATCCCCTTTATCTAGCCTTCTCCGCTTGTATTCTCCTCTGCTACATCATGTAAGCTTATTTCCACTGACGACTGAAAAGCCGAATTCTTTAAGTAATGCAAGCATCTGAGTCTACTTCTGCGCCACCACACGACCTCATTCGTTGTCGATTGCCACCGTTGTACCATGTTGTTTCCTCGGTTTGACCTCCCCGAATTTCGACCTATCACCGGAACTCACAGGTCAGTTCAGCAGTAACTGTTGCTGATTTGATTTGTTTGAGCGGTGATGTAGCGCCGTGGCTGGTATGTTCGATGCGTTGTAGACCTAATAAGAGAGTTGCAGGTTCGAACCAATCTCAAACCACCGCGTTGTGACCTTGGACAAGTCCTTCACTCTCAATTGCTCAGCATTTCGGCATGAAACTCCGACTCAGTGTCCGCGCTGTAGTCCGGAGCGCTTCTGAGTAGTAAAATTTTGACGTTGCGCTGTAACAACTACAATATAGATACATTGTCATAGCGCCTGTGAATAAGATGTTCTCTCTAACGTGACTTCTACGGTCGCTGAAAAATTCTCTGACATTTTCATTACATTACATTACTACTTAGACAGTGAATCTTTGTTAAACTGATGGCGCTCAGAGAAATAACATGAAAGTAAGCCGTTTAAATGTTTATGGCTTATTTACTCCAAGTAGAAAGATTGACCAAAAGAGATTTGGAAGAAGTCGGTCGATCAAAAGCGCATATAACAAGAGCGTGATACATCTCGACTGTTACAGATTTAGAGAACTTAAGCATGGGCGGGGACTTAAGGGGGACAGCGGGGGACGGTCCCCTCCAAAGTTTGTGGTGGATGGACGGAGGTGCTTACATGTATATCCCCCAATATTTAAGAAATATCACTATAAATTTCTACATTGTTATCCACTGTTTATCCGTAATGATCAATTTTGTTAGGATGACAGCCTAAAATGCTATCATCACAGTTTGCAAATTGAAAATATTTTAAGCAATAGGAGGGGACATAATATTTATTATATTGAAGTCTTAAGCCATGTCACTGAGCACTGAAATCATGAATAATTTTGTGAAGATGACAGTTAGAAAAGCTACGATTACAGTGTGGAAATCCAGACATTCTTAAGAATTAAACCTTGACTATCAGCATTGGAAACTGAGTAATTTTTTTATTAAGATGACAGCTTAAATTCCTACAATTAAAATATAGAAATTCAAAAAATCGAAACAATGTCGAGGTGACATTCATTAAGGTCTTAAGCCATGTCATTCAGCAATGAAATTATGAGAAATTTTGTTGAGATCACATCCTAAAATGTTTCCCTTACAGTGTAGAAATTTAAAATAATAAAACAATGAGGGGAAACTTTGAAGTCTTAAATTAGGATTATTAGCGCTCAAATGATGAGCAATTTAGTTAAAATGACAGCCTAAAATGCTACAATTGCAATATGGAGATTAGAAAATGTTCGACATGGGGGGGGGACACTTTGAAGTCTTAGACAAAGGCTATTAGCACTGAAATGATAAGCAATTTAGTTAAAATGACAGCATAAAATGATACCATTGCAGTGTGGAAATTCAAAACATTTTGACATAGGGGAGACACTTTGGAGTCTTAGACCAGGACTATGAGCACTGATATTATGAGCAACTTCGTTAAAATTACAGCCTAAAATGCTACCATTGCATTATGGAAATTCAAAACATTTCAACCATGGGGCAGGCACTTTTAAAATCCTAAACCAGGACTATTAGCACTGAAAAATTGAGCAATTTTGTTAAAATGACAACCAAAAATGCCGCAAGTGCATAATGAAAAATAAAAACATTCGACATTTAGGAAGGTGGCACAAACCCCTTTTCCTGCTCGGCGCTTCGCGCCTCGACGATCGTTTTTCGGCCGCTGGTCCGTCCCCCCCCCAAAGTTCGGACCAAGTCTCCGCCTATGAATTTAAGACGTCTGTCGTTGCGTTCTGACGCGTTAACAAAGGGATCGTGTTTGTCGTCCGAGCTAACGAGTACAATATTGCCATTGTTTGAATGGTGAAAGATAAGACTAAACGAAAACACATTTTCATGTTCGTGTATGCAATCACTTACTGGGAATTCGTTGTCTAGCTTAATATCTAGCAATCGCAGACATTGGAGCATAAGTAGCCACACAAGAGCATCAACGTTAACCAGTGGTAATCCAAATTTCTAAAGTGCAACTTACAAGCTGAGACTCCAAAGATAAGGTTCGAGCTTATCGATGAGCGCTGAAAATTAACTTCATTGATCTAGAAGAGCGTATTCCAAGTTCATGATATTGGGCCTGTTTCTTTGAGTCTCACTCAGCCGCTACAACTCAGTGACGACTTTGCAAATGTTACGAAGAAATCATTTGACATTGCACCATTATTATTATTATTATTATTATTATTATTATTTATTATTATTATTATTATTATTATTATTATTACAAAGGCAATGTGGAAGAGAAGCAGATGGCGTTTCCTCGTTGGACTGCAACCGAGATTCTCTGGAAAAGGTAGCTTGTCTCGAGTCTGTCTTGTGTCGCCTCGGTCAGCCTCCGTCCCAAGTCTAGCACAAAATCAAGTCCTTCCGAACTCCAGGCACCGCTCGATTCCAATGCCACCGCCACGAAGGCATGTGTCCTGGTGATTGCGGTGTACTTTAATCTTTTGACAACGGCTGCCCGGTTTGCGGCTTCACCTGCTCCTGTTGATGTTGCTGCCAGGTACGACGCTGCAAAAGTGTCTGACACCGTCACGTCCCAAGTGAGGCATCTTCCACATGCCCATGGAATAAGTGTCACACCGTCTGGTCGTTTGCCATCTTCCCTTGTAAGCCCTAACGGTTCCTTCTGTGATGGAATGTTTGCTCTTCTTAAAGAGCACCATATGATATCGTTCAGTAAATTATGTCGTAATTGTCGGCCAGCGTTTTTCTTGCATGCCAGACCGTGAAGTCCCCTGGCGTCGACTCTTTCGCCACATTGACACAGATGTGGTTCGCAGAGGGTTGTTCCGAGTCGCATTCCAACCGAAACCCTTATCACTTCGTCGGACAGGCGCAGACCCAGGGCAGTTACCGGAGGTGCTAGCAACCAATCTCCCGCGTGTGGTGCCTGAGAAGCTAAGAGACGAGCCCGGTCAAGTGCAGTATTCGCCGACTCGTGCAGGGCTGCCGATGCCTTTTTGATCCAGAGGTTGTCCCATTCTTTTTGATGGTGAGCTGCTGATCCGGATGGTGGTTCGGATCCCGTGAGTGTTGACCATGCTTTTAGCGCTGTGTCCACTAGGTCGTCCGGGGTGTCAACTAATTCTGGTGGCAGTATGTTTGCCTGGAGTTCGCTAGTGCTCGCAGCAGATGCCAAGAAGGCAGAAGGTGCCAGCGTTGCAGCACAGCGTATTCCGAGGCCACCATCGTTCACCGGAAGGGATGCCTGAAGCCATTTATCGTCCGATAGTTCCACGTTCAGTATGCTTGATAATCCTTTTCTCAATAAAGAATCAAATCTAGTGAGACTTGAGACTTATTATTATTATTATTATTATTATTATTATTATTATTATTATTATTATTATTATTATTATTATTATTATTATTATTTTATACCCAACGCTGACAAGATAATCAATACTTTAAAATTCGTATAAAAGTTTGTTAATTAAAAATCCCTCTGTGCTGCCAAAGAAATATCGATGTCGTCACGCTTTAGCATCGGCCACGCTCAACGTATGCATACATTGCATAGTATGGATAACTCTGAGGGAATGACATCACCAAATCAACTTACTATCACAAACACTGAGGCTGCAAAGAAACGAAGTCAATTCTAGCTTGGGATTCAGATCGTTGACATCTTGCTTCACGCGCTATCAAACATTTTTCACATTATACAAAGTCGGTCTACGTCTTAATATTTAATAGTATTCGGAGAAATGTTTCGAATTTGTAGGACTCCGAATATTTTCTTCTTCCTTATCTTTTTCAAGGTCACAGGCGGTAAGTAGAAAGTTCTTTTTTTAAGAACTCATAGTTGATGCTATTGGCGGCCATAATGGCTCGAGCGTCTTGAAGATTGCGTCGAGGTTTAAGGTGGACACTTTGAGCACTCATTGTAGTCTAACATTATTCAAATACAAATACATAATTAAGCTCAAATTTATTAGGCTAATTATAAATAACATTTTAAGGTAAATATTAAATTCTCGATAATTTTGTGTACTATACTTTAATTAGAATTCTGATGCAAATGACGTCATTACGACGTCTTTGTTGTATGGTTAGGAGCTTTAAATCTTCAACAGTATTAGACAACACGTCACAATAAAAATGTCGTTTAAATTTAAAAATCGATAAATATTTACTATTTATTTTCGTATTTATAAAATGGTTTTCTTTTCTCCGGACACAGTACACTGTTTGACTTGTATTAAATCAAAGAGATTAGGCTACAGAAAATAAAATGTCACCAAAACAGTAACCAAGCGCCTTCATACAATTTACCTTTTGATTTTTAAAGGATGCTGCATCACACAAATGTCTTAAAGCAATCTATTACTTGCCTTGATGTTCTCTTCTTTGTTTCAAGTCAGAACAAGAGTTTCTTTCCACTATGTCCAAACGCAAGAGCTCACAAAAGACAAGTTCCAATAACCGATAAGATAGAGTGCTTGTGGGGAAGTTCGACACATTAAGCATTTTTGCGAAATTTCTAGGCTAAAACGAGATCATAAAATTATAACAAAAATACTTAAAAGTAGTACTATATCTCTTTAATCAAAAGCAATAACAATTTATTTCTTGCAGTTTATTTCTTGAAATTACAAACACCTTTTCTGAGGGCACCAAATTGTCGAATTTCCCCTCACTGTGGGGGGAATTCCGACAGTTACTGTCTGTCACTGGTATCAGTATTTACAACGTGTGCAGGTTAGATAAATGTCATTGACAGCATATGTACACGTCTCATGAAACCAACGTCCACCCATCTGGCACCTTATCCATTCTTCTTCCTGGTTCTTGGGTGGATCAAACTATGAACAACCACATTGAGCAAAGCGTAATTACATGGATCATTGACATCGTTAGCATTCGTGTCATAGTCCATACATACATAGTCTACATAGGCCTACATAGGCCTACATAGGCATACATACATACATACATACATACATACATACATACATACATGCATGCATACATACATACATACATACATACATACATACATACATACATACATACATACATACATACATACATGCATAGTATACATACACACAATGCATACATACATACATACATACATACATACATGCATACATACATACAATGCATACATACAAGCAGTGCATACATACATACATACATACATACATACATACATACATACATACATACATACATACATACATACATACATACATACATACATACATACACACATGGTGTACACATCCGAAGTAAGAACTGAGGTCTTCTCTCTTTGGACATTGTTTATCTTTTAAAATTGGTTATACAGTCTTTCTTCTTGAACATCTCTTGTAGGCAAAAAAATTAATCAGACTTTTGTTATATAGACATTAATTTTTGCATTTATAGTAATGATACACGCATAAAACGAAACACATAATCCCACGTATATGCATGAGTCGCACACTGTCGAACTTCCCCCAATCAGAGGTGTCGAACTTACCCTAACTTGGGGGGAAGTTCGACAGGTCACTTACTCGGCGACCCACTGTGTAATGAGCACTATGCATACTACCAGCCTACTTTTCATTGCCATTAGACTTAGTTCAAGCATTGACAACAATAAAATCTCCCTCGAGATGAGCGATATGCAAATAAACTTTTAACATGATTTTACATGGAGCAGTCGGATGCATTGACTATTTATCGGGTGTATTGATTTAGCTCAGGGTTTCGCGGATTGCATGTGGCAAAATTTTAATCCGAATTGGCCAAAATAACAACTAAAGAAAGCTTTATTAAAAAATATATTCGCAAACGACGTGTCATTAAAGTTCGTGAGTAAATAAGCAAAACAGTTACGACTGTCGAACTTCCCTCCAGTGTCGGACTTCCCCTCAAGCACTCTATGCATTAACCACGATTGAGATTTATGCACAGTAATATTCGAATCCTGTTGTGAACATGCGCTATCTTTAACCTAAATACTTGAGATGATGAACAATAATGATTATGTATGGCTTATTTTTGTATAACCTTAGATGACCAAGAGCCACTGAGTAATGTAAACTGTCAGTTGACAAACAGTTGCTTCCATGATGGCCCAGAAATTGGAAGAATGACGGATGATTTAGCATATGAAAGCCCAACGACACTAAAGATGGTTGACAAAGAAACCAATTCAGCTGTTCAATCTCCTTTCACTTCTTCACAGAATGAAACGTTGTTGACAACAGTCACTCAAGCGTCGTTTCATACAGCAGCTGCACCTAATGAAAATTCCGAAATTGAGAAAACAGATGACACACCGCAACCAACTCCAGCTTCAAAAACATCAGAAGGCAAAAGATCTAAATGCAATTTACAATGCCTCAATGCTATATAAAATAATAGTAATAATAATAATAATAATAATAATAATAATAATAATAATAATAATAATAATAATAATAATAATAATAATAATGGGTCCACTCAATCCTTCAGCCACTCAATCCTTCAGCCTCAGACTTCGTAAGTGAAATTGGCAGCCGCATCTCTTCTATCACTGGCGACAGACGTGAAGCTTTCTTTCTTTTTCAACGTCTGTCCATTTGCATTCAACGCTACAACCTGGTCGCTTTCAAAGGTACTTTTGCCTCATACCCTGAAGACGAGGCCTGACCCACCAGACATACATTCTTTAGTTAATAATAGTCCATAAGTCCCTGGGGGAATGAAGTACCTCGGGGCAAAAAATAAAAAATAAAAAATAAAATAATAATAATAATAGTCCATAAGTCCCTGGGGGAATGAAGTACCTCAGGGCAAAAAAAATAAATAATACACGTGTGTTTGTGGTGCTCCTGTATCAGCAAGAGGCTCGCATGGTCTTTCATGCTCCCTTGGTTTCGGTCGTCAGGCAAGACATGGCACCATCAACGACCTTGTCTACCGAGGTTTAAATAGAGCTGGTACTACGGCAATCAAGGAGCCGTCGGGCCTCACGAGGTTGGAGGGGAAACGACCGGACGGCCAGACTCTCATCCCTTGGAGCAACGGAAGGGCGTTGATTTGGGACGCGACCGTGGTGGACACGGTGGCCGCCTCGTACGTCCACGAGAACGCGACCGAAGCAGGGAGAGCAGCAGAGAAAGCCGCCACAAGGAAACTTTCAAAGTACTTAGACCTTCAGAAAACATACGTCTTCGTTCCCTTAGCCGTGGAAACCATGGGGCCAATCAACAATGAGGGCCTCGCCTTTGTGTCCGAGATTGGACGACGGCTGTCGAAATTATCTGGAGATATACGAGAAACGGGTTTTCTTTTCCAAAGCATTTCAATCACTATCCAGCGCTACAACGCCGTTGCCTTCCAGGGCACCTTGTCTGGATTACCCGGGGCCATGGACCGGCCACCCTAAACAAACTAAAATTAATATGTAAAAACTAAATCGTAACTGTATATAATAATAATATAATAATAATGACAACAACAACAACAATAATAATAATTATTATTATCATTATTCGACAAAATCTGGTTTGACAAAAGAACCGCGGAAGGCCACGGCAAAGCGCTGGACGGTAATCGACAAGCGCTGGAAGAGATAGCAAGTTTCTCTAGATCGAGTCTCCGGAAAATTGAGAAAGACGTCTTCCTAGATCTTTTATGAAATCAAGACCGTCTTCGTTGATGGGACCTGGGGTCTCGAAGGCCAGCGGCACAAATAAGTGGGTTTTGGACAATTCACTGTACTTGGAATTCTTTCTGGTGGCTGCCATCTCAGCCGCCGCTCGAGCTGCAACCGACGTTGAATTAAGGTAGGAAGGAGCCACGGTGTCGGTCACTGTGACGTCCCAAACGAGACTGCGGCCTCCGCGCTATGGAATTAGAGTCAAACCATCGGGACGCTTTCCGTCCGTCCTCAGCAAACCGGATGGTTCTTTTATGTTGGAAACGCCTGCACGAGTGAGACTACGGCTGATCAGGTCGTTCAGGATGGCGTGTCGGGCGATCCTACCAGGACCGAGACCACATGAAAGACCATGAGAGCCATCCGCTGTAACCACTGCCCCACAGGAACTTGCGTGTGGCTCGCATATGCTCGCACCAAGGCGTAGGCTTACCGCTATTCTAACCGCTTTATCGTCCAGCCGCAATCCACATGACGATATTGGAAGTGCAAACAGCCAGTCGCCACTGTGAGGCGCAGCGACTGCTTTAAGGCGTGCTTGGTGGTAAGCGTCAGTGTGGGTGGTGTCCAGTGACTCTACCACCTTGATGACAAGCGGTCTGTCCCAGTGTGACTGTTTGTGGGCTACACTCTCGTCTGGTGGTGTGATGTGGCTCTCGTCGCACCAACGTCGCATCATCTCTTCCACCCATACGTCGATGACAGTGTTATTGAATCCAAGCATGGAGGATTGGAGGTCGCGGGTGCCTGCAGCAGAAGCCAAAAAGGCAGGGAGTGCTAGCGAAGCCACCCGACGAATTCCCAGTCCACCCATCTTCATAATAATAATAATAACAACAATAATAATAATAACAATAATAATAATAATAATAATAATAATAATAATAATACCCCTCCCCTCATCCTCCCCCTCCTCCTCTCTCTCCCCTCTCCATCCTCTTACCTTCTCCCTCCTTCCCTGTCCAACAAAGAACATAAAAACCCGGGCGCTCGAATTCGAATGGAACGTTACGTGAAAATTTGAAGGCAATCGGTGAAGAACTTAACGAGATCCTTGATTTTGCGCAAACCAACAGCCAGCTAGATATATGCGCTACAAAAGGACGCGCGGATAGCACTGCGCATTCGCATTCGAAAGCATCGACGTGTGAAAATTCAAATCGATATCGCCCGAATCGAATGGAAAGTTGTGGCAAAAAGATTGCGCTTTTCCCAAAAAAGCGTATAAAAACCCGGGCGCTCGAATTCGAATGGAAGGTTGTGTGAAAATTTGAAAGCAATCGGTGAAGAACTTACCGAGATCTTTGATTCTGTGCAAACCAACAGCTAGTCAGATATATGCGCTACAAAAGGACGCGCGGATAACACGGCCGTAATTCTAAAGCAACGTCGGGTGAAAATTGACGACTCGAATGCAAAGCTGTTTTTTTGGTCGAAAAGATTGCGCTTTTTCACAAAAAAACATTATACAAACTCGCTCGTATTCGAATGGAACGTTTTGGTAAAATTTTCAAAAGAATCGGTAAAGAAGTTTCCGAGATCCTTGATTAGACACTAACTTTTTACATGTTTATTTATATAGATAAAACGCTTAATTGTAGAATGCATCTTAACTTTGATAAATCTATACATGTATGTATATACACATTATGCATTAAGTACATATATATATATATATATTAAATTTTGTAGAAAACACCTTACCTCTGATCTATATATACACTAGGTGGAGTACCCGGCGTTGCCCGGGAAATTTAGGATTCGACCCGCTCCGGCCACAACCCCACCATACCACACCCACCACCACACTCCAACATCCATCGGTACGCCATCCGAGAAATTTTGGTTTTGGGGAGTAAAAATCACCCCCAAATTTCCCCCACCCCTCCACTACCCCACCCCTCCCCTACCCCTCCACTCCACAACACGCCACCACTAACTCCAACCTTCACCGGTACGCCACCCGTGAAATTTTGGTTTGGGGGAAAAAATTTCCTCAAATCCCCCCCCCTAACCCCCCCTCCACAACACGCCATCACTAACTCTGACCTCCACCGGTACGCCACCCGTGAAATTTTGGTTTTCGGGAAAAATTCCCCCCCCCCCAAATTTCTTCCCCCACCACCCCACCCCCAACCCCATTCCCTTTCCCCACAACACGCCACTACTAACTCTGACCTACACCGCTACGCCACCAGTGACATTTTGGTTTTCTGTGAAAAAATTTCACCCCACATTTCTTCCCCCCCCGCCCCCACCACCACCCCACCTTCCACCACCCGCACCACTCCCACCTCCCACCCTCCACCCAGACATATAAAATACTTTTATCCCGCTTCGATTTCTCAAGCGTTTTATCATTCATCCAGCTTCTATTTAAGATATGAAATACCTTGATCCCGCTTCGATTTCTCAAGCGTTTTATCGTCCTTCCAGCTTGTGATTTTTTTGTCACAGGGCATTTCGAACCAAACAAATTCTTTTGGGAAATATAATTAGGCTAACCGCCATAATAAGAATCCTTTGAAGTGCAATCAACGTCACAAAGAATAAAACAGAATCAAGGTATTTTATATCTTAAATAGAACCTGGATGAGTGATAAAACGCCTAAGAAATGGAAGCGAGATGAAGGCTTTATAGATCTTAAATAGAAGCTGGATTAATGCTTTCTTAGATCGCGAAAAAGAGGCTTAAATCCGACTTCTTTTCATAGTTATATTTATCAACGCGATCATTTCCGGAAACCATCTGAAACTTTACAAGCATTATTTTCATCAATTCGGCTTCCTTAAAAATACGTTAATTTCGTCAGTCTTCTTTTACGAAAATCGTGTGTTGTTCCGCGACTCTGTTGGTCCCCGACAAAATAGCCCCGGGCTGTTCTGACGGGGCAATTTTGGCGGGCTATTGTGCCGCGGGCCGATTTTGACGGGGCTGTTTTGTCATTGGGCGATTATGACGGGGCTGTTTTGACGGGGCTATTTTGTCATGGGGCGATTATGACGGGGCTGTTTTGACGGGACTATTTTGACCGGGCTATTATGACGGGGTGCCACATTATCTATATAAATAAAGAGAAGATTCTGTGTGTCAGAATGCATGCATGTCTGTCTGTCTGCCTGTCTGTCATGTCTGTCTGTCAGGTCTGTCATGTCTGTCATGTCTGTCTGTCATGTCTGTCTGTCATAGTCATGTCTGTCATGTCTGTCATGTCTGTCTGTCATGTATGTCTGTCTGTCATGTCTGTCTGTCATGTCTGTCTGTCTGTCATGTCTGTCTGTCATGTCTGTCTGTCTGTCATGTCTGTCTGTCATGTCTGTCTGTCTGTTTTCCTGCCTGCCTGCCTGTCTGTCTGTATGTCTGTATGTCTGCCTGTCTGTCTGACTGTCTGTATGTCTGTCTGTCTGTCTGTCTGTCTGTCTGTCTGTCTGTCTGTCTGTCTGTCTGACTGACCGGGATGCATTTCAACAGTTTTTGAGCTCTTCATTCCAAACCTTCACTATTCTGTCGGTCTCGGCATGGGACACCCCGTGGAGGGGTTGGCGAATCTCTTCCACCATGAGGGAAAGGGTGGGGGGGACGAAACCCTCCAAAAATTTCCGGTAGACGCAGCTATTGATCTGAAACTTTGTACCTAGACAGAGGGCCATCAGAACCACCCAGTGGAGGGGTTGTCGAATCTCTCCCGCAATGGGGGTCAGGGTGGGAGGTGTAAACCCAAACTTTCGCAATTTCTATTCCTTCGCTGTACTGTAAGGTGCGGCCCAAAAAATAACCCATTACGAAAATTGCGATTTCTCGAAAACCGCTGAATATTTTCTTACAAATATTTTCATTCTGATTGGTAACATATTTCTGCATATTAATATTATTTGAAAATTTTACGTCAGTATCTTTATATTTGTGATCATGTCATTAGGCAGAAGAAAGAACTGCATTTTTTCAATTTAACACGGCATTCACGAAATAGGAAATCATAATTTTACATAAAATAGCCTGCATTTTGCCTTAATGAGGTTTTCTTCACGGATGAAAAGATCTTTTACATCAATCCACCCATTAATACTCAAAACAACAGCGTCTGGGCGAAGAAGAAAAAAACCGATATCCATCCAAGCCGCCTGTTGGTCGAGAGAGCCAAGTTCTCTCCCAACATCATGGTTTCTGCAGGTGTCAGCTATAAGGGCAAAGACGAAGGCCAAAGTCAATGCTAAGTACTACGTGGAGAATCTTTTGCCTAAGCTTGTCGATGACTGTCACACTGTCTTGGGGAAATGAGTTCACTTTTCAGCAAGATGGAGCGCCCGCTCACGGCGCCAAGCTGGCCCAAGATTGGTTAACAAGTCACTGTCCGGACTTCATCGACAAGGATTCATGGCCGCCAAATTCCCCAGATATGAACCCACTCGACTATGCTGTCTGGGGTGCAATGAGTGCTTGAGACTTACAACAAACTTCCCACACAGCCAAAGAACATTTCTGAACTGAAAACTACGCTGCAAATCATCTGGAATGACTTGCCACTTGAGACCATTTGGAAGTCTGTTCTGGGCTTTCGAAAATGTTCATTGCACAAAACTTAACAGTTTGGCCTAATCTTGTCAATAACAATAAGTACATGTAACCTTGCGCTTTGCTACATTTGTGTTTGCGTCTCTACTTTGCTACTTATTGCTGTTATTGCTGTCACTAAATGTCTGTTGAAACGAAAATAACATTGTTTTACTTTAGGGTTGCACCATTTTGGTGTTCATGAATCGAATTTCATTAGATTTATCCAAGTTGTAGATATATATGTGTCAAATAGATTGGCGAAATTTTGTAACAAAATATTCAGCGGTTTTTGAGAAATCGCGATTTTCGTAATGGGGTATTTTATTCGGCCGCACCCTGTAGTTTCACATCTATTCACCTGAAACGTTGCAGCTAGACAGAGTACTACCGGGGTCACACGCCCCCATCCAACACACACCTCGCCCCGCAGGGACCCGGTGGGGGCAGGGTGCTATTGGGGGATAAAAAATCAGGTAAAACACAGTTATTGATCTGAAACTTTGCACCTACATAGAGGGCCATAAGGACCAGCCAGTCGAGGGATTAACGAATCTCTCCCACCATGGGGCCAGGGTGAGGGGCGAAAAACTAAACTTTTGCTATTCTATTTCGTCGCCATAGTTTCACAGCTATTCACCTGAAACATTGCAGCTAGACAGTGAGCTACGGGGTCACCTAGACCCCACCCAACACATACCTTGCCCCGTATGGGCCGCATGGGGTAGGGTATTATTTTTGGGAAGACATGTTTCCGGTAAAACGAAATTTCACCGGTGGCGTACTGGTTATAGACCCCAGAGGAGTTGGCACTCGGTGGAATTCGGGGTGTGGTGGGGTTGGGTATGGTGGAGGTGGGAAGTGGGCTGTTGGGGCGGGTTCGGGTGGTCCAAAAGCGAAAATTATCGAGCAATTCAGATTACCCCAGAGAGGTGGATGCACCGGCGGGTTATGAGGTCGATGGGTGAGTGGGATGGGGAGAATAAGTGAGGTGAGAGTAGGAATGAGGATGGGATGAGGAGATCTCGAGGGTGGGAAAGTAGGGAACTGGCCGGGAGCGGTGCGAATCCTAAATTTCCCGGGCAACGTCGGGTGCCCCAGCTAGTATTATATATATAGGCTATATATATATATATATATATATATATATATATATTAATTATATAATACTGCAACACTTTAACTTTGATCTATCTATGCATTGTTTATACACATCATAATTATATTACATATATATTTTTTAATTGTAGAAAACATCTGAACTTTGATCTATCTATACATGTATGTATGTACACATTATAAATATTATATATATATATATATATATATATATATATTTCAATTGTAGAATACACCCTAACTTTCATCTCAAAGTTTCATCCTGTTGACTGCTTCATCGCTCAACTGATCCAGATGAACGACCTTATTTATGTATTATGCTATGGATATTATGCTGGTGTGACTACTCTTACTCTGCGAGCTTACGAGGATAGCATTCCGCACGATCTGATTATGATAACAATCGTAGGAAAGCGTGGTGAAATGGTTGGCTCTGAGAAAACGAGCAATGTCTACATCAATGACTACGACAAATGTGTCTGGAAAATAGACATTGTAAACAATAAAGATGACATATGGCTGTCTGATGTAGATTCTAACACATTGTTGTCAGTAAGTTCAGTAGCCAATGATAATCATGTATTGGTGTTGAGGGGTGTCATGGATCTGGTGTTAGACATATATGATGAAGATGCAAATCTTGTTCGAAACGTTTCTCTTCCCAGAGACTTCACTGATCCATTGAGTGTGATTCAGAAACCTAATGGAGAATTGATCGTCAGCCACAGATCAAGAGAGAACGGCGGCGGCATAATTGTGAGTTTCTTAAGCATCGATGGGGAAAAATTTAGTCAGTTGTGGCTCACGGAAAGAGTTGGATTCAAGGAAGCGCCAAATTATCTCAGTGTTCATGGTAACTTTAAGATTGAAATGTTCAGTGAGAACGTATATATCCTTGACAAGAGAACTGGACAATGGAACCTTACGGATCTTAAGGTCAGCAACGAGTCAGTCAAAGGGTCATGGATGATCAGGTTTTTTGGAAGTTCGGATGGACGTCAGATCACGGCTTTTCGTGGACCACCGCAATATGTGCGATTGTTTTACGATACGGACAACGATCATCTATTTGCGGCGGATGATTTCTATGGTAACATATACCTACTTGATCCTGAAACTCAAAACTTCACTCAGATCGGTCAGTTACCTGATCCGAATTTTCGTTTGTTACTGTACCACAGAGAGAAAAAGCAGTTCATTACTCCTGTTGGCAAAAATGTACTTATTTGGGCAGTGAATAAAACATGATTTGCGACGACACCGTAAAAACGAAGACTATGCGAAGTTTGTAGATTCATTATATATACAGTGTGGCGCATAAAAAGTGAGACCGCCTCGTTTAATCTTTTGTATTATTTATTAAGTTATGTTTTTCGGTTATTTTTAAGCTGTAAAATTATCCTTACACAATAAATCATCGTGTGAAGTCAATATTTCGTGAATTTCCGGTTGCCATATTCATAGCTTATGTCATTTTATGCAGTGTCTATAAAATGACAAGAATGACAACAGAAGATCGTATTCCCATTGCAAAATTTCCAAATTGAAAAACGATGGGGAGCTAGGCGAATGATAACTGAGTTTCCAAATAAAATCTGGAGTAAAGCAAGCCTTAATCGACTTTTTAGAAGGATTCATGCCGATTGTACGACAGCGCGTAAGTCAGGAAGCGACAGCCCGAAGTCCGTCCGAACAGTGTAAAATATTCGGCGTGAACATTTCAGTCGTGGCATCATAGTGTCGGTCGGTGTGTCTCGAATGAGAAAAACCAGTGTGGTGTTTGTTGAACCTGGAGCGAAAGTGAACAGTGATTATTATTGTGACCACGTATAAGACAAGGATTACATCCGGATATTCGAGCGAGATGTAGGCTAATCGTCAAAGCTGGACGTTGCAACAAGACGGAGCGCCGTTCACACGAAACCATGGGCGCCCGCAGAAATTTTCGCAGGGGGGGGCAAAATTTTCACGATAGTCACGATTAAATTTTGTAGTAGCAAGAGCTTGAAAATGCAATGCTGCATGGAAATTAAGAATACGGGTATTTTTCAAAAAGGTTTCTTATGCAAATTTCTCAGTTTAATTTTGTGCATAATGTTTAATATGAATAGTTTCCTTAGAAATGTGTTACAAATCAAATAGCAGATCTATGTTAAAAAGTAGGTTCCTAAAGGTGCGCAATATAATTCCATAGAATGAACGAATGACTAAATGAACGAAAAAGTGTCCGTTTGCAAGGGGCAATTGCTCCTTTAGCTGCTTCTAAAGCGCCACTCGAAAGCCACCAGCAGTTTCACTTGTTCTGCATCGAGTCAGAAGCCTATTCCCAAGAGTAGTCAGAAAGAGGTCCGAGTCTGGTAGCCAGAGGGCCAGAGTAACTGTTAATGCGGGTGTCGTTTAGGAAGGTGGAGGATCTCACGATCAGATGAGTGTGGGTATCAATTCTTTTAAACCAGATCTCTTTGTCAGTTTTGGGTTTAAATCCTGAGGCGTGATAACCAGAGCCAAGTTTATCTACAGTTTGACCTCCCTGGATTCTGTACTGGCAGCTTGCTAAATGGACAAAATGGAGCCTTGCTTATAGCGGACTTGGTTTATATAATTACAATGCTGGTGAATAAGCAGATCTCCCTGATGAAATTTCAGTGTACTTTGAGAAAGTTTCAAATTTTTGCGTTATTATTTAATTTTTGCAGTTGTGATTAATTGCATTACAGCTGGATTCCACTTAAGTAGGCCATAATCGATAGGCCTGCTGTTTGCATGGGTGCCCACAGGAAGGTTGAAAGCCAATGGTCATTGTAAGAGTTTTTAGAAAGAGCTTGAACATGCAAGGCAGAAAGTTATAAAAGAATGTTGATTTCTATAGAGATTTCTAAATGTGGATTTCTGACTTTCATTGTCTGTATCATTCGTATCAATGGTGCATTAATGCAAAGAAATTTGTTAAAAACCCAAAAGTAGTAGTTAAACAAACATAGGTTTCAATTTTCCAGGGGGGGGGCAAGTGCCCCCCTTGCCCCTATGTGCGGGCGCCCATGCACGAAACGGAGTATCCCCTCTGAAGGCTATCCGGGGGGAGGAATTAATCTATCCCCCGGATGGAATTAACCGGTCTATGCTATCCGGGGGGGGGGATAAACCATTCTATCCCCTTTTGAAAAATGCGCATAATAAAAAAAATTATGCTGCAATCAAAATTTAAAGTGACTATAATTGTTTTAACCCATTTTAGCCCACAGTTCCACTTCTGGAACAAGGGGGATAAAATGTCACGGGTTACGTACTTTGAACTTCCCACCGAAAGTAATGGACAGGAAGTGCTTAGCAATAAACAATACATCAATTTTTGGTGAAACTTCATTGAAATTCTTTGTAATTAATCAATTACAATTTTTTTCCTTTTTACATTAATTATTTCCTGTTACCGTTGGAAATGTCCAGAAGAAAGTAATTATTACAATGTCATTACTTATTTCAAATTTTAATTTCATAACTAATTTCAACGGGAAATACTGTATAGAAATTTATGTAATACATCGAAATTGTGTTAAAACAATTATCCTAAGGAATTTAGTAATTTGAACTTTTGTTCCATATGTGGAACTGTGGGAAACAACAGCACCATGGCAAATTAAAATTTGTATTTTTGCTTTCTGTACTCTATGAGGTTATCGCACTGGGAGCGCTACTGAATGGCCTTGGTTGTGAGCGGCGCTATATAAATAACTAATTACATTACATTACATGCATACATACATACATACATACATGCATGCATAGTTGCATACATACATACATACATACATGCATGCATGCATAGTTGCATACATACATACATACATACATACATGCATGCATGCATAGTTGCATACATACATACATACAATGTCATACATACATACATACATACATACATACATACATACATGCATAGTTGCATACATGCATACATGCATACATGCATACATACATACATACATACATACATGCATGCATGCATGCATGCATACATACATGCATGCATGCATACATACATACATACATACATACATACATACATACATACATACATACATACATACATACATACATACATACATACATACATACATACATACATACATACATACATACATACATATACACATACATACATATACATACATACATACATACATACATACATATACACATACATACATACATACATACATACATACATACATACATACATACATACATACATACATACATACATACATACATACATACATACATACATACATACATACATACATACATACATACATGAAAGTTGCTTCCCACACTTTCACAAAACCCACTAGACATGCAAGCTGTGAATTTTTTGCTGTTCAGCTTCACTAGAAACTTCATCAAAACTAAATAAGAAATTATCTTACAGCAATGTTCATGTACCTGTAAATTCCCACAGTTCCACTTCTGGAACAAACATATTTTGTGCAAATTTCTATGGAAAAAATATAATTAAATTTCACAGAATATTTTTCCTCTTCATTTTGGCACTAAAGCAATAGTGTAAACGAAAAAAAATTCTGAAAAAAAATTCGGGCTAAAATGGGTTAAGTGTCCTAAGCAATGCTCAGATAAAGGCAACTCGAATTTATTTAGTGACTCTGAGTGTTCTTAAGTGTTTTAAATGTTTTAAGTGCTCTAAAACAGAGCTAAAAATTATCTAGTAGGAATAAACATACCTGTTAGTGTCCTCGTTCAAAACAAAGCAGATGAAAATCAATTTGCCAAAAAAATACACGCGGAAGCGGTTTTTAAAACTTTTTTTAATTGGGGGGGGGGGTACAATCAATACGGAGGATACTCTATTTCGTGACACCGTCGCACACAGCAAAAACACGATCAACTTTCTTCTTCTAGAGAATGTCACCTTCATCGAACCAGACATGTGGCCTCCCATGCAATAACCCGGGCCATAACCCGGCATATTATGCTATTTGGGTGCTCGCCAACAAAAGCTTACCTTCGTGGTAAATTTACAACAATAGATCAATTGAAACTGGCCGTTGTTGAAGAGTGACAAAAATTCTCTCTGCGGTTTTTAAACAGAAGCATTGACGTTTAGACAAAACTGTTGAGAACCGAGGAGGACACATTGAATTTTACGACTGAATCTTTGTGAATTAATATTTGGCAACATTTTACTAGTTTTTTATGGAAGAAAAAGTTTGAAAGCAATTTATTATTTGAAATTATACTAGGCGGTCTCACCTTTTATGCGTCACTCTGTATATAGGGTCCTATATATATATATATATATATATATATATATATATATATATATATATATATATATATATATATTCCTAGGACAGAGAGAGGGAGGGACACATGCATGTGATTATAGCAAGACCATTGGATGGAAGTATACGCGAGTAAATCATGGCACACGCCGACACGCGGCTGTTTAGTTGTATTTTTGATGAAATTCGAAGCGAAAGACTAAAAAAGGTCGTCAGGTTTTTTCGGAAGGGAAAATGGGGAACTTTTTGGACCGATGACCAAAAAAGAAGCCCGGTAAGCGTGTACGGTGTACTTACCTCAAAATTTACCAGTAGGCCTACAGCCCTGCTGATGACGAACTGGATCAAGGTATTTCCTACACAGCGACCACCTCCTCAGACTAGTCAGCTTACTAATCTCGACGTCAATAATAATTGTAGGCTGAGCGCTGTGACCAATTGGCCACAATGTCATACAGTATTACAGTATTACAATGTCATACAGTATTACAGTATTACAATGTCATACAGTATTACAGTATTACAATGTCATACAGTATTACAGTATTACAATGTCATACAGTATTACAGTATTACAATGTCATACAGTATTACAGTATTACAATGTCATACAGTATTACAGTATTACAATGTCATACAGTATAACAGTATTACAATGTCATACAGTATAACAGTATTACAATGTCATACAGTATTACAGTATTACAATGTCATACAGTATTACAGTATTACAATGTCATACAGTATTACAGTATTACAATGTCATACAGTATTACAGTATTACAATGTCATACAGTATTACAGTATTACAATGTCAAACAGTATTACAGTATTACAATGTCATACAGTATTACAGTATTACAATGTCATACAGTATTACAGTATTACAATGTCATACAGTACGTTATGGGTGTATGTGTGTGGTGGTTGTGGGGTGGTGGTGGTGGTGAGACAGGTGTCGGTCTCTTGGCGCCGCATGTGGCTGCCTCTATAGAGTTCGTCAATCGCTTGTCTCTGAATGTGTGTTTGTCGTTGTCAAGGCGCCCTTGTAGCAGCATGGCCGCGTTACGGCGCCTTAGAAATTGTCGTCATTATTATTATTATTATTAATTATTGTTATTATTATTATTATTATTATTATTATTATTATTATTATTATTATTACGTATTACAGTGGTCGTCGCATTGATAGACAGCTGGAGGGATGAACTGCTATGGTATAGAAACTTACGACACTCCTTTTCACGAACTCTTACCCTGTCTCATATCTGATCCTCCACCCTCTAATTCCCGGCCCAGACGACACCCGCCTTCGTAGCTGTTCCACCCCTCTGATCCTATGGTAACTCGACCCGGACCACCACGGACTACTTTCACGGACAACCCCTCTAACTCAACGCAGCGCTCGTGAATAAGTTGGTGCCCCTCGCTTGGCTTTCGAGTGGCGCTTTAGAAATTTCGAGTTTACGATAACGATAGTATTGCGTCTTCGTGATGTAGCTCTTGACACTGGTTCCTGTCGGGAGCGCCTCCGATTTAAGGTGGCGCTATATAAATAATAAATGTTCTGTTGCGATTACGATTACACAGTCCGTGTGAAGATCATACGGTGAATGGGGAGGACTGGCAACCAACGGACCTCGTCATATTATGTTCCTCTGAATGCGGATGGGGGGGGGGGGGGGAGTTATGGGCCCAGGGAGTGGTTCAACGGACCACCCATTAGCTTATACGTCTTCAACATACACCTTTCAATTCGTATAACTACATACAGGGTGGGCCATAAAAAAGTGAGCCTACGATTTTTGACCAATAAGATATTGGTCAAGAATAAGAATTTTTCAAATCAAGTTTTACGGGCTTAAAGGTAATTCATATTCATGTACACTAGCATCGAAATATTTTATCGTGAAAAACAGTGGGTGGACTCACTAAGAGTGATGTAACAATTGTTCTGTTTAAATCAGTTACATGAAATTTAGCTAGTGCACGTATATATGAATTACCTTTAAGCACACACAACTTGTTAAGTGTCTTGCTGTGGAAAGCACATCTCATCTACAAGTCAGGTTTAATTAAGAACAAGTTAGCATGTAAGCAAAATGACAGTTGAATCCAGTGGTTAAAAACTTAAAATGATTTCGCTGAGCAGTTGGAACTCCGATAAATGTTTTTATTGGAATGCACATGTGCCACCCGGGTTCCATTGCATGATGAGCAGCGAGAATGCGAATACAAGCGAAGAATTTCGAAAGCAGTGCTTCCCACCCACTTGCACGACCCAGCGTGAATCTAGGATATATATGGCAAATTCACCACTCAAACATGTAGAATCCAAGAAATCGAATCCAGACAATAGAGTTCAGGGCTTATTGTTCCACTGTTTGTCAGCATTTGTGTCTGAGAACACTGAAGAGGCCAAGCCTAATCATCCATCTATATAAATAAAGAGAAGATTCTGTCTGTCTGTCTGTCTGTCTGTCTGTTTAACCGGAATGCAATTCCACAGTTTTTTACCTTTTCACTCCAAACCTTCACTACTGTGTCCGTCTTGGCATCGGACGCGTAACAGAGGGGTTCGCGAGTCTCTGCCACCATTGGGGCCAGAGTGGGGGCCAAAAAACCCTCATTTTCCCTGTTGGACTCTGCCCTTTCAAGCTTATAACAGCACTTTTCTTTCGGGTCTCCTACGTAATACGTATAAAAGCAGCCGTTCGACAGCGTTTAGAGAACAGCACTTTTGCAAGTTTCACGGGTCGGGTACCAGCGGAGGTCGGTGGTGGGGGGGGGGGTAGAAGTGGAGGGTGGAGTTGGGTGAATTGGTGGGTGGAGGGGCGAAGGGAGTGGGGGTGGGGTGGAGGGCCAGGGTGGGGGTCGGGTTTTTTGGAGGGAATTATTTTCCCCAAAACTAAAATTTCACGGGTGGCGTACCAGTGGAAATCGGAGTTAGTGGTCGCGTGTTGTGGGGGGGGGGGGGGGAAGGAAAGAGGGGTGGGATAAATGTTGGGAAGGGTGAAAGAGGGGTGGGGAGAAATTTTGGGGGTTAAATTTCCCCCCAAATTTCCCGAAAACCGAATTTCACGGGTGGCGTACCGGTGGAAATCGGAGTTAGTGTTCGCGTGTTTTAGGAGGGGGGGTGAAAGAGGAGTGGGGGGAAATTTGGGGGGATAATTCCCCCCCCATAAAATTTACCGAAAACCAAAATTTCACGAGTGGCGTATTGGTCGAGATCAGAGTTAGTGATGGCGTGTTGTGGGGGGGGGGGTAAAAGGGTAAGGGGGAAATTTGGGGGGGGGGGAATTTCGCCCCCAAAATTTTTCGAAAACAAAAATTTCACGGGTGGCATATCGGTGAAAATTGGAGTTAGTGTTCGCGTGTTCTGGGAGAGGGTGAAAGAGGGGTGGGGAAAATTGGGGGGTAAAATTCCACCCTCCCACATTTTCCTAAAACCGAATTTCACGGGTGGCGTACCGGTGGAAATCGGAGTTAGTGGTCGCGTGTTGTGGGAGAGGGTGAAAGAGGGGTGGGGAAAATTTGGTGGCAAAATTTTTCCCCCAACAAATTTTCCGAAAACCAAAATTTCACGGGTGGCGTACCGGTGGAAATCGGAGTTAGTAATCGCGTGTTGTGGGGGGGGGGGGTTAAAGAGGGGTGGGGAAAATTTGGGGGTTAAATTTTTCTCCCAACAAATTTTCCGAAAACCAAAATTTCACGGGTGGCATACCGGTGGAAATTGGAGTTAGTGGTCACGTGTTGTGGGGTGGGGGTCAAAGAGGTGCGAGGAATTTGGGGGGGAAATTTTTCCCCAAAATTTCCCCGAAAACCAAAATTTCACGTGTGGCGTACTGGTGGCGGTCGGAGTTAGTGGTGGCGTGTTGTGGGGCGGGGATGGGGGAGAGGGAAATTTGGGGGTTCCCCGAAAAACAAAATTTCTCAGGTGGTGTACCGGTGGAGGTTGGACTGTGGTGGGGTGTGGTGTGGTGGGGTTGTGGCCGGAAATGGGTCGAATCCTAAGTTTCCCGGGCAACGCCGGGTACCCCAGCTAGTAGACAATAATTTGAAATGAAATCATAATGAGATGGTTGACCATCTGCCCACATAATTAATTTAATTATGCCTAGGTTAAAGAAAATGAATTCACAAGCACATGAAACCATGACAACAGTTCCTTTACCAGAAGCACAGCCACATGGCATTTAACCCATGCTGGACCTCTTGATGCCCTAAAGAACTGCTGGAAGGGCCAGGGTTAACTCTATCTTAACCCTCGGGCTACCAAGGGGGTGGTCGCCGCCCCCCTAGGTTTTTCCCAAATATTTCTTGTTTCGTTTGGAATAAAATTTTGAAAAAATTGGTAGCTGTAGAGGGTTCATTTGCACACATTTGAGGTAAAATTTGTGATGATACCCCATACCGTTCAAAGGTTATACCTAATATACCCAAGGTAATAGAGGGGGTGGATACCCCCCTAGATCATCGGCTATATCTTATCCGTCGTTTAATATGAAGAGACGCAATTTATACCATTCTATAGAGGGAATGTAGGGCTACATTTCCATGCTCATTGAGTTGTCTTGTGACAACCGGAAGTGCTCAAAATAAATTAAAATATATAAAAATAGGTTTTATTTTCGTAAAAATTTCATTTTTTTCTATTATAACATATTCAAAATTTATTTTTGGAGAGAAATAAATTATGCCATTCTGTAGAGGGCATTTAGGGCTATTTTTTCATATAAATTAATTTGACTTTTGATGACCGGAAGTGCTCAAAATAAATTTAAATGTGTGAAAAAGTTGGGTTTTTACAGTGCGAATCGAAATTTCTGTGTAAACGTTTGTCAGCAGCTAATGAACTTATATTAGCTGAAACAGATATTGAATATGAATACATACATACATACATACATACATGCATACATACATGCATACATGGATACATACATGCATACATACATACATACATAATTACATACATGCATTCACACATGCATGCCCTCGTACACACATTCATACATACATATATATTTCCAAACATACATACATACAAATATACATACCTACATGCACACACATACATACATACATTCATATATACATACATGTATACATACATGCATACAAATATACATACATACATAATTACATATAATTATGCGTGCAATCACTCATGCCTTCGTACATGCATTCATATATACAGATATATTTACAAACATACATACATACCTGCATACATACATACATACATGCATACATACATACATGCATGCATACATACATACACGCATATATACATACATAGTTATTAACACACATGTTGAAAACACACAGAATCTAATATTCTGCCCATGCGAAAGTACACGTTTGTGGAATCAATGGGTCCCCAGGTAAAAATTGTATAATTTCGAGGTAGATTCATATATTCTTAAACCTAAATATATCATTGTGTGCAGAAATGAATGCTCTATCCATTGGTGTATTGCAAGTTATGATATCTCAAACCAAACCCAAAATCCAGGGGGGTGGTAACCACCCCCCCTTGGTAGTCAGTGTTACAAAAAAGCTTGGTAGCCTGAGGGTTAAGGAAGTATTCTTCAAGCATGTACAGTGAACTGCTATCTACAGGTCATAATTCATCATAAAGCACAACATAGTTCAACATAAACAACTGTAAAAAAAATCAATGTGTCATTTGCATATTCATCTTCATAAGACAACCGGTTTTCTTGTATAGACCATATAAAAATATATATATACAAAGCTAAGATTAGGTTTTGTATCTGTTAAACCCATATAAAGAAAAATAATCTTCAACATTCAATTCACACAAAAGTCCATAATATAGTTAGTTACCATAACAACAAAATAATATAACAATTATACCTGAAATAACAAAATAATAATATAACAATTATAGCTGAAATAACAAAATAATAATATAACAATTATAGCTGAAATAACAAAATAATAATATAACAATTATAGCTAAAAATTAATGTACCACAGAATAAACACAACAATTGTTATTATCTTAGATCTTTTCACTGTTAAGTTAGCGGAGGAAAACTGCAGTCAGGCGAAAAGCAAAGGAGAGCGGCGTCAGAATTCGCAGAAACAGTGAGGGCCGGATTAAGGCATTTTCAACATCTTTGGCCGAACAGGGGCCTCATACTTTATAGGGCCCACACATGCCCTCCCAAACATTTTGTGATAAAAAAATCTGTGTATTATGAAGAAATTTCGACCAAACGACTAAAAAAATCAGATTTTCGGCTGAAGATCAAAAAAAAAAAATTCCGAACAGGCCCCCACATTTCTTAATCCGACCCTGGAAACAGTCATTATCAACGGAAGCATTTAGAACTGAATAATACGTGTACAGAGAGACAGCACCAATTGGACACCACTTTGCTCCAAAATCACTCTGTGGTCAAAAAACCCAGTCTCTACTGGTCTGCTACTGAGGGTCCTGATAATGAATCACAAATCTTTCAATACCTAAACGACGTATACATCGAAAACAGTCAACAAATAATAAAAATAACGATGTTCGTGTAAAATAAACAATGTTAGACATAAACAGTAACAAACATAAAGTTGTAATAAACAATCCTATCAAATCTGAATTTCAATGTGACACATCATCTGTTAAACTGATGTTAAAAATCACCGGACGTCAACGTTAAGTCTCGTAAAACAATCACCGGTCATCAGCCCATTGTCATCAACCCATTGTCATCAACCCATTGTCATCATAAAGTCTGACAATGACTGACGTAGAAACAATCTGTTCAACATTTGTCTGATGAATTATTGTTGAATTGCACAGATCAACACGTTGTTAAGAAAGAGGAAAGATTGAAAGAAAATTTTCGAATCAAACAACCAATCTGGCAGCCACCAAGTCTTCAATTCAATATTAAAATTACAAGGAGTTAGAAAACTGAAAAAATAATGGACTTGTCATGACATTGTATTCATCAGATGAAAAATGAATTTAATAATTCAATCAATAATAATACACAGAGATCGAAAAAAGACGCTTTTGTGTTGAGCTGATTTAAGACAATAAACAAGATTTGTTGGAGCTAAATTTCTCATTTCCATTTTTCTGAAGAACAGCCAGAAACTTGTGAATCGTCGATTGTGGAATGTCTCCAGTTGTCTCTTTAGTTCATGGAATAACAAACGAACTGGAAGACAAGCAATACAATCATAGACTAGTTAGATATGAAAGTCATTAGTACTTCTAATCATAATAATATGTACGTATAATTAATTATTAAAACATATAATATTATTGTGCATCAATTGACGACGCTTAGCAGTAACTGTGAGTGAAGGATTTGCTCGCAGTCTCTTCATGTTAACTGTCTGAGGGAAGGAAAAGAAATGAACCCATACTTCCTGTGTTAAAAGAGGAAGAGGAGGGGAAAGAGGAGAGGAAGAGAAGAAGAGAAGTAGGAGGAGCATGAGTAAGAGGTGGAGGGAGATGGATGGGAGGAGGTGGATGAGGTTGGAACCTGTACTTTATTATGCAATCCTCCAATCAACTACACTGACCTTCACTAGTTACTTCACCTGACCCAGTTTAACCCGACCTGACCTCACCCATCCTGAATCGACCTCAGTTGACCTTTCAACCAACCTCTTATAAGGAGGTCATTATGGGTAAATGAATTGACTTTTGCGTCGGAGTTCATTCCTTTCGAACAGCAGGTTCTGATTGAGCGCCAGTCGCTTTTCCAGCTGCTGGACTCCGACCGTGTTGTGCTCCCTCTCAAGGCTTTCCATCTGCTCCTGGAGGTCATCCGCCTCATCTCGCAGCGTCTGGATCGTTGTGTACATCTCATCATTCTCCTCCTGTTCCAGCGGAAATACATGGAACAATAAACAATGAAACATCCATATTAAGATCGGGAAGATAAGTCTTTTAAAAAATAGCTCAAGAAAATGAGGCAAACGAGATGATGAGTTAACACAACATCTCAAAGTGTCCACACATAGAGAATAATAATAATAAAAATAATAATAATAAATAATAATCTTCATTTAATTTCCAGCTGACACAACGCAGTATGATTAGAGTTCATAGTAAAAACAGGCGATAGCAAACAAAATGTTAGCATCACCCTAAACATGAATCAAGATCATCACTTGGTTGGCTGGCTCTTCTGTCAACCTTTGTCCACATGAACTACAAGTTCCATTAACTTTTAAAATCATAATAAAATAAGATTAATCACCATAAGACTAGCAGCGTCCTACAATGTAACTTTCTATCAGTTACACAATAGTAGGATGAGAAATTTTCCAACCGAAACCAACCTTTGGATTTATTATAGATATATGGACAAGGAGCGACGAAAGTTCGAGTGCTTCACTGTAGTCGTTCTTTAGCTGTATCGACCTATAGCCTTTCAACAGATATAAAAATAGCAACCCATGTTAGCAACGCAACTTTAACAGTCATAAAGAGAAGTGAAAGAAGTTTTAAGGAGCCTGTGAAACACTGACACGTCAACCCTAGAGAGCAGGAACTTCCCAATGGGAAACCATTATGCATCTACAACTGAGATTACAAGAATGATTACAACTAATGATTACAAGAAAAATTGCTAATTTATTTTAATATATTTTCCATTGACTTTGTTATATCTAATTGCCTAAGAAACTGTTGTAGCTTATCAGTGTTAACTCCATTTTTAAAAAGCTGCAGAGTAAAATTCCAACTTTAATTTATGAAGTACTGTTGACATTTTAAAGCCAAACTTCACACAATTTAGAATTCTCTAAAATATTATTTGTGACAGAAGGTCATGTTGAACTAACTGAGACAAAACATATTAATACACGAAATAACATAAAATAAAAGAAGGCTGTATAAAAATTCACAACAAACAGGTAAAGATTTCAGATGGTGGGCAACAATCAATGCTGTGCAATTGCAGAGTACAATCAATTTCTGCCATGTGCGACACACATGAATCAATCAATTATTAAATGAACCAATCAAAAGGCACCAATCAACTGAACAAACTACCATTATTCATAAATCAGTCAATCAATCAATGATAATCAATCAATGAACCTGTGCTGAGGCATCTGATTGGAAAGACAGCTTGGCCAAGGAAGTTGCTGTCGCTGAACATATCAAAGTCAAGTACACAGAATCGAATGACAGCCATGTCGGGATTAACAATGTCAAAGACAAAGTCCTCATTCCAGACGGGATTCAGACCATTGTCAACTGAAACAATGAGAATCATTCTCATTCATCAGATGCATTTGACATTTTTTAATTGTTATCCCACATTTATATAGCACCACTTCAAGAAAAACTGATCAGTGACACTCCAGATCTGAAACAGTGAAATTCTTGTTTGAATTACACAGAACATAGTTCTAAGACTTATGTAACGTAACTATGCATGATTACAACTGAATTGTACACCTGTGCTGACCAGTCTGATTAAGCAATGTGCCAAAGAGGATAAACCACCTGTCAAAAGCTCAGCCAGAATTTATGAAGAGGCTTATTATATGGAGAAGGATCCACAATAGCACAGGCACAGTGTGTTGAGCAATGGTTGTTCTGACCCGGAGGATGATGAAGTCAAATCAATCAATATCAATCAATCAGTCCTTCAATCGTCAAATGAATCAGTTAGTCATCTAAACATTCAATCAAGTAATCCATCCAGTCATTGATGGATTCATTGACTAATGGCAATGATCTTCTGGTGAATCACAGAATGATTGAGTGACTGATTTACAATGGCAATGATCTACTGGTGAGTGACAGAATGATTAAGTGACTGATTTACAATGGCAATGATTTACTGGTGAATCACAGAATGATTAAGTGACTGATTTACAATGGCAATGATTTACTGGTGAATCACAGAATGATTAAGTGACTGATTTACAATGGCAATGATTTACTGGTGAATTACAGAATGATTAAGTGACTGATTTACAATGGCAATGATTTACTGGTGAATCACAGAATGATTAAGTGACTGATTTACAATGGCAATGATCTACTGGTGAGTGACAGAATGATTAAGTGACTGATTTACAATGGCAATGATTTACTGGTGAATCACAGAATGATTAAGTGACTGATTTACAATGGCAATGATTTACTGGTGAATCACAGAATGATTAAGTGACTGATTTACAATGGCAATGATTTACTGGTGAATTACAGAATGATTAAGTGACTGATTTACAATGGCAATGATTTACTGGTGAATCACAGAATGATTAAGTGACTGATTTACAATGGCAATGATCTACTGGTGAGTGACAGAATGATTAAGTGACTGATTTACAATGGCAATGATTTACTGGTGAATCACAGAATGATTAAGTGACTGATTTACAATGGCAATGATTTACTGGTGAATCACAGAATGATTAAGTGACTGATTTACAATGGCAATGATTTACTGGTGAATTACAGAATGATTAAGTGACTGATTTACAATGGCAATGATCTACTGGTGAGTGACAGAATGATTAAGTGACTGATTTACAATGGCAATGATTTACTGGTGAATCACAGAATGATTAAGTGACTGATTTACAATGGCAATGATTTACTGGTGAATCACAGAATGATTAAGTGACTGATTTACAATGGCAATGATTTACTGGTGAATTACAGAATGATTAAGTGACTGATTTACAATGGCAATGATTTACTGGTGAATCACAGAATGATTAAGTGACTGATTTACAATGGCAATGATCTACTGGTGAGTGACAGAATGATTAAGTGACTGATTTACAATGGCAATGATTTACTGGTGAATCACAGAATGATTAAGTGACTGATTTACAATGGCAATGATTTACTGGTGAATCACAGAATGATTAAGTGACTGATTTACAATGGCAATGATTTACTGGTGAATTACAGAATGATTAAGTGACTGATTTACAATGGCAATGATTTACTGGTGAATCACAGAATGATTAAGTGACTGATTTACAATGGCAATGATTTACTGGTGAGTGACAGAATGATTAAGTGACTGATTTAAATATTGTAAAAACTGATTGATTTGATGGCTAAATAACTTGCTTGATCGATCGAATTAAAACAGTTGTGACTGCTGCTACCTTTTGTGCCGGTCTTGAACTTGTTTTTGCTGTCATATGGGCAGCCAAAGACTTCAACTTCAACGTAGGAACAGGCGATACCTCGACCCTCTTTCAAGACGTGACGCGCTCCAATGATCTGCAAATTAATCACCAAACATCCAATAAAAAATTGATCTGCAACAAAAAAATGACTCGGCTATCTATTCTAGAAAGTACGCAAGTAAAAAAGGCGCCAAAATATGACAAATTTCGCACAAGGTCACATAATTTTAAGCTCCCAATCAATCACAGTAGAAACTATACAGCAGGAATTTTACATGAAAATGGCAAAGAAACCTTTCTTAGACAATTGTATTTTTTTCATGCAACACATACGTGGACACAGTGTGACATTTAATTAAATAAACAAAGATACCAGTCTTCATGATCTCCACATTTGGTCAACAAAGTCCTGAACATTGTGTAACAATGACAGTATGGGACAGTAGCGGTTGGTTGGAGCATTTGTCTTATAAGGCAGAGAGAGAGAGAGAGAGAGAGAGAGAGTATGTGCTTCATCCTATTCTCCTTAGATGGTTAATCAGTAGGGACCTTGACCCAGTGCCATTGACAAGTGCTCAGATCTGTCATTAGATATCGGCGCTTCACAAATCCACGATAATAACAATTTCTCTACAATTACCCCTAAGCTGTGGTTATTCACGTCAGATTCTTTTCACAATACGTTTGGCACTAAGCACTAAGCATGGCATCAAGTATCCAGCCCAGCAACATCCATCCCCAGATCTACCATAATATTGGAGATCCTGCGGATCACACACACCTTGGGTTTAAAAATGATAATAGTAATTCAATAATTCATATCAAGTGAGGCTTTTCATCACATTTAGTATTTTGCTCTTACATTAAGTTGAAATACTATTTGTATTTAAGTAAAATAACAAATCTACCTATTACAGATAAATTGCAACAATATCATGCTGCAAAAGAGGTTTGCAGTCCTAAGTACTGAAAGGAAGGAGATTCCTAAAATACCGCAAAACTGGGTTCAACTGGGTTTTGACTGAACTATTTAATCAACACAGATTAACTAAGAGCATGGGTGAGGTGATGTATCGGAGGTGAGCTAACCGTAAGAGAAATGGTGACAGGGTCGACGTCTGTGAGAGTCTGCTTATCATACGGATTGAAAGCTGGATTGATCATGCAGTCTGGCTTCAGAATGTAACCCGATCGTCCGTTCATTGAAAACAGACCATCGTTCAACTGCATTGAAAGATCTAAAAAACATACAGGTGAACAATTTAATATATCAATTTATCAATTTATTACATGACCATTAATTAATTAAATCAAACAACCAATCTAACAGTCAACTAAACGAATCAGGAAATCAATTATCTGAGAAGAAAATTAATTCATTCCGAAAATATATATATATAACACCCCTTTGAGCAGTCTACTCAGAAGTGCTCCAAGCCCAGCCATGGCTAAAGAGACTGGTCTTGAATTAAAATTATCAATATATATAATCGACTGAAAAAAAATCAATTGATAGAGTATTCAAGAATTACAATAATATTAAAAATAATAACAATAATTAATATGAAACAGAAATGACTGACGACTGGAAGCAGCGACGATCACATTACAAGAATTTGAAAACGAAATTAAAATCAACCAATCATCATTGAAATGCTTAAGATCGTTAGACAGAGCAGCATCAACTCCAGCAGGAGATGGATATAGTAGTTTAGGAGTTGATCCCTGGAAAGTCATGCTTCATCTTAGAAATGCGAATTATAATTCATTCCTTAATAAATAATAAATACCGACCGGGTGTCTGGTAATTGAGTGCAACCAATTGGCAGCCGCTGTTCCACATCGGAATTGGATCATAGTTGGATGAGTCAATGCGTTGACCCTTTGGATAGATACGGATGAGATGGCGTTGGTTGAGTTGCATCATCAGCTCACAGCGATCCTTACTCACAAACCGAGCCACACTAGTCTCAGCCAATGAAGCCATTTTCGACGGATGATTAGGCATGCCTAAAGTTTAAAAAGAGAAAAATAACACGCACTTAAATTATTTATAAGGAAATAATTCCTGTTGCAAAATATATTTTACAGTTCAGTTAAATTACCTTTCACCTGTTACCTGCTCTTCAGATCCGTAGTACCCACTAAAAATCCATTACTTTACTTTACCAGTCACGATGAGAATTGTTTTATCACAGTTTTTGTTTCAGGTATATATATCAAGTCTAATCAAAGCTTAAAAGACATCTGATATAACACAAAAAATAACACTTAACTAACATACTCTATTCAGAGGCACTCATAGCCCAACCCTCAGAGACATAGAACAGTTTTCAGATGCCTGTAAAAGGTGGGAAACGAGGCTAAAAAGCAAACAGATGTGAAAGGAGGTTATTCAAGGTTATTCTGAGGAACTGATAAGCTCCACTATAATTATACAAGGCAAAGCTACAACAAAACCCGCAATGTAAGATTGTATTGTTCGCATCGATCTACATTTTCAGTTACATTTTTCATCAATGTACCCAGAAAGTTAGACATCTGTAACAGAATTATCATCTGACCAACTTGAGCGCAAGAATCTGCAAACCTTTTTCCAAATCCGACAATTCTGACATATGTATTGGAATGCAGTAGACAATTAGGTCGGACAATTCCTGAGCAATTTTTTCCAACACCTCTGCATTTTTCCTTACCTCGGTCTGACAAAAAGGAAAACAAAATAGAATGCTACACAAAATATATTTAAATGGTTGTCAAAACGTTCACAGCCAACAGAATATAGTAACAAAATATTAGAAAGATTTTCCAAAATGCAATACGAGCATCCAATGCAATAAAAATCAGGCTTATGCAAAGACCCAGTAGCAGTTTGTAATGAACGACCTGCTAGAAGGTTGAGGACTTTTACTACTTGGGGACAGACATGATCACCTTGTCCCACAAGCAAGGACTGCTTTGGTGAAAACCGGAGCTTTTCCTTCATTGGATTGCACGATGGAATCAACTCTTTATTAGCAGGTACCTGAAGCACTTCTACTTTCTTTTCTCTAGATCTTTCGCACTGGATACACCTTTGATTGATGTACAGTGTACACTGTGAGAGGCACCATGTAAATTTATATATACAATACAATACAAAGCAGTATTTCACGAAGAAAATAAAAGAAGTAAAGTTATATAAAAGAAGTAAAGTCTAACTATTTTTGAAGCATTGTTGAGGCTTTCATTGAGAGCGTACAGCCAGAGTTCCAATTCCTCTTCAGATGGCGCTGCTATTTCACGTGACGGAGCGTTGAGATAAGCAATTCGAAAGACAGGCAACGTTGTCTTACTCGATCTTGGCATTCGATCTGAGCAAAATGGAAAAATGTGCAAATAAAGGAATCTGACTGAGTAGGAACAAATTGACACAATTGGCAAAAAACAGTGTACTATCTATACACAACTACATGCCGTTCCAGATGTTTTAATTTATTAATTAGTGTGTGGGATCATAATTATATACACAACTTTTTTGTGACAATAAAACTTATTATCGCTATTATAATAATAAATACAATAAATATAATAACAATAATAATATTATTTTTATGCCGTTTTTATGATGCTTCATTTCCCAGGGATTTGGAGTTTTTTGTTTGCCCCGACGCATTTAGGATCCCTCAGGGACTTCATTACTAACTACTGTTTAAAAACTATCACGAATTGTCAGGCCTTGCTTTCAGGGGTTGAAGAGATTATTATCATTATTATCATTATCATTATTCTTTTAGGAATCGTTAGAGCCTCATAACCAGCTGTGCAACCTGAGGCATTGATTTCCAGAGTGTTCCAACATAATGCAGTTTATCAATAAGGTTAGGCTACTCAAAGACTCAATCGTGAGTGAAGGGTTTGCACCTTAAGGTGTCATAGAGGAGACAAGAGGTAGGTAGACTCAAATCCGTTGCCTCAGTGTTACAAGTTCGCTCAATCAAAACAAAATCAATATAAAAAAACGGTCAGGCACCATTAAAGGTCAAGATACAATCTGAGTGAAGCAGGTAGATAGGAAGATAACTTTATAGTAAATGGAATTTGCTAAGAAGTGGATGTGTGAGATAGGCGAGGGAATTTAAGATGATTTCACGAAGATGAGATTAACATCAAGACAACTGTTTGCACTTCGAAATAAACGAAAGAAGTAGGCAGAGATGGCATGCAGTGCTGTTTATAAGAAGGGGGACTTCCGGAATGTGTACGTGGTAGGTATGTTGAACTCTTTACAAAGACTTTAATATAGACATGTTTCTTTTCCACTTTTAGCCAACAGAGCCACGTACTGATGGTGACTCCACGAGCCATCAGATCGAAAGATCCCTGCTGTAGATTTCCAAGTGGATGTGAGTCCTCCTTCTTCTCCACCTCAGCATTCACCTCTTCCACAAACTGGACTGGAAACCAGCAGTTCTTCTTCCCACCATAGCTCCCTTTCCACCTGCAGTACAGACATTTTGATCTGTAAGTACAATTACTTATTTATAGATTCTCAGTCTTCCAGAATTATCATGCACTTGGTTATCAGTCAGAAAAACGATGAGTAATTGTGCAATGGATAGAGTAAGTTCCACACAACAGCAGCACAACCAAGTAGTGAATATACTGAATATCAAATCTTTAGTGGAAAACATCACAGCGTTTAAGAGGATGCCAGGAAATCTAGACTTTCAGTTTTTCTGATACAGATTGAATGTCATCTGTTGCGCTAAGTAGCATAGCAGCAATTTATGTTGAGCCAGTTTTAATGCATCAACTGACATCAGGTCAGCTTTCTAAACATCACAAGACTTTGTAAAGTAACAACTGTAGGTTAAGACGATGTAATGATGTAAGTCCTGCAAATGCAGCAACACTTAGAGTACACTCTAGTTCAAGTAATGACAAGGTTTCAAACTGGTCCAACATAAATTTTCAGTTAGTTATTTTACTCTCCTTTAAATTGGTAAAGTTATGAAGCTGTTCTTTCATGCCAATACAATACAATTCTTTGAATATTGCCCTCCTAAGTTTTAGAGTTCTCAAGTGAAGCTATGACTCCACCATTTGTTTGATGATTAAAAAGGGCGCCATACCGGACTGCCCTTATGAGTTACTAATGCCAGAGCCATAATGCATATAGATGACAGAACATCACAAGCCCCTTAAAGGTATCGCCCGAGTGGAGGCTATAACACAAACTGTGTCTTAGAGCAGATGCCATGCCCCATAAAAATTGATAGAAACCAAGGCACGACATAAGTTGTCAATTGGAATAAAAGAAGAAACCTTCTTCTCGCATGTTCTTACCATCCATCATCTTCCTTCTGAACGTCGGTGATAATCGCGTTCTTACAGAACGACAATTCATCGTTCTTCTGAGCTTTGTAGTCGTAAAGCGCTCGAACTCGCGTCTGCGGCTGAATACATTTTCAGAAAATATATTATGCAACCATCATAGGTACGTCTAATGATAAATTACACTTAATAGCTTAAAGTCCTATTGTAGCAAATTGGTTTTTTATCTCATGGTACATGGAATGCTGTCTTAACTAGTACTTCAACAATTACACTGCGACTGCCACAGAAATAATTATTATACAGAACTGAATAATTAAAATAATAATTAAAATAATTTATGTCTGAAATGTCGACGAGAATCTTGCGAAACAGAAAGTGCTGCAATGACTAACGTAGACTTTTCAAAACCAATTCGATGTCAAACTGAATTCTCCATAGATGACTTATGATTTCTGAATGCAATTTGGCACAAAGCAACTAAGAAATGATTATGTTGGACATTGCAATAACAGAGCAAAGTGATTAAATTATGTCACAAGGTATTGTTCTATGTTGGTCAATTGTTCATATGAAAACAAGAACTTCTGATGATGGTAATAAGTTGAAATGTGCAATAGATAAGCTCTGATAAATTAGTCATCCTTGTCAAAAACATCATGTAAAATTTATTTCTAGATATGAATGCATTTTCTAGGATTAGGCCCAAAAAAATAATGTTGTGTTTCCGGTAACAGAGCTAAAAAAAATTGGGTAGGTAGGTCGAAAAATATTTTTAATTTGGTAAAATATTTTTATACAGTGACTAATACTGACTATCCGAAAAATTATACCCAACTACTCTTTTTTGCATAAAGGTACACGGCTACACGCTGCAACAAAGTACGTGTTCTAAGAAAGTATGAACTGCCTATTTCCCGACTGGCTGTACCTAAAATTGCTCTAGAAAACAATTCTATTAATTTCATTTTGTTGACATCTTTTCTGGTAAGATAAAGTGGGAAGGGAAGGGGAAGATGAGTGCGAATAGAACATCACTGCTAGGGGTCGTTCCAGACTGGCCGCGCCAGTGACTAGTTACACCTAGAGGTTTCTAGATTTATTTTCCCTAGTCACCGTTAGAGGTGGCTCAAGTGAGAATGATAAGGCTAGAGGTTTCTCAAGACTGGCAACCAGGAAGTAGTTAGGAATGCGTGAAACTCTAAGGCAATGTCACTGTAAATAAAAAAATTACACAAAATTTTCCGAGTCGCGGCAATAAAAGTGAGTCGGTTGGGTTACCAGAAACACAACATTTTTTGGCCTATGATCGAACTCTATACGGAAGGCAATGTCAACGTATTATGTCAATACAAATATTTTAAAAAAAATTAAAATATATAAAAAAATGTATAAATAATTTTTTTTTTAAATTATTTGAGTCGCGGCAATGAAAGAGGGTCGGTCGGGTTACCGGAAACACAACACTATTTTTTTGACCTTAGTAGCCTTGCTGGTCTTAGAATTTGACCATAAGACCATTATGAGTGAAGCCACAATGAGACCGAGACTTCTTATCGACAACCTGAGACAAAAAACATTAGATTACAATCTGTACAAGACAAAATCCAGACAAGACATTAAGGTGGCAAGTCTGAAGAATGTCTTGTGACAAAAATATTTCGTGCCAGTATTTCCATAGGTCTCTTACACGAGACCAATTTGGAAATATGGGTTTTACATGAGCGCCAATTCGGCATACTGGCTGGGCTAAGGCCAAGACTACATACCGGTACTTGCAACAATATTAGATAAATTCTAATGAGACCTTCCTACCTTAAAAGAATTTGGTTCTGCATATGTTCTTCCATAAATAGACTGAGTATCTGGTTCCTAAAACAGACAATTTCAATTATTATGCACTTAAACAGAAAACAGAAAAGAGTAAAGACGACACGAGAAATAAGAAGAAAATCAAAGTGGAAACAACGGTAAAAAAACAGCTTATAATAAAACTATGACTTCCACCAATACTAGGAAGTAAAAATAACAACCTTTAATACATCATGGACAGTTTAAAGACAATAGCAATTGAATTAAAAAACAAACAGCATTTACAACAACAACATCATCATCATCATCATCATCATCATCATCATCATCATCATCATCACCACCACCACCACCACCACCAACACCATCATCATCATCATCATCATCATCATCATCATCATCATCAGCAGCAGCAACAACAACAACAACGTCTCCATGTCTATTCATAATTTCCCTCTTCACGTTTTCAATGCAAGACTCATCATTTCCCGGACAACAAAAAAGTTGATTATTCTTTAATAATGATAAGGATATGAATACAAATAGCTTCTGGCCAACTTTCATTTTTATGTGAATCAATTACCTCAATTATCCTTGAATGCGGTTTGCCATTCAGGTTTTAATAAGGGAAGATACCAGAGCATATACTGAATATGTAAACAAAATATCGACATGAGTGATCAAAAGTCCAGTTTACCCAAGTTGCTGTCATATCATGTGCTGCTATTAAAATGACAAATGAGAAAACAAAATTGGATATTAAAATGAGAAATGAGAAAACAAAAGGCCAAATTAACTGGACAAGAACTGCTTCACACCATAGACGTTTCTACCCAAGAGCTGCTTCACACCACAGGCATATGAAACACCTGGCCTCGTAATAGACTAAGATTCTTGTCTATTGACAACGGATATCTTGGATATCACTTTGTACATAACAGTAGACTACATTCTTCTTCCAACTTTCCCATGGCCACTCAGTGCTTCAACATGATCATCCTATGCTGTGTCCTTACCGTCAAAGTTCACAAGACCGACAAAGACAAGCAATTTCATAAGGATAAGCTACTCATAACTAGTACAGCTAGTAAGACACAAATAATAATAAATAAATAATAATAGAAATTGTTAGTTCTGATGAAGCTTACTGTGCCCCACTCCTGGAGTAGTTTGTCAGTGAGAGGGTATTTGAGTTTCATCTTGCGGTAGAGTGGGTGCTTCTGGTAATACTCGACAAGCGCCACGAGAGTCGCAAAGACACCGTCACCCAAAGTGTAGAGACTGCGATGATCTTGTGTAATGCGACAATGCTTCACCTTGTGTTCAGCCCTTCACACAAATCAACACCAAACAACAGTCTATATAATATAGTCGGTTGATTGCCTGCTGACTCATCTCGACAATCATGACTGAACAACTCCACTGGCTGCCTGTAGAACAATTCAAAGTTCTTCGTTTGCTTCTCAAGTCTCAAGTGGGTCTTGCTCGCTCTGAAGAGTTTTTTTGTGATCTTATACTTCACCCCGTTTCTGCCACTTCGCTGCGTCCCCTTAGAGGACCTCAGTGCCAAAAGTGTGGGAAAATAAGTGCCTGGACGCCCATTTCCTCTCCAAAAGAAGTGCTTGGACGCCCCTTACCTCTCTAGTCTGTGCTTTTCAATAAATGGCTGGACGGCATTCAGATTTCAAAACAAGTGCATGGATGCCGTCCATGACCGTCCAGGCAGACTTTTAGCCCTGGGTCCTCTGATCCGCTTGACCCCTTTTTCCCCCGCATCAGGTCCACCATGGCTCAATCCAGATCATTTGTCTGCATTCGTCCCTCTCCATGGAAATGGACTGCACCCCCATAAGTTCACTCTGTAATTCTCTCTGGTAGTCTTTCCTCGTCTTTCTCTCGTCTCAAAATCTGTCTGTGAGCGCTTCTGAAAGGCTTTTCTGGAGAGAAGTGCTTTATAAATGATCATATAACAATACAACACAATAAACCTATTGTTTAGACTCTGTAACATGGAGATCAATCCAGCTTCTTTCTCTGAGGTGGTCAATGCGTACGTACGATTGAACAAATCGATTGTCATCAACATTTGCTGAGTCGTTAAGATAGCGAGTAACACTCAAGAAACGCGTAAATTTAATAAGAAATTAATACGAGTCTGAACACAAACGCACAATTTAATCGCATTTTAAAAATCAGTTTCCTATTAAGAAGACTGATATTTAAAACAGTCTGGTATCAGAAATTTCACATAGAGCTTCTGAATGCAATCTATTCATAACTAAACTATTCACTATTTTCTGCTGTGCTTACAAAATACATCACCATTAAAGTACAGTTGAAAAAGAAAACCATTTTCAAACACCATCATAGTACCAGACAACACAAAGACTGCAATAGTCTCTTGATATGTCATTATGATAACTACAGTGAACATCATACATATCCCATGGCAGAGAGACCCATGCTGATTGGCTGTTACCTGAATGAAATGGCAAACTGCGATGAGTCCTGGTCATGTGACACGGCGTTTCTCTGGCGAATGAGAAAGACGCCATCGACCGGCATTCGACAGAGTTTATCCTCCGCCTCATCGCGACTCAGTCGGTCGTAGAACCACCTGATGATGATGATGATGATGATGATGATGATGATGATGACGATGATGATGATGATGATGATGATGACGATGATGATGATGAAGATGATGATGATGATGATGGAAAAAGCAAAAACTTAACCGATTAGCATTACTACCTCTTGTCAATATAAGATTTATGGCAGCACTAAAACAATCGTCAGCAGAAGCAGCCAACAACTTCAGCGTTTCAAATACTAAAAGAAACGAAGAGGTGAGAGATAATGAAAGTAAATAAGAGAGAAAAGGACTCTAGAATGATTACGCATAAGAATACGATGAAGGTATGATCATTGATGAAGACAGCAACAATCAGCAGTTCAAACACATGGCTCTGACTCTGGAATTTTAGCCAAAGGGAGTCTCCTCCTCTATCTCCTCCTCCTGCATCTCCTCCTCTTCTTCCTTTTACTCCATCTCCTCCTTCTTTTTCTTCTTCCTCTTGTAGGGTCATTGATATGGATATATAAGAAGATGAAGAGGAAGAGCAGAACAAGTTCTGCGAGTGAAGAACGTACGGTTGGCCAATATGAGGCGGATCAGCTGGAGCCGGTTGATGGAGGACTTGACTGAACTCTCGACTGTTGAGTGGATATTGTTGGTGGAAAGAGATGAGCTCAGCGAGGTTGTCAAAGAGCTTTTCCGTCAGGTAGAACTTCGAATGCTTCCAATGGATGCGACAATGGTTCTTAGCGGAACCATTGTGTCTGAGAAACAATGAACAACCAAATGACAAACCCCATTTTATCTGATTAAAGCAAATGTATTGCATATATGACAAACTGCATTTTATATCTGGCTGATTAATGCAAATGTAACTGATTTCACAGACAGGCAAATTTAAAAGAAGAATTTTTGTGGATGCACAGGATTCAGAATGATTGGGGCATATCTATTATCTACTCATAAACAGATTTGATCTTCTAGTTCCTCATAGTAGGACAGCCATGGTTTATGCTATGGTAGTCCCGGTCCTTTACTTCAATATTAGTCCCTCTCTTTGCAATAAGCGCTCCCCCATCTATACTCAATCTTAGATTCTAGCTGGTTATCCCTCATCCTCATTTTTTATCAAAACTTATTTTTTCTCTTCTCGCCTTGCACCCTGGGAGCACCTCTGAACGGTTCACACTAAATAGAAGCGCTTTATGAATGTTTTAATACAATATAACACATCTGCACAGTCTTAAATGACCTGTACTTTGCAAATAGGTCATATATTATTTTACCTATACATGCGTTCGTGCTGAAACAAAAATCAACTAGTCACATCAATCAATCAATCATTTAATCAATCAATCACTCAATCAATCAATCAATCAATCAATCATTCATCAAATAAACAAGTCTACTTGATGAAGTCAGTGAATCAACCAGTGGCGTAGCCAGGAATTTTTCATGGGGGGGGTTTATGGCCGGAAACCCTGTTTTTTGCTATTTTTTCTTACTCAAATGGAAAAATAACCTTAAAAAAACTTTTTTTTCGGAGCCAATGGGGGGGGTTTTAACCCCCGAAACCCCCCCTTGCCTACGCCACTGGAATCAACAGATAAACAAAGCAATGCAATTTTTTATCGTATCGTATAATCGTATTGCATATGAGAATTTATAAAGCGCCTCTTACAGTGCGAGTTATTCAGAGGCGCTCTCAGCGTGACAACCTGGATGAAAATAAGAAAGTCTCAAGCAGCAAAGAGATGAGGACGAACTCACAAACAGTTAAAACGCAGAGAAAAGCAATTAATTGCAAAACAAAATCAAACGACGATCATCATCTGTGAGCGCAATGACTTACAGAAACGACAGACTGAACTCTCCTTTGTATTTGTCGCTCTTGCGTATAAGAAACGTTCCATCTCCGAGATGTCTATGCCTGAGAAGAATCTTCTCTGCATCTTCACGTTTTATCTGTCCGTGGTACCAGACCTGACCTTCACAACTGTCCTCATCACCAGAATCCTTCAGCCATCAAAATAAATCAAATGCATCCATTAGAAGCAAGAAAAGACAATCGATCTGAAGCATAGACAAATAGAAATCCATCCATGCATCCATCCATCCATCCATCCATGAGAGAGAACATTAAACATCATCCATTGAATTAATAATTATTTTGAATGGTCTGGTTGCCTGCTTGCTAATATTAAGTGAGTAAGTACAACAAAGCTCATTGTGATCAAGGGAACAGACTCTTCCCTACAATCTAACAATGGTTCCAATGTGAAATGTGACATGAACTCCTTCACCTCCTCCTCCTTTCCTTCTCCTCCTCCACTTCTTCCCCCACCTCCTCCTTCTCCTCCTCCACTTCTTCCCCCACCTCCTCCTTCTCCTCCTCCGCCTCTCCAAGGTTGTCTCCTTTGCGCAAACACTTCAAGACAATTCCATTCAATCGTCATTTCATTGTGTTGGGTTGGCAGTGTCTATCACGTGTCTCACTCTCTTCAAGTCTCTTCCTTCTGGCTACGATTAATCCCTCTCTGAGGAAGGGGTCTCACTCTCTTGAAGTGGTGATATATTTCACATTAGAGCCATTGTTAGATTGTAGGGAAGAGTCCGTTCCCTTGATCACAATGAACCTTACTTACTTAATAATCATCAATACAGAAAAGAGCGCTTCTCATTAGTCTGCACTCTAATATACTAGTGCTACATAAATGCTCTGCTACAGTTACCATGGATACACATACTCCTCGTAAAAAGGCCTGGTCGTGTGTTCCACCATCAGACTCCATTCCTTTCTCCTCATCGTCCAATTCCGTTTCTTCCGTGTAGTAAAGTGCGCCTGACGTGAGGATGAAAAAGTGCGGCTTCCAGTTCTGAATCAACAATTCATTCACATTTAACAACTTCAACAATTCTTTCGCACATCATCCAACGTTAGTTCATTCCAAAGAAAATTGCACATCCACCAAATTAACGAGAATAAATACTGATTCTATGCACAATATCATCGGGAAAAAACTCTTAGACCTAGTTAAGATTTGTTTTGTTTTCTTTTTCTCCTGTTGTTTCTGTGCATGTTTTTAGTGTCTCCGCCAGCATTCTTTTTTATCTGCTAAATGTGCTAATATTGTTAGTTAGTTAGTTAATCCTAGTTGGCATTGTTTTAACATGTTGCCTAATTATATAATATGTCGCACCACAATGTTTTATTCGATATATTAGGGTGTCCCTAAGTAGCGGGATCCTCAATACTTTCTATGCTCTTCCGTTTGTAACCACACTATGTTGTCATAAATTGTTCTTGTACCAACGGTTCTCTACAATGAAACAATTGATCGATTGATTGATTGATCAACTGGTTACAAAGTAGCAGTTCATTTAAAGACCACCCTAAGCAGTCATCAAACTGAAGTAACAAAATGTCAGACAGATCGGATAATTTTCCACTGCTAAAAACAGACAACTGAGTTGCAATAATGGTAGAGCTGTCAGTACTAACAGTACTAATTGTAATGTGCCCGAATTAACACTAAGCTCGAGGCAAGCCTGGCCCTATGATATGCGGGACCAAAGGCAGCAAGCAATGAGCGGATACTCAAGAAAAAAATGTATGGCGTCAACTTCCTGCTAATATGGTATTGAAAATACCATCATGGATCAATTAAATATTAATGCAAAACAAAATGGGTTAATCGACACAATTTAACGCAAACAGGCTTTAATACCAGCATTCACTATGAAAGCAATAATTAGGTCATGTTTCATACAATTACACGACTATCTGACATCTGAAAAAGGATGTTAATAATTAAAATGTTTTCGCATCCTTTAATTGAAAGCTTGTGAGTCATTGTAGACATTGGCAGTGTCGCTTCTATCCTATAAAACTTTCTATTCACACGCAAATCTTGTGAGCTTTGATGGATGCAAAATCCGCAATGATTTCACAACAGTCCAATTGTTGAACACACTCAAATGAAGATTAGGGCAGAAATTCTTGCAGTGGTTCTAAAATGGAATTGTTGTATGTCCAGTCAACCATTTCAGGATCCTGTTATGTTATGCATTGCAACGAGGACACAGTGAATCATTCAATTATTAAGTGTCACAATCTAATTACGAAGTATCATAATATTGCGCATTGTGTGTGTGTGTGTGTGTGTGTGTGTGTGTGTGTGTGTGTGTGTGTGTGTGTGTGTGTGTGTGTGTGTGTGTGTGTGTGTGTGTGTGTGTAGGATGTTGAGCCACAAGATATTAATAGAATGATTAATGATACTTGAAGCCAAACTCTCTGCATTGCAACTGGAGAGCGTTTCGTGATTCAGAGCAAGACAAACAGAGAATCTGTCTGCTGGACAAACAGAGAAGAGGAAATCCATTAATATTAGGTGAAATTCTTTGCCAGCTGATGTTGTATGATGTGATATCGAATGTTATCTGATGCCATATTTTGAAAATATGTGCAGTCATTCCATTTCAATGGATATAAATCACCCATTCATTTTCATTCATTAAATATGTCACCCATTCCTGTTTTAGCTGTCACCCATTCCTGTTTTAGCTGTCACCCATTCCTGTTTGAGCTGTCACCCATTCCTGTTTTAGCTGTCACCCATTCCTGTTTTAGCTGTCACCCATTCCTGTTTTAGCTGTCACCCATTCCTGTTTTAGCTGTCACCCATTCCTGTTTTAGCTGTCACCCATTGCTGTTTTAGCTGTCACCCATTCCTGTTTTAGCTGTCACCCATTGCTGTTTTAGCTGTCACCCATTCCTGTTTTAGCTGTCACCCATTCCTGTTTGAGCTGTCACCCATTGCTGTTTTAGTTGTCACCCATTCCTGTTTGAGCTGTCACCCATTGCTGTTTTAGTTGTCACCCATTCCTGTTTTAGCTGTCACCCATTCCTGTTTTAGCTGTCACCCATTCCTGTTTGAGCTGTCACCCATTGCTGTTTTAGTTGTCACCCATTCCTGTTTTAGCTGTCACCCATTCCTGTTTTAGCTGTCACCATTCCTGTTTTCGCTGTCACCCATTCCTAGTTTAGCTGTCACCCATTCCTGTTTTAGCCGTCACCCATTCCTGTTTTAGCTGTCACCCATTGCTGTATTAGCTGTCACCCATTCCTGTTTTAGCTGTCACCCATTGCTGTTTTAGCTGTCACCCATTGCTGTTTTAGCTGTCACCCATTGCTGTTTTAGCTGTCACCCATTCCTGTTTTAGCTGTCACCCATTCCTGTTTGAGCTGTCACCCATTGCTGTTTTAGTTGTCACCCATTCCTGTTTGAGCTGTCACCCATTGCTGTTTTAGTTGTCACCCATTCCTGTTTTAGCTGTCACCCATTCCTGTTTTAGCTGTCACCCATTCCTGTTTTAGCTGTCACCCATTCCTGTTTGAGCTGTCACCCATTGCTGTTTTAGTTGTCACCCATTCCTGTTTTAGCTGTCACCCATTCCTGTTTTAGCTGTCACCATTCCTGTTTTCGCTGTCACCCATTCCTAGTTTAGCTGTCACCCATTCCTGTTTTAGCCGTCACCCATTCCTGTTTTAGCTGTCACCCATTGCTGTATTAGCTGTCACCCATTCCTGTTTTAGCTGTCACCCATTGCTGTATTAGCTGTCACCCATTCCTGTTTTAGCTGTCACCCATTGCTGTTTTAGCTGTCACCCATTCCTGTTTTAGCTGTCACCCATTCCTGTTTGAGCTGTCACCTATTGCTGTTTTAGTTGTCACCCATTCCTGTTTTAGCTGTCACCCATTGCTGTATTAGCCGTCACCCATTCCTGTTTTAGCTGTCACCATTGCTGTATTAGCTGTCACCCATTCCTGTTTTAGCTGTCTCCCATTCCTGTTTTAGCCGCCACAAATTCCTGTTTTAGCTGTCACCCATTCCTGTTTATACTCTCACCTTATCATATGGATCTTCCAAGAAAAGAATTCCTGATTTCTGTGAAGAACTTAAATCCACATTTCCTAGAAAGAAAACACAACAAAAACATCACAGGATAATTAAATTTACTCGTTTATGGTTTACCTCTTTTCTACTGCATTCTAACCCATATCATATTTTTATATCTAATTTGTTTAAAATCAAACAGACTTCTCTTACCATCGATATCCAACATAAACTGTAAACTGATGACAAAATAATTTTACCACAACCTAACTTCTGCAAGATCTGATGAATTAAAAAAATTCCGAAAAGGTGGATCAGTGGTTTATGGGTATGCACAGGTTTTAAGGATTGTAAAAACACCCACATGCATTGTGTGGATGCTGACTTGCAGGTGCGGTCCGAACGGATTACTGGAGTGGAATGAATGGGTTGGTTGGTTGCATGACTGCTTTCCTGATCCTGATCATCATATGGTAAATATGTGAAACAAGTTCAAAGAATGGAAGACACAGGTCTATGACCGTACAAACGCTAATTCCCTGTTTCATCCAATACACGAAGTTGGTATGGACTGTGGAATGTAAAGTAATCAATGTACATATGAGCACTTGCTATAGCACCCTTCAACATTTGCACTCAGAGGCACTCCCGACTACAGCGAGAACACTGAATCAGAGTTTCACGCCAAAGTGCATTTGTGAGTGAAGGACTTGTGCAGGGTCCATATGTGGCGGCTTGAGGAGGATTCGAACCCACAACCTTTTGTAAAGGTTCTCTAAGGCACCAAACATACCTCTACACCACCACACCCAACTCATGGCTAGATAATTTGGTCGTCAGGGTTTTCTTACATACAACTCCAAATTGGACACACGGTAGATCACAAAATATGATGACTGCTTGATGAATTTATGTAGCTTCACTATGCGCTGCAGGCCGATCAACAACTGACAGCAGTAAATAGATATTTCATTTAGGTCTTAATTATATTCTAACCATCTTCCGATCCTCGTGAGTTTTCCCTCAATGACGAATTGCTGTCTTTTTTCCTCATTGTCTCGAACGACGTTTGGGCGGCAGCAATGGGAGATCGACTGTTTCCTCCGTCTTCTTTGATTTTCTTGTGCTAATATTTGACGAAGAAAATTTATTCTTACATTAATTTACAGCAAGTTTTATTGAAGGGGCTGAGGAGCTGCAATGGATAGAGACGAGAAGTGGAAGAGTGGAGGAGTGAATGGGTTGGTTGCCTGATGTGCAGATGTTATGTATGAGATAGACTACGTAGGAAGCAAAATACTTGCACCACATGTCAATACGCTTAACCCGTTACCAACCAAGGTGTAGCATATGGTATGGAAAATCCTATACCCTCGGTCGGTAAACGGTTAAGCGAACCTATTTCAAAGCAGACCCATTTCAAAACTAACCCATTTCAAAGCAGACCCATTTCAAAACTAACCCATTTCAAAGCAGACCCATTTCAAAACTAACCCATTTCAAAGCAGACCCATTTCAAAACTAACCCATTTCAAAGCAGACCCATTTCAAAACTAACCCATTTCAAAGCAGACCCATTTCAAAACTAACCCATTTCAAAGCAGACCCACTTTGGCTGCAAGGTTAAATCTTCATTCACAATGTTCTAAACCGTTCACTACATATAATAAGTAATCTGTTCCAACGCTTCCATTGCACGATCACTAAGATCTGTTACATTGATTGTAATTGCTACATGACCTACTACCTTGATAATAATCGCTACTTAAGGCCTATTACCTTGATAATAATTGCTCAAGACCTATTACCTTGATAATAATCGCTAAGATCTGTTACCTTGATAATAATCGCTAAGATCTATTACCTTGATAATAATCGCTAAGACCTATTACCTTGATAATAATTGCCATGACCTGTTACCTTGATAATAATTTTGCGTCGGAGTTGGTTTGGTGATGGTAGAGCGGATTCGTTCGGTGAGAGTGGCGAGGTGACAAGGAGATCACCAAAGACGTCTTTGAATCCGTGAGCCATCGAATTCTGCTGAGGAAGCGAACAATGATCCTCGATGGACAAGATGAGCGGATAACTGGAAAGAAATTGATTGAATGAAATCAAACGACAATGAAGTGAAAGATCGTCAGCAGACAGATCACGTCAGAAAAAACCTTCAGCGCACAGAATGCAACTTGTGAGAAAAGATCTGAAGCATGGACAGCAAGACATATTAAAGCAAAATTTACGGTGAACATCACAACCATTGTTTTTCCATTCTGAAAGTGACAGTCTAGTTTTATACAACTCTCTTTTAATGAGTAGCACTAGTATCAACAATATACAGTATAACAACAAATAGTAGAAGTAAATGGTGATATAATCGAGTTTAAAAATCAATGCCTGTGTGTCATATGATACATTAGACAGATCTACAGTTCTCTTCAGCTGCTATAATTTAATGAAAATCAATTGGCTGCAGATAATGGTGGATTCTTCATAATTATGGAAGTGATAGGAAGATTGTTCCATGCAGTCAGTGCACAGAGATGAAGATCATCTGCCCAGCCACTGCTATCCTGCCTCAGTGTCTGCTTTTCACAATAACATGTGCTAACCTCCTCAGTTATCAGCCTCCAACTGATCATGTAGAGCAGTAAATGAAGCAGGAAGTCTTTCGTTGACATCAATTTCAGCAAAGTGTTTAGATTTTTCAACAAATACACAGCTGTAGCTCGAGTAGTCCATCGGAAAGAACGAAAAACATCTCAACTACAGGAGATAAAATTAATCATCAACCTCAGCACTATAGAACACTTTGTGTGACCTAATTACCAACTGACTCGGATGCAACAATTTCACATGACCCCATCACCATATAGAATAGATCTCACTAAACCTCATTACCACACAATACTTAACCTCGTTACCCTACAGGGTCTACATTGATTGACCGCATTAATATGCTTTACTCAACTTTTATGTCATACCTTACATACCATACCTCATCAATATGCATCCCTTGACCTAGTTACGAAACCTTGACTACTAATTAGTTGAATTGACAGCTAATGAGGCGCCACATCTCTTCGCAGTTATCATTGAAATGAAACAAATGAAGAGTAGAAACCAGCGTCAACTGACTCGGATGCGACGAACGCGTATTCCTTGATGGTTTTGAGGACATCAAGGAATCGGATTCTACTCGTCAACGTATGTCCGTGGTAGATGTGTGGATAGTCATCCGGTCCATCCCAGCAGTCCACTGGAAATCAACACCATCCATATATATATATATATATATATATAATTACATATATATATAAGATACATATTGTATATACATATAATCATATATATTATAATATACATATATTATTATATATATATTATTCTACAGATGATGCTGAGATGAAGTGAGTTTGGGATATATATATATATATATATATAATTATGTATATATGTAGCGAATATCAAATCAAGTGAATACATTGTCCGCTGTATAGGTAACCAGGTCGGCTTCGTCAGAGTCGTGCAAGTAGTGATTAACGACACTCAGAGTGGATGGAAGAGGACGGCTGGAGTCTTCGTGGCACATGGATAAATAGGTGGAAGTGAATTATTGCATCCACAGAGCTCTGCACTGTACACTCCTCAACTCATAACAGAGACAACTAGCTGCACTTTGTAGAAATGGCAATACTCCAACGACAGGAATGATGATGATGGTGGTGATGATGATGATGGTGATGATGATGATGGCGATGATGATGGTGGTGGTGGTGGTGATGACGATGATTATGATGATGGCGATGATGATGCCGATTATAAATAAGGCAACATGAAGAGTATTTAAATGCAGTGACAGTAGATGGTGCGTGTGTGTGTGCTGAGGTGAGAGGTGAGACATGGGTGAGACATGGATTAGAAAAGAAAAGCAGAATCTGAGAATCTGACGACTACGAACATTCAATGCATCTGCATCCGGCACGAAGGACTCTGGCGTACGCCTCAGTTGAAGAGTCGCTAAGGATCTGGTCACCTGTGAGGTAGCTGAAATAAAACAGTTCACAACAATATCAGAAGTTGAAAGCTGCAGCAAGGGATGGATTTCAGAATCTATAAGATGGAAACAGCGTAAAGATTAAGTGCCCTTATGGACACTTTTATTCTGTTGAAAAAAATAAAATTAATAATAATAGAGTAGGGCCTTTCCAGACTTTGATTTTATATTAGGTAATAGTGAAGTTCCTGTGAGATCCTGTATACTTTGAGGCCAAAAAATAAAATATTTAATAATAATAACTTGATTGCAATCAAAGGCACCTTTCCCACAAACCCTTCAGATGAAGTCTCACACTTCAGACAATTTCCTGCTCCCAATAGCAATTTTGTCTAAATCCCAAGGAACATTGATACCTTGGGTAAAAAGTAACATAATCTATATATAATTGGATCTACTTCCACTGAGAATTCTGGCAGAGAGAAGTCTGGAACACGATAATGAAGTATATGTGTGCTTTGTAGACTATGAGAAAGCATTTGACAGAGTAGAGTGGAAGAAATTGATGCAAGCACTGATAAGGTTGGGTATAGACTGGAGAGACAGAAGGCTCATAAGAAATCTGTATATGGGCCAAAAGATCAGAATAAGAATAGAAGGGGAATACTCGGAACCTGGAGAGATAGGGCGAGGAGTGCGACAAGGGTGTCCACTGTCACCACTTTTATTTAATATATATATAGAAGAACTGATAAGAGAGGCATTGGAAAACTTGGAGGTGGGAATAAAAGTGGGTGGGACACTGGTAAAGGCACTTCGGTTTGCAGAAGACCAAGCAATGTTGGCAGGCACACAGGAAAGACTACAAGAGATGATCGACCGTCTAGAAAGGACTTCTCAAGAATATGGTATGAAAATAAACACTAAAAAGACTAAAGTAATGAAGATCAGCAGGAAGAAGGAAACAACAGTAACGATAATAATCAACGGAGAGAAGGTAGAACAGGTCGGAGAGTTCTGTTACTTAGGGAGTGTGGTTACAACAGATGCAAAATGTCAAATAGCAAAATCAGGAGAAGAATAGCAATGGGGAAGGAGGCATTCATGAAGAGGAAAGAATTGCTGAGAGGAGGATTGAGTAGTAATCTCAAGAAAAGAATGATTAAAACATTGATATGGAGTGTAACACTATATGGATCAGAAACGTGGACTCTAAGGAAAGAAGATACTAGAAGACTGGAGGCTTTTGAAATGTGGTTATGGAGGAAGATGGAGAGGATTAGTTGGACTGAACATGTATCAAACGAGGAGGTGCTACAGCGAGTAGAAGAGGAAAGAGCAATGTTGGATACAATAAAGATGAGACAAAAGAAATGGATAGGACACATCCTGAGAGGAGAATCCCTTCTGAAAGTGATCATTGAAGGAAGAACTGAGGGAAAAAGAAAAAGAGGAAGACAAAGACAGAAACTACTGGACTGGATGCTGGTTGAAGGTTATGGGAAACTGAAAGAAGAGGCTCAACACCGGGAAGAGTGGCGCCGTCGGAAGTTCGAACCTGCCGTGGGGCAGAGAACATGAAGTAGAAGACTTCCAAAGAAAAGCACCACTCAGTCGCTTGGGTTTGAAAACTAATAGTTAGTCTAAATTGCAACAGTTCTCAGATTGGAAAGTTGATGTTTAACAGTTGGTTTCTAGAGCACAACTTAGATCCAACAAAGCATAAAACTATAGAAGAAGAGAGAACGTTGGAGTGTTGAAATGGATGAAGATCAATCTGTCTTCAGTGAGTCAAACTTCCTTTGCCTTATAATCTGAGTTTCTTGCCTCTCCCCACCCTCAATTGACGAAGCGGGTCTTACGTGTTGTGTGACGATGCGATCCAGTAGCGGGACAGAGGTTGGTTCATGTCCTGGTTGACTCCACTATGTTCAGTGTTCCAGATGCTGTTCTGCTCTGAGAAGAGGAAGTCTAAAAACTAGTAACACAAGGGGTCTTTTGATAAGATACAAAACGAATATTCCACTACAAAGGAAACAACTCAAATGGCTGTAGCGCAAATAGAGAAAATGACTGTAACATTGATAGCGGCAATAGACCTGGTCATTATTTCAAGAAAATCAACAAACAGATTATACTACTGACTGATATATCTTCTAAAAGTTAAGTTTACTGTCCTATCAATAATTGTTTTATCCATATTCCAAAGCTTCAAAAATGAATAAAGGTCCATTTTCAGGATTTTTATGGAGCTCACATAAAGGATTTCAAACTCTTAACATTTATTATTGAAAACACTTTTCTAATGCCTATAAAGTAAACATTTCAAATAATTAAAAACTGATGATATAAATGGTGATGCATTTGGTACAAACGGCCTGCTTTGTGAAGTAATGATCATGTTGAGTCTTCTCTCGGAAATCATTCATCAATCTCTTTGCAACGTCCGTATCGCTTCCTAACAACTCCTGGAAATATTTCCACAGAATTATTCATCACCTGACAATGTCAGTAATAAAAACACCAAATGGAAACACTGCAATAGTATTACATCAACTACTATTATTACATTTACTATCATTAATTACATTAACTACTATCATTAATTACATTAACTATCGTTAATTACATTAACTACTATTATTACATTTACTATCAGTAATTAATTAACTATCATTAATTACATTAACTACTATTATTACATTTACTATCATTAATTGTACATTAACTATCATTAACCACATAACATTAACTACTATTATTACATTTACTATCTTTATTTACATTAACTTCTAGTTCTCTTAAGTCACAGCTCATTTTCAATCCGATAGAGAGCAGTAAGATTCCTTTCAGAGACTTTAAAATCAAATTTTAAAGATGCAGACAAACTCAAACCAGCAGACTAATGCATTAGCAGAGATGTCTGCACGTTGGTCACTAGCTGAGGACATCATATTAATATGAGTTCATAGCTTTGGTCAGAACATGAAATAAAATACGACACAAAGAGTCAGAACCCATTGTACATCAAAATCCACTAAAATTCCCACAAATACAAAGCTAAAGAAAGTACACAATGGCTTAGTGAAGCTAGACAATAAGAGAAATAAGAATGATATCTAATCATTATTCTAATCTTGTGTTTAACATAATCAGACCTTTTGTTCCTTCACAAGAAACTGCTTGAAAAATTCGAGACTAATATTCTGCCTTGCATCCTGATATTTCGAGAAATGTGTTTTTATCAGCTGCAACATAAAAACAGACAAAATCAAACATTGTACATTTGATTGATTCTGACACACAACTGACGACCAGAAGCGCTTTAGAGCTGACAAGTTGAGCCAGCAAAGAATATCACATGTTTATCCTTAGGAAACTGTAGTTTGAATAAATCATTCTGAGTTTTTATCTTAATTTTAGAGAGATCCGACAGAGTAAGTTTTTAGAGTGTACTTGCGAAAGTGAATATGCAGCAAAATCAAAATCCAAGGAATTTCCCAAGCGTTTAGATTGTGTTGCGTTGTCAAGTTTTATAGAAAAGCTTTCTCTGCAAACAGAGCTAATATATACAAATTCGTTCAGTAAATACATTTATACACAGAGGGCAGTAAAGTTCTGTTATGTGACCCTACATCCTGTTTGCGTTGTTTGCATACACTTGCTTCTGTGGCTGAGTAACTCACTCACATTGCAAGCAAAATAAATACAGTTGACATAATTATAATGGAACCTCATTTGTATATTCACACAACGATGTCGAAAACAACAATCTGACTTACATCTGGAATGAACATGAGACTGCGATAGAAGGCAACAAAATCTTCGTAGTTCAAGTCCTTATTGTCAGGTCGCACCTCCTGAAGAACAAAAACAAAGCAATGAGAAAGGACATCAATACATTTTCTAATCATAATTACAAACACAAACTATCATCTAATAATTAATTAATTAATTAATCAACATAACATCATCTTAAGCATACAAGAAGAAGGAATGGTGACCAGTCTTCTACCTCACCAGCTGATCCTCCAACAGATTTAAAGTCAGTTTAGCCAATGCTATAATTGTGTTGGCTGATGGTGCAGCAGATGGAAGGAAATGAAATCTCAAAATAGAAAACAATTTCAGTTGAATGTTGCAGGATATGACATTCATTATTCATGACATGAAATCATAAATCATCTATGATTTATGATTTCATGTCATGAATAATGAATGTCATATCCTGCAACGTTTAACTGAAATTTTTTCTACTTTGCTGTTCATACCCATCTAAAAGAACTTCTCAGACCTTAACAAATGACGCCTAATAAACGACAGTGGACAGTGGACCTTTCAAGGCTACTACCACGCAAATGACTCATTTGTTTTTTGTATTAGCACTGAAGGAAAAGGTCAAGAAAAAGTGTCATTGGAATAGATTTCCATCCATGCAAATTGCAAAGTATTAAATTACCAATCAATGTATTTATAGGGTCTCTTTAAAAGCAGTAGGTCAACAATGGCTCAGCAAAGAATTTCGGAAGATATGATCTGTGCTCTCAATTCGCTCATCACTTTCTTATAATTATGTGCTCAGAATGAGTGAAGTCATAAATAGCGGTGTCATAAAATGGCCGCCACCAATGAAAACTCAGCGTTATTTCTCTTCGTTTATTACGTTCTTCGGTGCACAATCATTAAACGCTATTTTTATGACATTTGCAGAAACACAGCATAAACCGAGATACCCAGTTTATTGATGTGCCCCAGATACAGATGAGGCTGGTCACACACAGAACATGGGAGATTTGTTTGCATGCTGAGTATGTCAAGTTCAGACTACATCCTGTGCGTTTGTAAGGCAAGCCATCAAAACATTGTCAGTATTATCCAGCGCTCTTAAGCAACATCACAATTCGTTTATATTGAGACGTCTCTATTCATTTAATTGGTCATCATTCATAGAAATATTGTTGATAAACACAAGTTCATAATCCATTCAGCTTCAAAGAAGAATCCATTTATCATGTCGTCAAAAGATGCAAAGATCTTTGGCCACCACTGACACCAATGAGTTCAACTATTCATGATGAATTTGACAAATATTAACCAGTAATTCAGAAATTTAATATGACTTACCCAATCGACAATTTTAACTTATATGCTATTCCTAAATAGGTATATTGTATTTTAATGCATATAACACGCATAGGCATATATATGTTATTGCTATGTTATTGTTCTATATGTTACATAATTATATTATATATAAAATTATTGTTATCATATATAACATAGGAATATAATCCTCTCCGCCCCGCTGCACAAGCGGAACTTATTGTTCCCCACTCACGGACTGTAATCAGGCAGCTCCATGCTTTCTCCATGGCTGGCTCTGCGACCTGGTATGAGCGACCTGTTATTCTTCATCAAATACCTATTGATCTTTCTGTCTCATTTCTTTCTCTTCTTAAGACTGTCTTATTCGACCGGGGATGGACTGGGAGCACTCCTGATCAGCTAACCTTGAAGTGGCGCTATATCAAATTGCTAATAAATAAATAAATAAATAAACTTACACATGCATAATAATTCAACTTTTCTCTCAATACAAATGTATTTGATATTTGCCTACGTTCAATTGAGTTTTTAAGCAGTTAAGCACACAAGACCAACAAGACCATACATTGCAAAGTGAAATATCATGATCATCACTGACATAGCTGTCATCACTAAACACATATTCCACTATACATCATTCATCCATAATTATAATTATTAATGTCAATCGATTTAATCATTATCACTCTTCATACACAAAGTGACCACCAAGCATATCATCAATTATGGCAAAGAAAAGATCAAGTCTACCATCACAGCAGGTGTTGTCAGTCACCGGCTGCTCTAGTCCCAAAGCATAAATGAACCAATCTATGTCAATCCTATTGAAATGAGCCACAAGTTCAAGGATTGGCTACAGGGCCACAAGTTAAAGGATGGCTCCAGGGCCACAAGCTAAAGAATAGCTCCAGGGCCACAAGTCAAAGGATGGCTCCAGGGCCACAAGTTAAAGGATGGCTCCAGGGCCACAAGTTAAAGGATGGCTCCAGGGCCACAAGCTAAAGGATGGCTCCAGGACCACAAGTTAAAGGATAGCTCCAGGGCCACAAGTCAAAGGATGGCTCCAGGGCCACAAGTTAAAGGATGGCTCCAGGGCCACAAGTTAAAGGATGGCTCCAGGGCCACAAGCTAAAGGATGGCTCCAGGACCACAAGTTAAAGGATAGCTCCAGGGCCACAAGTCAAAGGATGGCTCCAGGGCCACAAGTTAAAGGATGGCTCCAGGGCCACAAGTTAAAGGATGGCTCCAGGGCCACAAGCTAAAGGATGGCTCCAGGACCACAAGTTAAAGGATAGCTCCAGGGCCACAAGTTAAAGAATGGCTCCAGGGCCACAAGTTAAAGGATGGCTCCAGGGCCACAAGTTAAAGAATGGCTCTAGGGCCACAAGTTAAAGAATGGCTCCAGGGCCACAAGTTAAAGGATGGCTCCAGGGCCACAAGTTAAAGGATGGCTCCACAGCCACAAGCTAAAGGATAGCTCCAGAGCCACAAGTCAAAGGATGGCTCCAGGGCCACAAGTTAAAGGATGGCTCCAGGGCCACAAGTTAAAGAATGGCTCCAGGGCCACAAGCTAAAGGATGGCTCCAGGATCACAAGTTAAAGGATAGCTCCAGGGCCACAAGTCAAAGGATGGCTCCAGGGCCACAAGTTAAAGGATGGCTCCAGGGCCACAAGTTAAAGGATGGCTACAGGGCCACAAGCTAAAGGATGGCTCCAGGGCCACAAGTTAAAAAATGGCTCCAGGGCCACAAGTTAAAGAATGGCTCCAGTGCCACAAGCTAAAGGATGGCTCCAAGGCCACAAGTTAAAGGATGGCTCCAGGGCCACAAGTTAAAGGATGGCTACAGGGCCACAAGCTAAAGGATGGCTCCAGGGCCACAAGCTAAAGAATATCCTATCAAAAGGGCGACTTCGAAAGGGCGACCATGAAAAGGGCGACTTCAAAAGGGCGACCATGAAAAGGGTGACTTCAAAAGGGCAAACATCGAACGTTCGCGGTGGTTCAATTACAACGGTAGGCCTACATGAAAGAGAAATACGCAAACAGGCCTACATACATGCTAACTGTCAATCATTTCTTGTAAATTCAAAAGTTTAACTGGCCAGTGGTCGGTATTTACTCGTAGCTCATGTGTTTAGACCTATATAAATGAATAGTTTTAAGCGCACAGTGCGGTTGTATGAAAGAAATTTGAGTGATTTCGATTTGCCGTTAGCATACTTAAAACTAAGTTGTTGAGAAAGAGTGACAACATGCCTTAGAATTTGTGAAAAGCAACAAGAGTCGCGATATGTGGTTGATAGCTGTACAATGTACATTCAGACTTGAAAAAATTAAAAACGGAAAGAAAATGTGGAAGTACACCGAATATATCGATATGGTACGACTTCAGCATGTAGATCGCCCTTTTGATTGTTGCCATTTTGTTTGGCTGCCCTTTTGTTTGGCTGCCCTTTTGTTTGGCTGCCCTTTTGTTTGGCTGCCCTTTTGTTTGGTTGCCCTTTCGAAGTCACCCTTTTGTTAGTGAATCAAGTTAAAGGATGGCTTCAGAGAAGAATCTTTCATCACAGTTCACTCTGTACTTCATGTCGGCATATGTGATGCGACATATGAAAAGGGACCACAACGCGGGATTTAGTTACTGAGATACAGGCGTTTGAACATGGTCACCCATCAAACTATCGAAATCGGGTTTTCACTGGCATTCGTTAGAGGGCACCTCAATCTATCAATCAAGTAACATAGTTTATGAAAATTGAATATTTGAAGTATTTCTCTTAAATTTCAAACGATCGCAGGTAAAAGGGACCACAGCGTGGCAACACCATTCTCGAGGTATTTATATGGCAATAAAATATTTTTAAAGCTGGTTTGAACAGCTATCATTACTGCCCATTATTTGACTCAAGTGCTGGACTCCGTTATGAAGTATATGCTACACTGAGCTGAAATAAATGCTCAGCTGTATAACTTCCAAGAAATGGATATGCTGTGAGCATTCTTAACTTTAAATGAGTTTTACCGAAAATCGCATATTTCGGGTAATTCACGTTCTAAAATCTACAGATCAATCAATTTGACTCCCAGCATGTAACATTATAATATCATTATTTTCAGAATTTTTTGCTGAATATGGTGGTATGAATAAGTCCAATACCGGCTAAGTGGTCCCTTTTCATATGTCGCATCACATATGTGTGATAGCTCTGCGTTAACTCGGCCAAATGACTTCTTCCTGCATGTCTACTTTCATATAGTTATTTTTTTCAACTTCCTTGATCAAACTGTAATGTGATACTACAGCTGGTCACATAATATCAGCCACAGCTCAATAACAATGAATGGTTTACACACTGAAAGGGATTGATGATCCCTTACACATCCACCAGAATGTCACAATTCTTCATCTTTATATATTGCACTAAATCATATTCTCTGTATCAATTCATTCATTCAATCATCCATTCATTCATTCATTCATTCATAAAATGAATTTGTTTACTGCATCTTCGACGAAATTACTCAAGGGTGATCCTAAGTCCAGCAATGGCCAAATAAAACAGTCTTAAGATGAGAGAGGAATGGCTGAGAAGTTCTAGAAAGGAAGTGGAGCGCATCAATGGTAGGCCATTCGAGGTCAAGGGTCCTACCACCGAGAAGGCACCCTTCTGCATAGTGAAGGTATGAGCAAAAGGAACAGAGATCAGACTTTGATGAACTACAGATTTAATAAAAGAAAATAATTACTGAGAGGAAAGGTAAAAAATCTGAAGCAAATTATGATCAAGTCTAAGATATGGAATGTGGTGCTTTACGGATCCAAAACAAGGACCATAAGTAAGGAAGACAATAAAAGATTGGAAGCCTCTGAGATCATGTGGATATGGTGAAGTATGGAAAATGATCTGGATGGAAAGCAGGATGAATAAAGAGATACAACATATGGTGAAAGGAACAAAAGATCCACGATATGAATCAGAATCAAGAAGAACAACAGAACTGCGTACAGCTGTTCCAATTTTTAGCTCCAACACATGAGAAGTTTACACAAGAGTTACGATAGAACATGAAGACATTCTGAATTACCTGATAGAGATCTTGAACTCTGCGGCTAGACAGTTTAAGGTCAACAAGAATGAGCCACGCCTTGATGTCCCTCAGATTGATCCTGAAAGAAGAACAGACAGACAGCTTAACACTACAGATCCACTTGACAACAAACAGATGCCCTCCAACAAACCTGAAGAACTTAAGCTAAATGAACAGAACTTCTAATCCTAGAATACATTAGTTATCTTCGTTTCATTATCAATCACGATGACAAAGCACCACCTGTTAGCATGCAGACAAAATCAAATACAAGCAAAAAGTATTGTGATTAGCTTTTTGTAATTGACGTTATTCACTAAATTTATTTCTTATTAGACAGGCTATGTAAGAGGATCCTAGGTATGAAATGGCTTTCATATTTTATTGGCAGTCGTGAAACAAACTATTCAGCACATGAAATGGGTAAAACATCACAGACATCACAGAAGGAGCAGCTAAGCAGACACTTGGAAAGTAGAGAGTAAGTAACATCAGTCCATGTTTTGATGACTCTGATAATAATAGTTCCTCTGTCAAATCAGTCCTTGTGTTTAGTTCCAACTAATACATGGATCTGAATAAATGGAACATGAAGACATGCGAAGCACATAAACTAAGTTATCACAATTCCACAGAGTACTCCTAAACTGCTGCATTCTGACCCAGCTCCAATAATTATCACATATTTAGCAGAGTCTAGCACAAAAGGCCTGATCCCATAGTTACCATCGTTTAACACGATATCCTAGTTGCTTTTAGTACACTCTTGTCGCTAAAGTTTTAAACAGCTAGTCAAAATGCACTATATACTTTGGCTCTCACATGTTTATCCCCCACGCAAACATTTATGTGTTTGGTCAGCAAACTCTGCTCAAGTATTCAGCATTTTAAATAATTAAATTAAGCAATGAATCGACGTTGAAAAGTTCTCGACAATTGAGGTAGAATGTATGCATAAACATCTATTAATGCTTCGGGAAGAAATTTTGAATAGACGTTGAAGTTGCAATTTCAGTAAATTCACTAATACTAATTTCTTGATTATAGCAGACACGTGTAAACGAGCAAAGAAAATTGAACAACATACTTTCCATGTTTTTCCATACTGCAGAATTCTTTTCTCAGCCATCTGAAAACAAAAAAATTCTAACTAAAACTTTCCTCATCACTTCATCTTCATCATGCTTAGTAAAATGCATTTTTTATATGTCAGGACTGAATAAAACTACTTCTTCATTGGATGTGAATTTCTTTTCCTAATTAAAAAGCACGATTTAAGGAGCACACAAACACAGAAGACTATATGCCTTACTTACTTACCTAGAGACACCTTTAACATTTTATTTTGGCTGTGTGTGTGCACTAGAGTCGAGTAGTGTTGACTCTGCTTCATTCTACTTTCTGCTCTTCATGACACATTTAATCATTCGCATTTAGGTCAATGCAGAGGGAGGCATTTAAAACGTTCAATATCAAGTGTGTCCAGAGAGCAAACTAACTAAGCTATAATTTACAGCAATTAATTTCCTTCTATACATCTGATTAAGCTGAAAAGAATGCAGTGTGTAACGTAGATTAATCAGGTAAGTGATTTGTGTGGAGCGAGAGCTGGGTAATCATTGGGCTCACCACCTATCATCGGAGGATATAAGCTGAGTTCTCTAATAGAGACAAGAACTCTTGCATTGCTGTGCTCTGCTAGATCCTCTGCCACTGCCTCTGTCTTTCCTCTCTCATCTCATCTCAATTTGGCATCGATCGACAACTGCTTTCACAATCAAGTCGATTCAGGAGCATTGCATGATGCAACACTCTTGAGTCAACCGATTTCCAGCACTCACAAACTAAAGTTGAAATACATCATGCTTCATGGAATTGATTGCACTGTTGGCTGAGGCGGAGTTTCCTCTAAAAGACACTTCATAAATGTCTGCCTACGTTCATTCATTCATTCACTCATTCATTCATTTATTCAATCGTTCGTTCATTCATCACAAGGATTAGTATTGGCACCCTTCAAGGTTACCACTTCGGAGAGCTCCTCATGACCCGACCCATTACATCCTACAATGCGCTCTACGTCAATCACTGTTGCTTGTATATGACTAATGAGACAGATGGAATTGAACTGACACAGACCTTTCAACCTGCATTTGATACGATGCATTCTTCATGCCTTCGATCAGACGAGTCAAACCATCCACCCATACGTCGCGCTCGCTTAGACTGGAAGCTTCAGAAATCAAATCATATTTTCAGCCACAATTTCTTCTTCGTAATTTCTAATCAAGTTTCACATGTCATTTTAATATCAGATTTTCTTCCCTCAGCTGAATCTACATGTGGCATTTGACCTGTGCATAATTCAAAACCCTCAAACAGCTCTGAGCATATATATCTTCTTGAGACATGGACGAAAATATCAATTAAGCTCAATTAAGCCTAGAATTAACAGAATGTTAAGCCAAGATCTAAATTCAAAGAGCTAAGAATCAAGCACAAAATTTTAAACAAAGTTCAGCTAACTATAATAACAATGAAAATTAAAATTCCATGCACACAACTTAACTCAGAGGTAAGAATTTAGAACAGAACTTATGTAAAACAGTATTTTATGTTTTAGTTCAGAATTATATTCACAATTCTTTGGATGAGAAAAAAAATGTGACTATTCAGCTAAGAATGTTCAGTCTTCAGATGTCAATCGTGAGTCTCTTACCAACAAGAGCCAGAGTCTTCAGCTTAAACGCTGAACCATAGACGATGACAAAACAAAGACCAGCATTGTACTTCAAAACGTCCTCGTTATTCTTCTCAAACTCGCGCGCATTTTTCCCCGGACGAATCTCCTTTACAAGTCGCAAGTCAGCTGCAAAAGCATGAACTCATAGGTATAGAAGGTAAGGTATGGCATTACAAGCAAATATGAGATAAGCCACTTTAAACAAGCATCTTATACTTGTAAACGATTTAGCTCTTGCTTTCATGTATAGTTCAGATTGCAGACCAATACAATGTCAGTAACACATGATACCTGAAAAACTCTCTAAGAAAATTAGTTTAACATTGTATTTGACTGGATTGGAAAGTCAGAATAGTTGTTGGTGAAAACTACATGTTTTCATTCACAATAAATTTATGAACCATCCTCATTTAAATCTTACCCAAATCACTTGTATGTTGCAAATTGGATTCGCAAGAAAATTTGCTGCTAGCTTTGACAAACTAACAAGGAGAACGTACTAAATGCGCCTGAAACTAATGCAGTTCATAATTAAAGTGTTAAAGAAAGCATAAAAGACCTTTGCAGTGTTTTAATGTTCATCTTTATGAAATTTAAACACATAACTACTTTCAGATCTTCTTTATATGGAAAAGTTTTCTTAATCAATTTTTGATATATGCTAATTTTTCCACCCAATTGAGAGTTTAAAAAGATATAAAAATATACTGGAATTATTCAATGCAAATGTATTTATAAAACACTGGTCAGTCTGATAGTAGTACAGCAAAAACATAAACCAATCAATATACAATTATCCATTCATTCATTTCAATCAGAATTTATATAGCACCCCTTCAAGTTATCTACTCATTTATTGTTCATTCTGGGAATTTATATAGCACCTCTCAAAGAGACCTATTCAGAATAGAGCCACAGCTAAAGAAATTAGGATTTGAGCGACTTGTAAAAGCAGGCGAGTACAGTCTTGGCCTCAATCACAAGGCTAATGGGAGGCCATTCCAGATAGAAGTGCAAGCTCGTTGCAGGAAAAGTATGCATGGAAAAGATGCAGAATAAAGAAACCCACTGGAGGAAGGGAAGAATAGCAATTTAAGTCTCCAAGTCATAAAGAGGATGTTAGAATAATTAAGGTGAAGTGAATTTCGAAATTACATTTCCTGCAATGTAATCCTATAAGAACAATCAGAGCAGGCCGGTTAATTAGGTCTGACAATCAACTTCCTACACTATGGCTGCTTGCACATAAATTGGTCATAACATCTCACACTAATTAAAAGTCTTCAATGCAAAAACTGTTGATAAATGTGGACAACAGCCCGCATATATTAGCTTTAATTTCAAAGCACATCCTCAACAATCCAGACTGCTCAAATTCATTGTATACAGGGCTTTCTATCATTGTCTTTCCTGCTATGTAGCTATTTTATAGACTAATAAAGTATCTCAGTGTTCTCACAGTTAACATAAAATTGATGTCTTCCAACATGTGCATTCTCATCTCTTGCCAGATAACAATCTCATATAAAGTGACAAAGTATTAGTTTCTACTGCATGTACAGATTCAGGAAATTCCTTTCTCACTACAACTCAATTTAAGTCAAACAGTTGGTTACATTCAGAAATTTTCGGACAGAAACTAAAATGACAGAAAATAGTATTAATTCATTCAGAGAATAGATTTGCAAAGCATCTCAGTCAGAATAGGTACTCAGGTGCAATCCCAGTCTAACTTTGGCAGAAAAGAAGAAACTTTTCAAAATGACACTCATAAAAGGTGCATGCAGAATTCATAGCTAAGAATATATTTGTGCAGATCCAGATGGATTGCACAACCATCGAAGGCCATGCTATTACATCCCCAATGTGTTTACAAATGTAGCTATCTACTAGGAACCACTTCCTGAGTTTAATAGTTGAGGTACGATGTTCTGCTCAGTCGTTCTGCTCAGTTGTTCTGCTCAGTCGTTCTGCTCAGTCGTTCTGCTCAGTCGTTCTGCTCAGTCGTTCTGCTCAGTCGTTCTGCTCAGTCGTTCTGCTCAGTCGTTCTGCTCAGTCGTTTTGCTCAGTCGTTCTGCTCAGTCGTTCTGCTCAGTCGTTCTGCTCAGTCGTTCTGCTCAGTCGTTCTGCTCAGTCGTTCTGCTCAGTCGTTCTGCCGAGTCCTTAGCAGGGTTCCCAGGTCTTTCACGAAAAGCACAAGTTGGGTTCATTTTCAAAGCGCTCGCGACTGAAATTTTCATCGTCATGAACTCACGATTTTTGGGCTAATTTTTAATTGGCTCGCAGTCGCCATGGCAACATTCTGAATTTTCTAAATCTGATCTCAATACATTACTATTGCTGTCCAGAGTAACCTGGAGTAAATGTTGTTCCTTACACACACACACAACTTATCACTTTAATTTTAGCTTCCAAATACTGAAATACACTATCAGACGATGTGAAGAGGAAAAAGTCTCTGTACTTTCAAGAAAAAGTTAAGAAGGCTTTGTTTTTAAACTATGCTAGAATTGATGAACTATTTGGTCTTTATACCTGCATCTGTCCACTCAACTCGTAGCTACTTGGCATTCAGTATGTTAGTATTCCCTAACAGACTTATTGATTCGTATGTTATTATTCTGGTGTCTTTGCAGGTGTATGTGGTTTGGGATGATATACTGCTACATTTTTTTTTATTATTATTATTATTATTTTAAATTGCCCAGAAGGGCCGTGTGAGAATTGTGGAAAAAATAACTGGGGGATGGACAATAGAATTGGGGTGTGAAAAAGAGACTTCACTGTGGAGCTCTAAGAAAGACTGGGGTTGAAACTCTTCCCCGACAATTCTCACCCTGCCTCAATAGAAACATCTCTGGAATGGCACCTACAGTAATTGTCGTTGAAATCCAGTGCAGGAAAAGAGACGCAGAATGCCATCGTATTAAATTAAAAATCGTTTGCAATTATTATTATCAAATTATTAATTATATATTATGTTTATCACCAATTAGTTATGTCCTAGTAAGGTATTAATGAAAGCATGCATGAAAAAATTGTCAAGGAAGATGGATCACCAGGATCAGGGTAGTATAAGCTAATAAATTTTCCTGACACCTGTTGCACCGTACTTATTGTCTCTTGTTGGCACTATTTGACTTTTGTGTGTAATAAACAAATTCATAAACAAATTCATTCATTTATTCATTTCTGAAGGGTGACTAGTCCTATTTATCTCACCTTTTCCCTCGATCTTCGTCGTGTTTCCACGAAACCAGACAATTTCGTGTGTATCCAGCTTAACCTGGAACCATTTTGTGTCCGGTTTCTTGTTCCGCGAAAACAAGACCATCTTCGCCCCTCGCTCCAAGGCCACCAGCACCGCATGCAGGGCCATCGTGTCGGCCATCGTCTCAGCCCCTCAACGTGAAGACGTATCTTGTAAGCAGACGAATTGAACGAAAAGTGGGATCACAGTAAAATCAAAGTGTTGCGGCTTCTGCACGAGCATTTAATCAACCTAAAAAGGTTCAAAAGTTCTTCCGTTCCAACTTTTCAACATTTTTCTTCCACGTTTAGAGAGTCGTTAACGACTCAACCGGGAACTAAACGTCAACAGGCCTCATGAATAATCATCAACTGCTAATGAATAATTAATTTTAGCTTTCATCAGCCTCATGAATAATCATCAACTCCTAATGAATAATTAATTTTATCTTTCAACAGCCCGCATCTAACATTTAGGTCGCCAGCGAAGCTAGCTAACAATCCTCGACATAATTTATCATCATTGCGATAAATACCACAGCGCAACTAAAATGTTAGAGCACGACAAAAGCTGAATTATTATGTCAAAGTGGTAAGCTTAGCCTGCTTAGGCCTAGTTCAGAAATGCAACTGTAGGCGATGGTCTATAATTAGGCTATGGCCTATTATGGCCTAGGTCCATCTGGTTGCCCGGTGACCAAATTAGACCAATAATAATTATTATTATTCTCTTTATTCAACAATCCGGTTGACAGAACACAACCGGCTACAGTGTAGGCTACAATTATGCAGTTTAAAAATTCACAAGAACCGAGATCACAAAATACACAAATCTTAACTAGCCTATAGGCTACTAACTGAGCAGACAGCCTGCAATACATTAAGAATTGAACCAAATCAGAGTGTTGCAGAAAGAGCATAGGAAGGGAAACAGCTGCTAAGGCGGATTCCAAATGGACGAAAGTTTGGAAAGCCGAGAACTTAGTCTGAATATTATCATGGTAGCATGCATAGGCTACAGCTCATTCAATGAAGAATTAGGCTATTCAAACTTCCGGGTCTTCCAAGTAACACTTATGAATATTCAATACCCATATTTAAATAATTACGCGCAGACTCGCGAGCTTGAATAAAATCGAGAGAGTTGGTGCGCTGCGTTATTCCCCGCTGACATAATTATAATAGGAACAGAAAGCAACGACTGATCTGACATTTTATTGTGTAGTAGACTGCGCATAGTTTCTATAGCTATAAAATATCAATGTCTCATTGATATTTGGACTGAATGGACTGTTCTGGCTAGACTAGAGCGTGTGTTGTTACACGTTTAAGTTTTAACGAACCTACCATATCGAAGATGATTAGTGTCGCCTGGGACTAGGCTAATATTCGATATTAGTCCCAGGTGTCGCCACGCCATTTAGGTCCCCGCGGACGGACCGTGCTAGCCCGAGATTTTGAATCTCTGAAATAGCCACCTTCGGGAATCGAACCTCGGCCCGCACGCTCTCTTTCACAGAGTGATTTGTGTACAGACGCGCGGCCTTCGACCTTACCGGTGTAGCCAAGCGAGCCAGTTACCGGCTAGAGCACTTCGCTTGCAACTTAAGTAGGTCTATCACCCACGCAGTGACTGTAGGCCCTGCTGTTGTCATTTCCGTGGCGGCGGTGGCGCTAGGGAAAGGTAACACATTGAATGTAGGTCCTATACTAGTGTAGGCAGGCTGAAAGTGAACCGGGTCTGTCCGGGTCTCAGACCCGGCATTCTTTTGTTGGCGCTTGAATAAACAATGGTATTACAATGGTATTTAGCAGCCTTCGGCCCAAAGAGACCCGGCAACTTTTTCAAACCACTTTCAGCCCTGAGTGTAGGCCCTTCAAGATAGTGCTTGGAAGCCATTGATCATATTTTAATATGAAGGTTTAGACTGCTGGTCCTGTCTTAGCCTATTTAGGCTATAACCCGGCGGCGCAGGGCTGTAGCCTACTCATATGAGGTATAGGCCTAAATGTAAATGTAAATGTAATCGCAAATTTAGCCTATATAGCGGCTGTGTTATGGCTTCGACCCTGAGGGTGAGATCCTTCACCACCGCTACTCCACGTTTATAATGCGACCGAGCCACCCGAAGTAAAGATCCGAGAAATTAATCTCTGACCGACCGGGAATCGAACCCGGGCCGCCGGCGTATACCCGAATCCCAAGCCGTATAGCATCGTAAAATTATTTAAAACATGTTTTAGTCATTTTTTCATCGCTCATCCAACTTCTAATTCTACTATATCACAGTTCCGTTATTCGTCCAACTTCTACTTCAACTAAAAATATTTTGATCGTTCTTCCAGCCTGTAGTTTTACGGTTACAATTTAGCACAAAATCATGATTTCGTCGCTCATCCAACTTCTACTTCTGTTAATTAATATGCTCATCCAGCTTCTAATGATACTGCAATACGTCAGCAGTAATATCATGCTTTCATCGTTCATCCAACTTCCAGTTTACGGAAATAAAATATCTCTGAAGTGCTATAGGCCTAAGGCTTGGGATTCGGGTATATGCGGGCCGCCGGCGCGGCGCGGCGCGGCGCGGCGCGGCGCGGCGCGGCGAGCGGGCTACCAACCCACTCGGCCACCGAGGATCTCTACGCGGGTATATGGCGTACTATACTCACCTACGGCCCTCCGGGAAAAGACGACAGCGTACACTCACCTCAAAAAGCGAGGGTACCCTCGATCGGGTACCGTATACAGCGTATACCCACCTCAGTAAGACCAAGACTAGTGGTTACACGCAGGCAAAAATCGCGAATTACGACTGGAAAAAATCACGAAAGTAAAGCGTTTTACGCTGTTTCAAAGGTTTACCGTGCGAAATGTCACAGCAAAAAGTCGATGACTTAAAAAAGGTCGTCAGACATTTTGGCAGATGGAAGTGAAAAATTTTCTATAGAATTTCGGCCGATGACTAAAAAATAGGTCTTAAGAAATTTTTTGCCGAAAAAAGTCGATTTTTCCGGCGGCAGCGTGTACCGTACTCACCTCAAAAGTTCTGAGTACAACCTGCTGGCTACATGCTAATCTTTCTTTTAATTTAAAACTGACACAACGCAGAAAGATTACAATTCATAGTTTGAACGGATGATTATAGGTTATTAGGCTACAGCATGAGTCGAATTGAACTGTCGGCAGCCAACAACAGGGCGCTCATCACGTCCAGCTAGGCCAACTCATTTTACGAACGCCACCTACCGGTTGGAAGCGGAAAGAGATCCCGCTTCCCTGCGCTCTACATTGTTAACCATTGCTTGCCATTGCACTAAGACCCTGCCTACCTAATTATAGCTCCTACGTTGAGGTAGGCCTATACTTATGCATGTTCAATGAACGATTTTGTATATATGACTTTCATAAGAATCCGGAATTGAACTGTAGGCCATAATGCTATTGCTATATGCAGCTAATGCTATGCTATATGCAGATGTGTGTGCGTGTGTGCGTGCGCGTGTGCGTGTGCGTGTGCATGCTTGTGTGTGTGTGCGTGCGTGTGTGCGTGTGCGTGTGTGCGTGCGTGTGTAGGCCTAATTGATTAATTCGTTCGCCCAGCGAAGGAATTAGTTCTGTAGGCCTGTCATAAGAGCATAATTGGGCAATCACATGTTTGCCTACCACAGAGGCATAGTAGTCGGAAACCTTTGTAGAAAAGCGAAGACTGCGCGTGTCTGTGCAGAGCTGACACTTCGATAGACCCACGTTCAATCGGCTTGAGTCGAGGCATATAGCTATAGCGCTGTGCAATAGGGTTAATTATAAGACTCATGGCCTACCACAGACGAACCTTTGATCGAAGGGGCTGCCTCGATCTGTTCCCTAGGTTCGTTCAGCGGATCCAGCTATAGATAGCCTACAATTAATTTCCCCATGTCTCGTGAGAGTTTTGAGCGGTGAGCTATTCAGCAGCAGGTCGAAAAACTGAAGAAAGAGAAGAAAAAGATTCCAAAGAGATGAGAATTAGTCAAGAGTAAAACCAACCAATGAATATGTTACTCTCTCTAACAAACTTCGTAAGAGCTTGAAAACTGTTCCTTTGGGTCGTCAGACGCATCTGTAGCTGTAGGCCTAAGTAATTCCTTTGAACAGGCCTTATAAGGGTATCCGGTCAATACCGCGCACACAATTAATACCGCGATTTTCAATACCGCGCACCTTCAATACCGCGCACGATCGTTAACGCGCACGATCGTTACCGGGTTTGTTTGCGAATTTGTTCAATTTCCGTATTTTATCGTACGAGGGTGCACATGTTCGGTTCATCAAACTTCTATTTCTCGCTCGTTATTCTCGTCAATCCAGCTTCTATTTCATATATAAAAAATACTCTCATCCAGCTTCCATTTCTCATGCGTTATTTTCGTCAGTCCAGTTTCTATTTCAGACATATAACTACCTTCATCCAGCTTTTATTTCTCATGCCTTATTTTCGTCAATCCGATTGTGACGCATTGAGAAATGGAAGCTGGATGAAAGTTTTTTTACAGGTTGAATGGAGGTTGGATTGATGAAAAACGCAAGAGAAATGGAATCTGGATGATGGCTTTTTACAGTTGAAATAGAAGCTCGAAGGACGAAAATAAAGCATGAGAAATTAGAGCTGGTTGTAGGTATTTCTATGTCTGAAATAGAAGCTGGATCGACGAAAATAACGAGCGAGAAATAGAAGCTGGATGAAGGTATTTATAGGTATGAAATAGAAGCTGGATTGAACAAATTCGCAAACACACGGTAACGATCGTGCGCGGTAACGATCGCGCGCGGTATTGAAGGTGCGCGGTAGTGAAAATCGCGGTATTGTGTGCGCGGTATTGTGTGCGCGGTATTGTGCGCGCGGTATTGACAGTAAACCCCTTATAAGTATAAATCCTAGAATCAGGGTCGATTTGAGCATGGGTATGATGGGTACACCAGCCAAGGCGCCTCGACCACTTAATTAGGACCCACTAGTACTAGTTGCAACTTAACGTTTGTGTCCCTTCACTCTTTGGATGCGTGTAGTCTAAGGAAGAGAGTTTGAGGATGACTGCATTCAGTGCATGGTGATTGGTGACTATAATAATTATTAATTCAGTTCAGGGCTTTTTTAGCGTGCAGTTGTACACAAAATGTGCAGTTCTAAATGGATCTGTGCAGTTGCAGAAGCAATTCTGTGCAGTAAAAACCAGTGAAAAAGGTCATTACCTGCGAGTGGTAGTAATCTACCATCGAGGATGGGAAGGCAAAGAAATGGTTTGTGCAGTTCTAAAAATTCCTTAAAAACAGCCCTGATTTGGCCGGTATATGATTTCAGTTGGCTTCTATTTATAATAGACCTACTAAATAATAATAGTTTGAAATATCGCGAATATCAAGATATAACCGATAAAAAAATATCGCGAATATCAAGATATAGGCCTAACCGATAAAAAACCGATAAAAAACTTTCTGTAGTGCAACCATTACATATAGGCTACTAAACAAAGCCACAGTAGTTCAATAAACAGCGAACGAGTTTTGTATTGAAAAAACCTGTAAATCAACGTGTTATCTATGACTGGACTGCAGATAGGCATGCAATGCCTAAGAGGCTTCGTTGTTGGATAACATGTAGGCTAGACCTATAGTGGTGAAGACAATTAATAACACAACTCAGACGATTTAAACTTCTAACAATGTAATTTATGACGAAGAGTCGGCGACCTCGATGATAGCATTGAGAGTGAGATGCTCATAAATTATTCTAGTTTTCTGATTTTGTTAATAGGCCTACTTGATGTCAGTTAATAATGGCAATTGTCAATGCTTAAAGACAATAATAAAATATGTAGTTTTTATGATTGCCGTATGTCGATCTGCTATAAAGACGAGTCGGCCTGAGCACAAGTCGGAATTAGTAGTTTAATTATGTCTGGAGATTAATTGAAAAGGCTTCGACAGTTCATTTCCAACTGCGCCTCAACAAAAGCACAGAATCCGCTGCACAATCGAGGCTCCACGTACACTAGACCTATAATTATTTGACCGACTTCAAATGTCAAGGGTTTCCGCACAAGAGGGGCTCTTGCCTCCCCCTAGAAAATGGACACCTATTTTATACAACGGTGCTACTTTTAATGTTTTAATGATTGAATTGACTCGCTCTAAAACATTAGTGATATATTCACATTTTGACACCTCTCTGAAAAATACGTAGATATATAGTGACTATAGAGTCCATGTAAGCCTAGTCCTACCTGCTTTGCATTCAGAAGCTCTTGCTAAAATATTTATTCATGACCATTGTGTATTTTGTCCCTCCCTCAAAATCTCTGCGGGCGCCGTGTACGAAAGGACGGACTGTGAGTCCTGTACGATTATAGGATTGCTGAAGTCAGTTTAGTCTCATCTTAGCAACATAATATGTCGATCATTGTTTTCAGAGGCGTAAAGTCCACAGGTGAGTGATCTGATCTCTGATCTATAAAATTTCCTATGATATTATATTCAACGAATATCTCTTAATTTTATTCTGAGAATGACAGTTAACCGAATGACTCGGTCTCTTCATAATTTTGTAGTAGGCCTACGAGACCGCACCGATACATTTAATAGGACGAATATTACAATTATTTATTGCTCAGCTACAGTTTGAAATCATTGGCGTCCTATTATAGTTTACCTATTGTATGAATTTATAATAGTCAGTCCTTATAGACACGCATTCAATGTACATTTGTTCAGTTTCCAATGTCATGTGCGCATTGCTCACAAATGCATGATAATAATATACAGAAGATAATAGATGCGTAAAAACGTTGAAAGAAGTCGATTATGATAAGCAATGTTCTGCAGCAGAAGTTGTCTTCGTGTTAAATGATGATATCGCTGGGCGAGTAATGATCCTGACAGAAGTCGGCGATCCGGTCGCACGCCTCCAGAACCTTCTCTTCGGGAATCGTTAGAACGACGCGGAAGTAGTTCGGATATTGAAAGCACTGCAGAAAGTACGCACAACATTCGTGTTACATGCTTGTGTTCTTCCTATTATAAATGCAATACACCACTCTGACTAATAGCGGAGCATCAATAATTGATGGAAGCGAAACAATTGACATTTTGTCATAGCAATATAATAAATGAAGGATTGGCCTGTGACTATAAGATGCTTCCTTGTTTGATCACGATAATTATTGAGATATGCTTCCTTGTTTGTTCACAATAGAAAATGCTTCGAAACTTATTTGCTAGCAATAGAATTAATTGCCTCTGCATTTGTTCGCGATTTGAGGGACCACGTGACTTCCGTGATCCAGAGGAGACTATAGCCGCAATGCTTCACACTGTTTGGAGAATATAATAATAAAATTATAGCCACGTGATCTTCATGGAGCGAAGGGTTCTGGCCAGGCAACAAGAATGGTGAATTCTTTCTGTATAATTTTGGGAAGTCGGTGCCACTGGAAGACAAAGACTGCAGGAAGACGTTCCAGCAAAGGAAAAATCGACATCTCCATGCAGTTGTGTGCACAGTAGGCTAGCTAGTCGATCGTCTGGCGCTTGCAATGTTTCCAGCTCCAATCTCTCTATGATACTGAAGACTTTTCATGGAGCGATAAAGAATGCCATATTCTCAACGTCGTTGCGTCGTTGCCTTGAAACCGGAAGGTTCGAATCCACCTCACGTCGCCGCGTAGGGACCTTGGGCAAGTCCTTCACTCACAATTGCTCAGCGCTTCGGCGTGAAACTCCGATGCAGTGTCCGCTCTGCATTCGGGAGCGCCCCTGAGTAGAGAGCTTGAAGGGGCGCTATAACAAGTGCGCATACAAATTATAATATAGCCTTATCAGTTATCACGGTACACTTGATCTGTATTATAATTCCGAAACACTTTGCATATGTTTGTTTATTTGTTTGTACGCTTTTGACTCTCCCCTGCAGAATAGGCTCGGAAGTGAAACAGCGTCGGTTTAAAAAAAACTTTGCAATCGATTCTTACCCAAATTATAAGGTCATCGCAACTATTTTCAGGTTGTAATTCAGTTTAAAACAAAAGTTATTAGCATTTTAAGACAGATTTCATCAGTAATTGATCACACTAGCGCGTAAGTCAAGAGTCTACACCGCATGACGTCATACCCGCCCAGTAATAATTTCCGTAGCGCCCCGTAGGGGTGGGTCAAGTTTGGCTTTTTGGGGGAAGCGAGGTGGGGTGGAGGGTTGGCGAAAACCCGAAATTTAGCAGTCAACGATGGACACCAGAGTGGAGTAGTGTTTAAAACCCTAAATTTCACTTTAGAACTCGAGTTTTTAGCGTTTTAAGACAGAAGCTCACGCTTTGGTAAGCAGTATCGAGCTTTAGTAAAGGAGTCTACAGCCCAAATGACGTCATACAAGCCCAGTAATAATTTCCGTAGCGCCCCTGCGTTTGGCTTTTTGAGGAAGCGGGGTGGGGTAGAGGGTTGGCGAAAACCCTAAATTTGGCGGTCAACGTTGGGTACCACAGTGGAGTATAGTGTTTAAAACACTAAATTTCCCGGGCAACGCCGGGTTACACATCTAGTACATTATAAATGCCAACCACCTTCTCGAGTATGATCTCTGAGATGTGATGACGTCATGACGACGTACTAAATGTTGGAGCTATCGAAGAATTAGACCAATTGACTAAAAGCCGCTAAATGGTTAATGACGGTATTCTGTGGATCACTGTGAAGCTGCCTTCGTGCCTTTGAAGCAGTGCTAGACCTATCGAACCCTTAATCGAAACTCATCTTAGCTGTCAATAGACAATTCAAATACTCTTCTGTCGTAATGTCTCGAGAAAGACAGCAACTAAAGATTTGAAGACCAGAGAATAGGAAGTTCGTCCACCATTTCTTTTCTTCCAGATCCTGTAAAGTCCTCCAACATTTTACCCTTTCAATGTGAGACCATACAGCGACAGAGCAGCTTCGAAGACTGCCTTCACCACTACACTGACTTAGAGCCTCACTCTTTCATTCGTTCTCATCTTATAATTTTATTTATTTATAGCATCATGCAGGATTCAGGAAACCAATATCAGTTATTTATTAATAGACATCATCTGGATCATGCTGCAGCGGCCTTGTTGAAGTCAGTGCAAATTAACTGTTTTGGCTGTGGAATTTCAAATTAGGTCAAATGTTTTGTCGAAAGATACGATGACGTTATATGAAAATTCTCTGCCAGGTATTGAGAATGTAGCCTACATGATATTGGTTTCCTGTAGCCTTTTAACTATGTGGCCAAGAAGCCGTATAATTATATTTAGACTTACTACCGAGTAACGTAATAGTTAGGATTTCAATTGAGCGTACGTAGTTCATCTAACCTAAGCTATTGACGCCATACAAAGGACATTGTGGCATAATAATCATTATTATAAATCATTGTTCAGCATAGGACGTCAGGACAAAGCCTTAGAGGTAATGATTAAGAACAACGAACCTTTCCTGGGAGGCAGAAGACGGACTGTTCGGTGACGAGTTGTTGGGTGAATTCAAGGTCGGTTTTGAATTCTGGAAAGTTTTCCATCTGAATGGCGATCTACAGAGGAATCAGAAGCAGAACCAATAGTAATTTAAATCCTAATAATTATTATTGTTTAATAATAATTTATTATAATAATTATTATAGGCCTAATTCATATTCGTTCACTTTTTAACTAAACTATTCTACATGCTATTCTAATCATCCTATGATCCTTATCATTATGATTTGTATGCACACTTGTTATAGCGCCTCTTCAAGCCTCCAACCGCTACTCAGAGGCGCTCCCGACTACAGCGCGGACACTGCATCGGAGTTTCACGCCGAAGCGCTGAGCAATTGCGAGTGAAGGACTTGCCCAAGGTCCCTACGCGGCGACTTGAGGTGGATTCGAACCTCGAACCTTCCGGCTTCAAGGCAACGACGCCACCACTACACCACCGCGCCCCACGGGGGCGTAATAATCAAAATCATAATCGTGCATTTAACTAAACTATTAGTTGTTCTAATGATCACAGATTAAACTAAACTCGTCGATAATTATCTTCTCAGGCCTACAATAGAAAAACTCTGAACAATTAATCATGGCGTCAACTATCAACTTCGGATCGGATTCACTTGACTGCATGGTTCTACGTTTCTGCGAGTGACCTCTAGCGTCGTAGTCGCCTGTAGATTTACTTTCAATTTGTTTTAGTTAGGCCTAACTGGAACAGCACAGCGACTGACATAATTATACAACAATAATATTGTACATTTTTGGCATCGCTTTTAAAATTCATTGGCTTGTTTGATGCGCTATCATCATGATCATCGCTGTGGTAGGAAGATAATGTCTGAATACTGTTTTATACATAATCTACTTTACATACTAGTCCTGGGCACGACGTTAAACTGCATCCATCCTTCACCACATGGAACCAACAACGTCCCTGTGCCGGTCCTAAGCCCGGCAAAAGGAGGAAGGTTTGCCAGATGGGTGGCGATACGCTGGCAGTAAAAGACCAAGACGATTGAAATCCGCAAAAACCACGACACAAGTGACAGAGCGACCCAGATGCTTCAAGGTGTCATGATGTGGAGCAGACATGCACAGGCCGGTCAGGACAGACCAGTGGAGAGATTCGGGGGAGAGCATGGGACACATACGGGCATTGACCCAAGCTGTCCTTCATGCCTCTCCCAATATTCTCTTCATTTAGACAAGGCGGTCCAGCTGCTTCAAGATGTTAATGGTATGGAGCAGACCTGCTGACCGGACCGGTGAGAAGCTGGGTAACATGACGCAAAACAGACTCTGTAGACAGAGAGTGGCGTCGGACTCTTACGGGCATTGAGCCCAATGATATTGATGATGATGATGACTTTACATACACAAATACCAGGAGTAGCCTACGTGTACTCGTATACATGTAAACCCGACAATAAGGTCGATCTTTATCCAAACTGAGAAACTGGCAGCTGAGGAAAATTTAAAAGGACTTGGTCTACAGCGTGGATCTGCAATATCCTGATCGCCTTAGATACATGTCCTAGGCTTGACCTCCCCGGATTTTGACCTGGCACCGGAACGAAAACGGCAGCTCTGGCTATTGCGGACTTGATTTGATATAGCGCCGGTGAATAAGCTGATCTCCCTGACGTGGCTTTTGTGGGCGCTGAGAAATTCTCGAAGATTTACATTACATTACATTACATTAGGTGGTTTTTGGTTTAAATGAGTTTGTTGAGAATTAGTGTAAAATGATGATATAGGCCTACAATGTATGACTGAGAATCTGAATAACAATAACATTATTGTTTACCATCATGTACATAGCACCGGATGGTTTGATCGGATTCAATCCCTTGATCTTCATCATTGACGTGTAGCAGATCTCAGCGTTTCTCTGATTGGAAAGCAAAGCAAAGCAAAGATGTAGATGTGGTTCGAAGTGAAACGCAGTCGTCGGTCGTCGATTCAAGACCAATTAAGAACGACGCCAACTTTATATAGCTTATGACTATGACTAATTTCACCACAATCAGTCTCACCGTTATCGTCGTCGTCATCGTCATCATCATCATCATCATCATCATCATCATCATCATCGTCGCCGCCGTCGTCATCGTCGTCATCATCATCATCATCATCATCATCATCATCATCATCATCATCATCATCATCATCATCATCATCATCATCATCATCAGCATCATCAACTAATTAAGGCAAACAATTGAATTGCAAGAAGAAAAATCGTCTAACGTCTGTTGCAGTATAAGATGCAATGGGAAGAAAACTGAAATTGAGAAGAAGGCCTAATAGAAGGATTGCGATGAAGACCCATAGAGCATTAGAGCAGGGGTTCTCAAACTTTATTTTTACGCATACCACAGTTTGAAAACCCCTGCCATAGAGCGTTCTGAAGGCTAATATATAAAGACTTCTACAATAGCGCTAATTGTAATTTTCGTGTATATACACGATAGATTTCCTGATCAAATGAGGTTTTTGGTTAATGGTTAGGCCTATACCTGAACGACTGTTAATGAATTTTGGAAGTATTCTTGTGGCGTCTCGAATAGAATGGTTCTCAGAGCTCCCTGGACCAAAGTGTTTGGTCCTAGAATTCGTTGAGACAGATTGACGAGACCCGGACGAACCTGTGAAAAACATTCATCAACATCTTCAACAATCTTAATATTATGCAGGTTCCGTTTTAAATGCAATTTAATTAAAATTAATCATTCGTTGGAGTAGCCTAAGATTTTAAATTTTGTCGCCTGATTCTTCCACCGATCGATAGCCACACTTCTCTCACGCTGCTGCAGCTATAATGCATTCTTTCCCATCAAAGGCCTGCCACGCATTTTATTCCTTGTTTCCTACCACCATGGCAGTCACGGCCCTTTCCCTTTCTTCTCTAATTCCTCATATTCATAAAAATTTTATAATTATTTTCTATGTGCACTTGTTATAGCGCCCCGTCAAGCTCCCCACTCAGAGGCGCTCCCGACTACAGCGTGAACACTGCATCGGAGTTTCACGCCGAAGCGCTGAGCAACTGCGGGCGAAGGACTTGCTCAAGGTCCATACGCGGCGGCTTGAGGTGGATTCGAACCTTGAACCCTCCAGCTCCAAGACACCACTACACCACCGCGCCACACCCAATAATGATGTTTAGGGGAAAGGTGAAGTTTATTAATATGCAAAACAAAATAATCAACCTCAGCTTCGAATGCGTTGAATCTGTCGTGGATGAGGATCCAACCCAACCTCCATCCGGGAACCAAGTATCTAATAATAGCAACAGCTGATGATGACGAATTAAAGTATCTAATAATAGCAACAGTTGTTGATGACGAATTATTGCAATTTTAAATGATTCTGTTTCACATTGCATAACACACTAAATCGATTTGCAAACAGCAACGAACCATGAGTAAAAATGTGCAATGTAGCCTACTCTAAAGTCTAAACATCTAGACCTATATACATGTAATAGGCAAATCATTTAGCATATTATGTTAATAGACCAGAGATAAATCTTATTGGGGGTTCACCAAGTCCGACCATGTATCCCAATATATGCGCGAGGTCTTGCACTGGCTTCCTTTCCCGCAGCGCATCTCATTTAGGATTGCATCTTTGGTGTGGCGATGCTTATCAGGCTGGGCACCCTCTTATCTGTGTGAGCTTTGCCTCCCTCTTTCCACTTGCATAGGCCGCCGCGCACTGCGCTCTGCTGTCCATGGTGACTTAATGGTTCCTTTCACTTCGCTCTGCAACAATGCAGAGGCGTTCGTTCTCTGTGGTTAATCCAACAACCTGGAATGGACTTCCCTTGACTATGCGACACCTCCCAAGCAGTTCTCAATTTCACGAACTGTTGAAGACTGTTTTTTCGCTTGATCTCGGCCGGGAGCGCCTCTGAGTATCACCTTGAAGGGGCGCTGTATAAATTATGATTGATTGATTGAAATCTACCACTTATAACTGCCTGCCCTCTAAACGCAAATTCCTATTCAAGAGCTATAGGCTGGCCTGCTCAGTGTTGTAGCTCAAACACGGTAGCCGGGTGGTTAAAGCGTTCGCCTTTTAGGGCCTATATCAAGTCTCATCCGAGACGTAGTCATTCATTCACAGTCGGTGAGGCTTGGTCACTGGATAGGCGTAGCGCTTTTTTTGTTTGTTTTATTTTGTGTTGCTTTGTTCTGTTTTTATTTTTTCCTGTTTTGCCAATATATCATAAATAGGAATATTATAAATATGAATGATGTCTTCAGTAATAATATGATACAAGTTGTAGTATTTAATGCTTGTCATTGACGGTAAACAATTACGTATATTCTTTAGATTATAATGTGAGGTGGACTCGTTAAGCTCACTTGAGCTTTTTTCCCCTTCCAGACTGAATGTGAGAAAAATTGAACAATTTTCTTTTGTGCAATGATTTGTATTATTATGTAGCCCTATTGTGAAATAAATGTACTAAATTAACTTGAACTTTACGTTATAGTAAACTAGCTGAATCACCCGGCGTTGCCCGGGAAATTTCGGTTTTTAGTTCCCAGCCACGCCTGACCCCGCTCCCACGCTCCCGCCACGCCTGACCCCGCTCCCACGCCGCCCTTCTCACTTCGCCTTCCATCGGTCCCAACCCGTTCCGACCCTGGGGTGCCCGGCGTTGCCCGTGAAATTTAGTTTTTCAGTCCAACCCAGTTACAACCCGTCCGCATTTGTGCGAAACCACGTTCGAAAAGATCTTACCTCGGCGAAAAATGAGGTTAGGAATCTATTGGTTCGTTGAAAATCGATAGGCGAAAATTATTGCGTCTTAAATACTGATACATACGACATGGTTAAGATTAATTAAGATTAATATTAATTAACGGCATACCGCTCTATAAGAATAAATCCGGCCATGACGTCATTAATGTATTGGTTTGAATCATCTATAATTCTATACATGATGAATATATCATCGGTGATTTCAAAGCAAATGGCGTGTTAATAAAGACAGGCGATCAACATGCATAGCTTTCGAATCGCGTGTGAAGTTAAAATGTTGACAGCACGGGCTATGAAATTAATTGACAGCTGAAAATAGTGGCGTTTAACTCCAAATGTGGGTAAGAATCGATTGTAAATTTTTTTTAAACGAATCGCAGTAATTTCCGAGTAGGCCTCCGGACAAAATTCACGGGACATCCCACACACAGAAGGACAAACTTTGAGCTTTATATTTAAAGATGAGTTATAATAGTAATTATAAATAATAATGAAAGGCAATAATCGCAAGGTACATCATCATGTAGCCTTAATTCTAAAGTAGCCTATTTGTCGAACATTTACATTTGCATCACTATAGGCTAGCGAACATTAAACGTCTTCTTATAATTATAGATTTCAAATCTTGATAGACTACAATATCATTTACAGTAACAGACTGAATCGTGTTCTTACTTTTTCGTCAGTCCACCACACGACAAGATCGGAACGGTTGAAGTCTGTGAAGCCATCGAGACATAAGAATGATTGGAGAAGACCTACAGCAGCAGCAGCAGATAAAAGACAAACAATTCAACAGATAAAAATACTATTGTTATTATTATGAGACAATATTAGATCAATATTATTATGACACACAACTGCTGTGCAATATTGTCCCTCTTTTCCAGAGTATAGTGTTCTGAATCTGATGCAGATGTGCTTACCTAAAGATAGAACCGTCACGAAGCTCTACCAAAGACCATAATATCAGGCCGAATGATAATGGCAAACACGAAGGGGAACGGCATCAAAAGATAGGCTATGATTGAAATCAAAACAATAAAATAAAAAAGAAGATATTTTATATTTGACAGAAAAACGTATGTAATCTACAGGGTGCGCCAAAAAAGTAATCCCCTACGGTTTTTAGCTCATATCTTGGCCAAAGATACGAATTTTTAAATGAAACTTTACAGTCTTAAAGGCAATTCATATCTACGTCCAATGGTCACATTTCAACAAAATATTTCAAACAGAACAAAAGTTATATCACTGTTAGTGAGGCCACCCACCGTTTTTTGACGATTCAAAAACGAAACGCACTTTTTAAAAGGTTTTTTGCTAATATCATGGCCAGAAGTAAGAATTTCTAAATGAATCTTTACAGGTTTAAAGACAATTCATATTTACACATGATGGCCAGATTTCATCAAAATATTTCAAACACAGCAAAAGTTATACCACTTTTAGTGAGGCCACCCACCGTTTTGACGATTAAAAAATGTAACGCAACAAAAAGTAACAAAAACTTGATTTTATCCAGTCATATCTCAAATAACTGTTTGGAACTGAACTTGATAGTGATTCACAACTTGTGTACAATGTGCCCACCACCAGTGCCAAAACTTCTTTTGAGTCCCTTTGCAAAGTTCTTAATGGACCTGTTGATTAATCTGACAGATTTCTTATTTACCAATTTGATTGTCATCTTGCTAAGTGACTTCACAGTGACGTGCAGCTACGCTGGTACCGTGTTCCTTTTTTAAATAGTAATGATAATGATCATCTGGCATTATCAAAGCCTATTTGATAACAATTATTTGAGATGAGACCTAATAAAATCGTGTTTTGCTACTTTTTGCTGCGTTACGTCTTTGAATCGTCAAAAAACGGTGGGTGGCCTCACTAAAAGTGGCATAACTTTTATTCTGTTTGAAATATTTTGCTGAAATCTGGCCATCATGTGTATATATGAATTGTCCTTAAACCTGTAAAATTTCATTTCGAAAGTCTTACTTCCGGCCAAGATATTGACCAGAATAATTAAATTGGTTTTTTGTTACTTTCTGTTGCTTCGCGTTTTTGAATCGACAAAAAACGGTGGGTAGCCTCACTAAAAGTGATATAACTTTTATTCTCTTGAAATATTTCTTTGTAATTTGACCATTGTACGTAAATATGAATTGCCTTTAAGACTGTAAAGTTTCATTTAAAAATTCGTATGTTTGGCCAAGATATGGGCTGAAAACCGTAGGGGATTCCTTTTTTGGCGCACCCTGTATCTAATGAATGCAGTCGTTAAAGTTCCATGTACATTGTACAGGGTGCGCAAAAAAAAGACCCCCCTAGGTTTTTTGCCAATATTTTTACCAAAAGTAGGAATTTCCAAAAGAAATTTTACAGGCTTGTAGACAATTCATATTTACACATTATGGCCAGATTTCATCAAAATATTTCAAACACAACAAAAGATATATCACTTTTAGTGAGGTCACCCCCCGTTTTTTTGACGATTCAAAAACGAAGCGCCAAAATATTAGTTTTTTGCCAATATCTTGGCCAAAAGTAAGAATATCGAAATGAAATTTTTCAAGCCTTTAGACAATTCATATCTGCACATGGTGTTAAGATTTCATCAACATGTTTCAAACAGGACAAAAGTTATAGCACTTTTAGTGAGGCCACCCACCGTTTTTTGACGATTCAAAAACGAAACGCGACAAAAAGTAACAAAAACACGATTTTATTAAGTCTGATCTCAAATAACTGTTGTCAAATGAACTTGGTAGTGCTTCACAACTTGTGTTCAATGAGCCCACCACCCGTGCCAAAACTTCTTTTGAGTCCCTTTGCAAAGTTCTTGATGGACCTGTTGATTAATCTGATAGATTCCTTATTTACCAATTTGATTCTCATCTTGCTAAGTGACTTCTCAGTGACGCGCAGCTACGCTGGTGCCCTGTTTCTTTTTAAATGGTAATAATAATGATCATCTGGCAATATCAAGGCTATTTGATAACAATTATTTAAGATGAGACTTAATAAAATCGTGTTTTTGCTACTTTTTGCTGCGTTACGTCTTTGCATCGTCAAGAAACGGGAGGTGGCCTCACTAAAAGTGGTTTAACTTATGTTCTGTTTGAAATATTTTGATGGAATCTGACCACCATGTGCAGATATGAATTGTCTTGAGACCTGTAAAATTTCAATTCGATATTCTTATTTTTGGCCAAGATGTTGACCAGAATAATTAGATTGGTTTTTTGTTACTTTTTGTTGCGTCGCGTTTTTGAATCGTGAAAAAACGGTGGGTGACCTCCCTAAAAGTGGTGTAACTTTTGTTGTGTTTGAAATATTTTGATGAAATCTGGCCATCATGTGTAAATATGAATTGTCTATAAGACTGTAAAAATCGTTTCGAAATTCTTACTTTTGGCCAAGATATTGCCAAAAAACCTAGGGGGGTCTTTCTTTTGGCGCACCCTGTACACGTGAACATTTGCCAGGAACAGTCTACCAGCAACGACGTATCTTTCTCAGATGCTATAGGACTATTATAATAGCCTAGGCCTATTTAGGCCCTACTTGGCTAAAAGAATGTTGCGCTGGTTTTCTCCTATCGAGTCCTACGTCCATCTCTTCGAATGCATGCGTGTATATATATTAGGCCTATAATGTAATGTCCTTATATATTTAAGCCCATGCATTATTTTATATTTAGCCTGTATGGACACATTTATGTATAAACCTATACTTGTACATGTGATATATATATATATCACATGTACATCACATATATATCATATATGTGTGTGTATGATACTAACGAATTCCGCGTAGACTTCGTCAGCGATGACTGGCACTCGGTTCCTCTGAGCGACTTCGAGGATCAATCGGATGTGTGCCGCTGAATAGACGGATCCACACGGATTCGATGGATTGTTGACGATGATGCCAGCGGTGTCGCCGTCTATCAACGATTCCAGGTGATCAAGGTCAACCTCCCACGACCTCTCCGGCTACATGAATATTGATAATAATTTATTTTATTATTCTCATTACATGCATTGTATACACAACAAATCAATTCACTCGCGAGGTCATCATCAAGCTTATGCCGTTTGAATTCCTCTTTAGATTATTATTTATTGTATCCATCAACATGCATCAGTTATACATGATTCACGATAGTAAGATGGTAACATGGAAGTCGCTGAGGATGAATAACCCGCGAGCAGTGACACCTATTGACGATAGCTTCATTGAAAATACTATAGCGTCAAGTTGTATGATTAGATGAAAAAAAGTGAATTATGTAACAATTGAATGATTGAATAACAGCACTAAACAGACTTAATACACGATTGCCTATCAACACAATTATTTCACCAATCACTCTACATGCATACAGTAAATGCAATCTAATGCATTAGCTTGATATTTTGTATGAAAATGAATTGGACATGAGTTATAATAACAATGTCTACCGTCATCTCCGATTGCTTCAGCATCCAAACAAAGTCACCTGAGTGAACACTGAACAGTGAACACGTGTGTTTTGCTAAAGCCTATATAATAATATCGTCAGATCAGCTACAAGTTCAGATGCAAACATTACACGTAGACATGCGATGTACTGGTTTAGGCCTACTCTGTCAAATATAGGTGATGGTGAAGGGTCAAGATACATGTAAGTATGCCTAGGCCTAGTTTTATCGGAGGATTATAGCCATGGACGCAGTCGCCCGCTCTGCCTGCAGAGGCTGTAGGACATGCAGGGAGCAAAACGATTCAAAGAAGAGGTGATCCGATCGACGTATAGGTCTACATCTATTGGACGTCCTTAAATATCTGCAACTCTATATGCAGGTCTATAATAATATTGAGATGATCACTGCAACACTGATCTGCAGCTTTTCAGGTCGCATTTATCGATAGATTCTTCATTTCTTTCTTTCGTTGGCTGACTATTTTACTGCAAGGCAACCAAAGTGATCCCCGACTTCAGTTTGCCTATATTCCGACCATTGCAATGACTGCATCCAATACAATATTACAGAGGAGCTATATGATTATTAGGTATAAGATGTTGAATTATAGTTATGCAACGAATGACTGTTTGAGTGTTTGTTTGATGATTCTAAACTTACGATGAGGTCGTAATACTTGACGTTGATTCCGAGTGAGTGGGCGAGTGTCTGATAAAGAGAGAATCCGGGTCTTGGGATGAGGATGTGCTGACCAGGATCAGCCAGAACGGAAATGGCCATATCCAACGCAGAAGAGCAGCCACTCGTCAGTATGACATCCTACAGCCATACACACCACGCAATCATTCTAGGCTACAACTGTTCTTAATATAATTTTAATTTGGGCATTCAATTATGCGATGACAGCTAGCCGTCATGCATCATAAAATTGATTCTCGCTTTTAGGATAGACCTAATCGCTTCTGATAAATAAACGAATATTCTATATTTTTGATAATTTATTTATCATGAAATTAATTTTGTACTCCTTCCATTTAATGTAATCATAGTCTCGTATACGTATTGTCGGTTGCAGCGAGTAAATGTAATCAGATTTTATATAGCGGTCGTCTATGACCTCAATGACCCTGTTCATTTTTCAATTAATTTGATCGGGTGAGATCCTTCACCACCGCTCGCCCGTTTGAATGGACGCCAAAGCCATTTAGGTTCCCGTGGACGGACCGTGCATAGCCCGAGATTTTGAATCTCTGAAATAGCCAACTTCGGGACGCGAACCGCGGCCCACGCTCTCTTTCAGAGTCGCGTACAGACGCGCGGCCAGCGCTCTTACCGATGTAGCTAACTGGGCTAACAAACGTAAACGAAGTAACGAGGTAAACGGAGTAAATGAAGTTATAAGCATTTAAGTATATATTATGTGTAAGATTTTGAAGGTTTCTGTAGACCCTATACAATTTGGGCCAACATTTCATGAGTTTGGGCCTATAGGCCCTACTATAGATTAATTGCTTTATCATTATCTTATAGCCTATTGGTGCTTAGACGTCTAATATCGAAGGTAAAGACGTGAGTGTCTGATACCTATGCCGTTAGTAGCTGTTCCACACCTCTGATCATACGGTACCTCGACCCGGACCACCATGGACTACTCTTACGGACAACCCTTTTGACTCAACGCATTTGATCCTGATCCTATGGTAACTCGACCCGGACCACCACGGACTACTCTCACGGACAACCCTCCTAACTCAACGCAGCGCTCGTGAATAAGCCGGTGCCCCGCGCTTGGCTTTCCAGTGGCGCTTTAGAAATTAGGAGATTACGATTACGATTACGATTACGTTAGACAAACGAACGTATACAGGGTGGGCCAAAAAAAGACCCCCCTAGGTTTTTTGCCAATATCTTGACCAAAAGTAAGAATTTCTACATGAAATTTTACAGTCTTAAAGACAATTCATATTTACATTTGATGGCCAGATTTCATCAAAATGTTTCAAACAAACCAAAAGTTATAACACTTTTAGTGAGACCACCCTACTTTTTTGATGATTCAAAAAAGTCAACAACCGGTGGGTGGCCTCCATAATAGTGGCATAACTTTTGGTTTGTTTGAAATATTTTGATGAAATCTGGCCATCGAATGTAAATATGAATTGTCTTTAAGACTGTAAAATTTCATGTAGAAATTCTTACTTTTGGTCAAGATATTGGCAAAAAACCTTGGGGGGTCTTTTTTTTGGCCCACCCTGTACATTGGAAATAATTAAATACTTAATTAACAATAATTTTTAATTTAAAATGATAAAATTGAAGATCTGCCTACTTTACTCGTGAGCGGCGCTTCTGGAAGACTGTTATATTCTGCAACTGCTGCTCGCGAGTCTTCGTAACCTAACCACAATAATTATTATGGTAATAATAATACATACAGAAATCAAATTATAATATTAAGAGTTGCACCGATTATTATTATAGACTGACACACTATAACCAAAACGATGAGATATATCATAGTGATAATGCTGAATATCATCATTGATGTCATTGTGTTTATGACTAAGTTATTATTATCATTATTATTGGCGTGCATGGGATAGGCGTAGGGCCTACCTCAGATCCCTCGGAATTAAATAATAATAGTCACACGGATAATGCACAAAATAATTCTGGCGATGCTGGAGTTCGCCAAACAATCCTTGGAAAGCAAAGGCGTTAAAGCGTTGGATAATGATAGTCATGATGGTCATGATGGATAATGATGGATAATGATGGATAATGATGGATAATGATGGATAATGATGGATAATGATGGATAATGATGGATAATGATGGATAATGATGGATAATGATGGATAATGATGGATAATGATGGATAATGATGGTCATGATGGTCGTGATGGTCATGATGGTCATGTGCTGATAAAAGTATAATATATTTATCATAAATACTAATCATCCTAGTCATCATCATCTTCATCATAATGTTGATGCTGATGTCGCTGATTTTACTAATGATGATTACGAGACGCAGTGCATTGAAGCATGCTGTCTGTTGTTAATTCATGCACACGTGTTGCAAATGACAGCCTCTTCTTGCAAGTCTTCTTGCGCTCATTTCTTATATTATTTGGTGATCCTGCTCTTGCGTGCGTTCTAAACCACATTATTGGCATTGTTTTTTTTTAGTTTTTTTAGCAAGGCCTATGCCAAATATCATTCAGACATAATTATTGCATGTACCAATTTAGTCGAATAAAGTGATAATGAGGTGCAATTAAAGCAGTTGTAGCGAAGAACTTGGTCAAAGTCCATGCATAAACATAGACCGACTGCACATGTAATAAGTTAGGCTACTAGTAACCCTCTCAGACAAGCCTTAAATTCTATAACTAGTACTTGTAGTGTGTGGAAAAAAATCGCTTTACCAAGTGATATCACTATTCAAAATGATTTCTCACAATACATATACATGATGTAGCCAAGCCTATAAGCGCTCCAGGTAATGTTAAACAAATAAGAACGCCAGCGAATTAAAGACGAAAAGAAAACTGTAACACCAGTCGATTTAAAAATGAAAATTAGATGGAACACCAGCGAATTTAGAGATGAAAAGAAACTAGAAAACCATGAAGCGAATCTTTGTAAGGATGAAAATGAAATAGAACACAAGCGAATTTAGAGAGTAAAAGGAAATAGACCACCAGCGAATTTAAAGACTAAAGAAAGTAGAAAACCCTCGACTTTAAAGATGAAAAGAAAGTAGAATACGAGCGAATTTAAAAATTAAGAGAAAGTAGAACACGAACCATCTGAAAGATTAGTAGAACATAGGCGAACTTAAAGATTAAAGGAATGTGGAACACAACTTACACAAGGATTTCAAGGATTAAAAGAAAGTAGAAAACCAGTGAATTTCAAGATTTAAGAAAATAGAATATGAGTAAATTTAAAGATAAAGGAGTTGCATGGTAGAGGACTTCAGTGACCATCGGTCTTTGTAGATGATCGGCAGCGATAAGATAATATATGAGATAAGATGATGACTGACCTACGGAAGGTGAATAACCGTTAAATCTATTTGATCTGACTGAAGAGGTGACGGCGTCCTTCATGACCTCTGACAATGGCAGATTACCAAAGGCCGTCGGATCACCTGTCACATACAAAGAACAACAGGAATCTACCATAAGAATCTATGTGACGCTATTATACAGTCATCATCATTATCATCAACAACAACAACAGCAAACTAATAGGCCTAACTGTAAACTGTTCTTTTCTACAGCGATCGCGTGGTCTTAATTGGCCGTTTTTTAAAATGCTTGTGTGAGTTCTTTCACCACCTCTCCCTCTGAAAGGGTGCTACACTTGCAATCCAATATGAAATAAACGACAGGCAACAAACATTTATTTATATAAAGCAGATTTATACAAAGCATGCAAGCAGAAATGTGGACTTAATTTGTGGTCGATTGCCTAGAACGTTCTTTTTGCAATGTGAAGAGCTGCCTATAGGTCTACTGATCTTGTCTTACATTCCTCTGAGGCTGTTATTATTCTGCGAGGACCTTGAGCAAATGAGGCCTCAATCCTTACACGTAGGCCTAATTGATGTTCTGTGCCATTGATTGCGTTATGTCAATGAACATTGGCGCTAAAGAAATGCTCAATATTAATGATAATATTAATGATAATGAAATGTCTGGGTTAGTTCCTGTCGACCCCCATTTATAAGAAGACATTGGAAGTCCATGAAGAGAGCTTTAGGTTAAGACCTATAGCGTCGATAAACTGTTAAGGTCCTCGCAGAGTTAAGTGTGAAATTATAGAAACAAGACAAGCTATCCCTAAAACAATTGCTTATTGTATTTGTCAAACCCAACGAAGTAATAAAATCGCCCAACAATTTTCAAACTGGTTGAAAACTAGAAAGCATAATAATTATTGCGGTTCTTGCATAACAATGAATATCAATTAGCTCTATATCATGACACAGAAAACAAGGCAGCACAGTATACGAGGCCTACACACACGCGCGGGGGAGGGGAGGGCGAATCCCCCCCACACACACGTACACATTTGACACACCCACCAAAGCCGACCCTGCAGGCAGTCCGCTGACTTTGTGAAAATACGTCACAGCCCGTTACCAAAGTCCTTGTAAATATTTGTGTTTACAGATTTGGGAACTTGGTCAGTCTGTGAATTCTCAGGAACTCAAGATGCACTTAAGGGGAATGAAGTCCGAGGTATCAGCATAGGCTACATATTGGACAGTCAGTCAACTGATTTTATGTCTCGTATTTCGTATTTTGTCTCTCTTGGCTTTCCACTTTCCGTTTCTTGGTCCTTTTCGCTCTGTGTGTGACACTCTCTCCGTCTGTCTGTCTGCTAGACTCCCATTACCACTGAACATATCTCCCACATGATTCGGACTGTGCAGAGGACATGGCTTCTGCAATGCAGCTCAGGGACTGAATTCACTGAAACCCTTTTACATGATACATACATGTAGGCCTAATTATGCACTTGAACTGATGTTAGAGCTTAAGGCTGTTTGCTTCATAGCTACTTGGGAGCCCCACTTATCGGGATTCCCTCCCTTCTGGGTCTCCATTTGTGTCCAAATTCTGTACTTTAGAGTTCTCTTTAACGCACTCCAGGTTTAGGGCTAACTGTTCACACTAGTAGGCTATCACTCAATCCTATAGCCACTGGGTTTAAATAATCTCTTCTTATATATTCCTGGGGGTATTCCCAATCTAGGCCAAAGGTTTGTATAATTTGCGTTAACTAATTAGTTCTCACCTTGATTATTGCCTGATTAATTTGTGATACTTGTTATGCTTTATGTAACTATTTTCCTGCCTTTTATCTTAGTGTGCTTGATACATACGGACCAATAAAAAATTGATTGATTGGTTGATTTTTTGTTAATGTGATCACTTGATAGGAAGCTTATGAACGTGTGCAGCTGTGCATAGCATTGCCAGTTCACTCAATATAAGCAGCTACGCGCATCATCATCACCAGTGGCGGCGCTAGGGGGGGGCTGGGGGTGGCTAAGCCCCCCTACAAGAGGCTCAGCCCCCCCCTAAAAAATGACCATCTGAATAATTTGACATTGGAATATCCACGATTTTTGTCGAGGACTAAAAAAAAAAAAAAGGTCGTCAGAAATTTTGGCGGCGAAAATGGAAAATTTTGCCGAGGGCTTCAGCCCCTCCGAAACTGAAATCCTGGCGCCGGCACTGATCATCACCATCGTCGTCGTCGTCGTCATCATCATCATCATCATCTATAGTCTATATAGTCAGGTCCGATCACTCTGCCTCTTATTGACTCTTCCATCAGGATATAATATTTTAGAGAAACTCTAATTTCGTCATTGAATTTGCTCGAAATCAAAAATTCACCATGAATATTAGAATGAAACCGAGTGTATGGGCTATACTATTTAATTATGCTCTAATTTTTAATGTGTCGTCTCAACCGTTGACATCTTTTGGTTTTTATCAATGCACGAAACGACAATTTAGCATAATTGAATGATCACATAGTCTAAGCCTGTGACATCCATTGTAATTACAACGCTCTCAAAATGTTCGGTGAATATTCTCATGTAGTTTGGTCATACAATATGTTTTTTAAAGACGAGAATTTACGATACGAAGGCTAAAGCAAAACGCACTCAACCAAGGTCAAGGGTGATCGATTGATAATGCCAGCAGAACAATGATGGACCCCCGTCGTAGATTGACCTTTGATATTACTCAATTGATAGCACAGATCTGGATGTTCCAAGCGCTGGCATTTTAACCGACAGATCGAAGCCAGAACTCCAAAGTAACACATTTATATTATAACACATAGGCGTCGCAGAAACAGATCTCAAGTGCTGTTACGAAGTTGTTGGGGGGTCGGTCTCATAACGTAGGCTTACAGTGCATGTATTAGTTAAAGCCTTCCTTTATAGACTATAATACATACCCTTCCTTCCTTCACGCGAAATAATTCAGCGTCACCGCGTAAAGTTTAGTCGTTAGATTGTGGCCCTCAATAAAATGAATAGAGAAATTAAATTTAATATTTAAACCTCGCCGATCGATAAAGAAAATTTAATGTGTAGGCTATGACTCACCGATCGATAAAGAAATCATTTCTTTCTTTGGATTTGGAGTCAGCTTCAAACCGTCGACAATCTTTCGGATTGGGTTGTCCGTCTTTCGCGCCATCCGAGACGCAGGAATCGCAGACCAGACATTGTATTCAGACACTTTGTTCGCCTTGATGTCGTTGTGATACATTATGTATTCTCTCGATTCAAGAAACGACTTTCGAAACAGAATCAATCTCTAGAATGAATACAATCAGCTTCAATAAGTGGGCCAATATACTTTGAAATGGCTTTGTGGCCTGGATCTCCGCCCCATCCCTTAGGTCTGCTCTGGTATACTGCCAGTCCCAAGTTCAGAAGTATGAGTGCAGCAGTTGGTCGTTAGCGACCTTCACAGACACAAGACGTCGATCATCACTGGAAGCTATAACTCTTGACCTGAACAGCTGAACTCTATAATAGACATCGTTGAACGACTGCGTCTCTTTTGTGATGATCCCAATTGATCGTTATATTATACGTGAGACGGTTAGAACTTGATTGACCATTCATTGTTCTCGTCGACTGTCTTGCGTGGTCACACATGGGAGGAATGAAACGAGACAGTTATTGACGAAGTTATCTACTCTGGTGACAACGTCATTCATGCATGCAGCTATATAATAATTATATATAATATATATTATATATTATATATTATATTATATACTATATATAATATATATAGCCTACTTTCCAAGTTTTCCTTGACCTGACGAAGATGTTCAATAATATCCAATCAATCAAGTCGCGTGGATAGTGGATACCACTGTTTTTGATTGGATCATTATTTACGTCTGGTGACTTAATTAACTGGTCATTCATGTCTTCCAATCAAGAGGACAACAGTCCGATTATACTCGACATCTTCTTCAGTTGAAGCAATTTCAATACAGACTAGTTATTGACGTGTCAGTAACTGGTATTATAGAACTTAGCCTCCTTAGGATTATTATAAAACAGCGAGTAGACCTATATGAGGGAAGTAGGTCTAATGATCAAAACTCAACTAAATTTACAAGCTACAAGTAAAAGCTGTGTCTGTAGAAGTGAATTTGATTGGTAAGTTTCGTTGCTGAGAAGCAGGTTAAGCTGAAAGTTACAATTAATTAATAATAATTGTCCTCACTACCGTACGAATAGAGAACTCTATAGTTTATTATTATTACTACATAGGCAACATTTCTTACGCGCGCAAGGTCACACCAAAAGGTGAATCTGAGGCGCTGAAAGTCAGTCACCAGAGGAAGATGCAATTAGATAGCCAAGCACTTAAAATCCATGCGTGATAACGATTAGAAATAATTAATGGTCCTTGTAACGGCGGCAATAACCTATCAGTGCTAGCATTAAGACTGTAAGTATTTGCTGCACTGGATTGATAGACGATTCATGAATGCTAACTTGACTATAGCTCGTATACGGGGAACGGACATTTCCCCCCCCCCGGACATTTTCCCCCCGGACATTTCCCCCCCGGACATTTCCCCCCCTGGACGTTTCCCCCCTACCCTAGGACATTCCCCCCCCGTATGCGGAAACCATTGCTTTTGTCGTCTTCAACAATTTAAACCAGAATATTTTCATCAATCCAGCTCCAATTTAAGCAAGAATATTTTCATCAATCCAGCTCCAATTTAAATAAGAATATTTTCATCTATCCAGTTTCCATTTAAGCAAGACTATTTTCATCAATACAGTTCCAATTTAAGCAAGAATATTTTCATCAATCCAGCTCCAATTTAAACCAGAATATTTTCATCAATCCAGCTCCCCTTTAAGCAAGAATATTTTCATCAATCCAGCTCCCCTTTAAGCAAGAATATTTTCATCAATCCAGCTCCAATTTAAACCAGAATATTTTCATCAATCCAGCTCCCAGCCCCAATTTAAACCAGAATATTTTCATCAATCCAGCTTCCATTTAAGCAAGAATATTTTCATCAATCCAGCTCCAATTTAAACCAGAATATTTTCATCAATCCAGCTCCCAGCCCCAATTTAAACCAGACTATTTTCATCAATCCAGCTTCCATTTAAGCACGAATATTTTCATCAATCCAGTTCCAATTTAGGCAAGAATATTTTCATCAATCCAGCTCCAATTTAAACCAGAATATTTTCATCAATCCAGCTCCAATTTAAACCAGAATATTTTCATCAATCCAGCTCCAATTTAAGCAAGAATATTTTCATCAATCCAGCTTCCATTTAAGTAATATGTTTGTGCGTTTTAAACGCATAGCTATTTAAGTGGATCCCTTAGCATTTACTTCAAAAGAATCGTTGTAAGGGGTCATTGCATAATTACGTAACGCTCGAGGGTGGGTGGGTGGGGTCATTGAAAACGTTACGACACGTTAAATGGGTGGTCAAGGGCAACGTTACGAAGCGTTACAGGGTGGGTGGGTCAAAAACGGTCATTTTCGGCGTTACGTAATTATGCAATGACCCCTAAAAGTTTCAGATTTAATTATACAGGCCAAGGCGTAGGTCTAGAATTCAGGGTAGGACTTTATATGGTCATTTGAGGTGGTATGCACAGAAGGGGGGGAAATGTCCGGGGGGGTAAATGTCCTAGTCGAAATCAGGGGGGGAACGTCCAGGGGGGAAATGTCCAGGGGGGAAATGTCCGGGGGGGAAATGTCCAGGGGGAAATGTCCTACACTCTACGTAGGCCTACAATAGTGGTGCATGTAAATGGCGCGAATGTGGCTGTCAGAGAACATACTATAATAATTAGGAACAAGAATCAATAGGCCTAACGACATTGATATAAAGCAGGGCACTCAAAGGTTAAATTAGAATAAGCGTGCAAGAGTTGAGAGTTGGTGCATCTGGCGTGCAGCAGCAATGTTTGTTTATCTTTTTATCGCTATTCTTCAGTAACGAATAGTTAAACTTTGATTCGTGTCGTAGATCAATTCTTGGGAAACCATTAACAGACACATAATAATTTATGTTAATTAGAATCATTAGATGCTCTTCATTCTAACAGATGAGGTCGCAGTCTCATTCATTCATTCGTTCGTTCGTTCGTTCGTTCGTTCATTCATTCATTCATTCAAGTATTTACTATTACCTCGAGGGAAAGATAGAATTAGGCCTATTCATAGCAAGACAACTGTGAGCTATTGCGGAGATGAGTTAATTAGAAGCGCAGTGCCCTAAACTAAGCTGTATAATTATATAATTATATAGTCCTGAGAGTGAGTCATATTATATAAAATCAAGTGTTGTCGACTTCATTTTCATGGCCTCTTAAAACAGGACAGAGTTGCTGTGCAAATAACGACGGGAAGCTACGATCTTCCCACTGACAGTATACGTCCGTCTACTCATTGTAAAGCTTATTAGAATACCGGTTGCAATGATATATTGATATGGCAAGTATTTGGCAACTATTTGCCTGTTATCAGATCTCTCAGTTAACATTGAAAAAGGTCATCAATGGAAAAAGCTTTAAAAGGTCGTCAGAGTTTAAAATATGGAATTTACTACAAAAGCCAGGTCGCGGGAACCAGCTTATTCACAAGCGAACAATCAAACCAAAATGATGAATGAATTATTTGCGTGACACTGCTTTGGGAATATCGTTGATGTAGGCTAAATGTTTGTAGCCTATGTAAGAGAATACTAAGGTTGACCATTCCTCAAAGCTTTCCAAGCACTTGGCCATGCATCTGAAGAGAAGGGAGACCTAAGCCAGGTCGCGGGAACCAGCCAATCTGCTATATGCTACAGAATCCTGGACAGCGTAAACAACAGGCCACATGATCAGGTCATGTGCTGCTCTTAGATCAATGAAACCTCTCTGTCTTCTGCAGGTGTCGTTGAAACCTGCCTTCAATTAATTGTAGGCCTATTATTAATGTCATTATGGAAGTTATAGGACTTGATTGCTCCTGCTTTGGTACGGCATAGCATATAGTTGTAAAAACGTCGATTTTTTCGTGTTTATTTTTCGCATCGTTTTTTTCCGTTTTTTAAATTTTAGATGAAACTTTATTTATTTATTTACTGTCTATTATTATTTCCCTTAGGCCTAATTTAATTTTTGTTTGATATTTCATACGTCTTCCCCGTAGACTATATGGCCTACTCTCAAGGGTTAAGCTAACTATGTATGGTGTCATTATATAATTGTTTAAGTCATCATTTGAGAAATACAATACCTGCAGTCATGTAGTAGGTCCATAGAAGAAGGGAAATTTGTAAGAGTTATTTTTATATAAAATTCTTGGGATTATAATATAAGTAATAATTTTAAGTACCGTACAAACGTACAATATATAATTTAGTACACATCTAGCCTATGATCTTTACTTCTGATTAGATTTTAATTGCGTTATGTCGATCAGCATGAACTTATGCGGATTTATGTTTACAATTTAAATTTGAAAAGATTTCAATATATTTAATTCTTCTCGATTTCTTATTAAATCAAAGTTATAAGAAAACAATAACTGTTGTAGATTAATGTTACTTTTACCAATTAAATTTTGGCTTAGGCCTACTAATAAAGTTCTGTTATATCATATAGGCTATGCAGATTAAGATAAATTGCACAAACAAGGTTTTTAAAATGAAGTTTCAGACGTAGGCTAACAGAGTTAAATTATTTTCCGTTTCCGTTTTTTGTGGGTTTTTTATTTTTTCGAATAAAACGACGTTTTTCCGTTTTTATTCCATTTTCATGGTTTTTTACATCTCTGCGGCATAGTACCTTGCTATTCAAAACTGTGCAATAGAGCTGTCTAAGTATTTGCCGTTCCAGAAGCATTATAGACCTAAAGCATAGGCCTATAGGCTACCGGTGCGTCAAACTCTCCATGAGCAGAATTCAAAGCCTAGCATAAAAATAACCTACCGCAGAAAAATTTATAGAACTTTCTCGACTCAAAGACAATTAATATAATTAGTTATCATTTGGTTCATAAATTCAGAGAAACTGCCCGAAAGATTTCGATTCCTACAACTTCAGCTTATTTGTGAAACGGTACAAGATTTTTGATTCAATTATTGCGCGATAGGCTACATCAAAGACATAGGCTAGAGCAGTTGACGCATTTGAACTTCAGCTCGGCATAAAAAAAAATAAGCCGACAACAATGGAACAGATTTCTAGATTTAGAAAAATTGTGGAACAAAATGCGTCTGTAGTAAACTTACCCAACTTCTGAACTTCTTATCAAAGGATGAATTGCGACAGACGCTGACGTGCTGTTGTGAACCATATGGCCCATCAGAGAGAAAGAGAGACTAACAAAAAATTAAACGCTTCTTCTTCTGTGGACACCTTGGACCCACACCCATTGACAGGTCCATCGATCCTCAAACGTCCCGCCGCCTCGACCATCGGTTCAAGGGTCAACAGGCAGCAACCCGTCATGTAAACTAACCCAGATGCATAATAATTAGCCAAACGCGGCAGAGATAGGCCTATGCAATGTAGGTCAATGCCAAGTCTCATATATATTGCAGTTGCGTAAGATTCTGTTTAATGACTCTGGATCATAAGACTCAGATTTCTTCCACTAATAGGTTACCCCGCTAACCTGTACTGGGTGGTCATTAACTACCTCTCTGGAACAAACTTCCGCCAGCACTTCGGCAAACTTCCGACCCATCATACGAACTCACCAAAACTCCAAAACTCCACCTCTCGCTATCTCCCCACAGGTCTTTCACTCAAAACTGAAAACATTGCTCTTTCAAAAATCCTATCCTGATTCTTCCTCTTCTCCTTACATCCCCCGCCACTTCAACTCTAAACATCACCCACCTTAGCCGTCCATCTATCTGCCTGCCTGACTCTCCGGACTTGACCCGCTGCCTATCGATTTTGTTTTGATTGAGCGCCTGTGAATAAGCTGGTTCCCGCGACTTGGCTTTTGTGGGCGCTGTAGAAGTTTCGAGATTACGATTACGATTACGATAAAGTGGGTGGGTATTTCTTATCCAGTTCCTTAATTGTATCAGCGTAGGCCTAGGTCTACATGCGATTCATTCGTGTTCATGTAGTGTAGCTATAATGTGCTAACATGGCATGACATAACAAAGGTTCTAAGTCGGTCAAAAGTATCATAGAACCACTGCGAATTCACCTGGAACTGTAAGCTATAGCACATGTCCCCAGTTTAATCTTAAAAACTTTTACCTACTATCATTCAAGTCATTCCATGGGTTGATATAACATTTGCACTTTAGAATTTCAACAGTATCGTTCTTTTTGTCTTTTTCCTACAAAATTTATTATACCCGTGGCCACCGATCACGTCACACTACCGCCTAGATATGTGACCGGAAACGCTCCGAAGTTCATTAAGCCCACAATTGCACCCCCCTCAATAGTCCAGATCCTAAGCCGGTAATTTATTTGATCTAATTGCACCAACTCGTCTATCGACAGAAGATCCGCAAAATTCAATATCTCAAAGTGATTATCGTTAACTGATGGTTAGGTAGGCCCAAAGCTCGAGGGTACGTACCGTACGTATTCTATTTTTTGAAAGGTACGTACGTATTTTAACGTACCCTATTTTAGGGTACGTAAACAATAATAAAATACGCTAGCCTCATCATTACTCATTATAAGAATGTTCAATTTAATTTAAGCAAACACTCACAACCCAGTAGGCCTATACGGCGTAATAAATTGCTGCAATGCTATAGGCCTATTGTAGCCTAGATCTATGTTTATCCAGCATATATTAGCACTTAATGCACTATTGTCAGTCAGTCGTCTCAGTTCTGCTGCAGCACTTCAAAGATATGTTCTTATGCGATTGCCTGATCCAACCCAGAACTGCTTGTCGAAAAAATTGCAATCAATCAAATAATTGTTGTTCGCATTTTTCAAAACTTTCACTTGCGTCCATTCCTTCCCACGTTCTCTGGGCATCGCTGACTCGCTGACTGATGCATAGGCTATAAGTTTATAGATATACTGCAACTGTCGAGCTACACCAATTTGCAAACCAGCGACGTGTACTTAGCTCTCATCAGAAATACAGCACAGTTTGCATTAAATTAATATTATTAGGCTATAACCAAAGAATTTATCAAATTAAATTTACTGCTATGCGCTACCGGAAGTATCGGTTTCAACGACGCATAGGCCTACAGTTGACGTCAGATTATACGTTGGCTATGGGTTGCCGAGTAAACCATGAATTTTCGTGTATGGTAGCCTACGTACCGTACGCGTATTCTATTTTTTGAAAGGTACGTACGTATTTTAACGTATTCTATTTTAGGGTACGCGTACCCTCGAGCTTTGGGTAGGCCTATCAGTCAGCAATCAGCTTTTGTTGTTGTTGTTGTTGTTGTTGTTGTTGTTGTTGTTGTTGTTGTTGTTGTTGTTGTTGCAGAATGAGGGAAAACATATTCATTCAATTAGAGAAGACTGCAGCAGAATATCTAATTAATAATTTAATTGACTTTACAGTACAAATTTCTGGCTATACAAAGTATGGTTTTGTGCTATTTATAGGCCTTATACTGTGAAGAAATTAGTCATGATTTTTAAATTAGCTATTTATGTGGAGTTCGACGCTCCTCGTCGCTTGCGCTTCTGGCCTGGCACTACCGGGAGGGAGCCCCCTTGCCCCCGGATCTACCATTTCCCGGTCTCCCGACCTTCCGCTCAGCGACAGGAACGCTTGGCCCAAGTTGAACTCCGGTGTAGTCTTCGGGGAGGCCAACGGGCGTGCTACTTCCGGTTGTTTGAGTACCCCCCCGGGTCTTACGATACGGGCCTCGCCTTCTTCAATCTCCCTATTCCCTTCCCTATCTAGGGTGGAATAACCGGCCTGGGAGGGGAACCCCAGTCTATCCAAATGAAAGTAGTCGGGCCTAGGTTTTCCCATCAACCTAGCACTCCGCCTACTGTCTGGCATAGGACCTGCGCTGGCTCCCTCTTCCTCATCTTGACAAGGTCCAGCCGAGTATGGCGCGGAAGGGCATTGCCCTACAATGGTTTCAGATTCACCACCTGGGTCCGTCTGCTCACCTCGGTCTTGCCGGCTTTCTCTCACTTCCTCTACCGCCCATCGCATCTCAGCCCGACGGTCATCTAGTTCGGCGCTCAATCTCGCCCACCTGTCCCGAACATCGTCTTGCTCTGCGAACACGACTTCCATCTCATTTGAGATATCCATTATCCTTCCTTCTATCTGTCTTTGGCGTCCGTCTACCTGTCTCACACTATCATCGATCTGTCTCACACTATCATCGATCTGTCTCACATTTCCTTCGATCTGTTTCTGTCGTTCGTCCAATTGTCTCACTTTAGTATCAATGCCTTTCACTCTACTGTCTACGCTCGACAGCGTTTGACTAATACTGGATAGCATCGCCATCAATCCTGTGTCCGTCCCACTCGGTCGTTGTCCTCCTTCCTCCCTTCTTTCCATATCTCTCTCTGTCTCGTCCCCGTCGTCAGTCACAGAAACTTTAGACATGACACTTTAAATAGCAAATGCTATATTCTTTAATACAAAATACAATGAAAAGTCACAATACTAAATAGCGCAATATAATACTCAACGGCTAAAAATACATTCACTCCACATATATTCGTCTCTATAACTATAGGCAACGGCTGATCAAGGTAATTTCTGGTCTGGGTTTTTCCCTTACTAATCAAACATTCACGGCTGAAGGTCTAGTTCATAACATACCGCTGAGCTCGTAGTTTACTGTCTTCCACGATCTCGACGTTAATGTCCTCTTTCTCCGCTTGAATCACTGAATAATCCTGAGTCCTTCTCCTTGCTTCCTGCTGCAACGTAATTTAGATCCTTGTCGTCGTAATCGCAAATTCGTCCTTTCGTTTCCTCTCTTCGTCGTCGTTACTCAACCACTTCGTTCGGCAGAGTCTCTCTTCGGTCCACTTCACTTCAATAATCGCACTAATCCTTTTAACGTCGTTCTGATGTCGGCATCCAAGAAGACGGGCTTCGTTTCGCATACTTTTCGACGAACAATCCAACTTTAATCACATAATTTAGAGCGCAACTTCCACGAAGAATCCAACGTCAACACAGCGAGCGAGAGCGAACGAACAAGCCCTGATTGCTTGCTCTCGTCCCTTTTAAACACTTTCCATGCTGAGCTAAGCAGAAATTCAGCATTTGCACGGTCTCTCTTCCTTTGACTCCTTGCCTCTGTCTGTTGTACGTGCCGCGATCCTGGTCTGTCAGCCACGCCATCACGTCTAGAAATCGCTGATGCAGCGGGTCCTGGTACAACCTTGTCAGCATGGTCTACTAAATCACCTGTCTGCCTTCCCATATATCACCACACACATCCATACACATACACACATAGTTAACGATAATTGCTATTAAAAGGCGCTATATCAAGTGCAATCTTATAGAGACGCACACTCTCCTCTTCTCACAAAAAGACCGAGACCACGAGGTCTAATTATAGTTAACAATGTGTCCTCAAATATTATCAAACCCTATTCTAACATCAAAATCAATGCAGTCAGCCCTATATATAGCTAAGTGTAATCACAGTCCCTATTTTACTCTTAACACAATATACGTTGCAATGTCTTCAGCAATTACATGACCTTAAATAGTACTTCAATGTTCTTACAATTCAATCACATCAATCAATTCGACAATAATCCATCAATCAAGGCAGTTCATAAATCAATTAATGCCTGTTACAATCACTCAATGTTCTCTATTAATAACTGTTCACCCTATTTACTTCAGTAAACTTCTCACAGTTATGTCACAGTTCATTTCTACTCATAATAATTCAAAGTAACAAGAATACACATATGCATGCACTACAAATAACGACTTGGCTTTCGCTTCGATTGATCTTCTCGTTTGTACGCTGACGATCGGATAATAATAATAGAAAACAGAGTCCCAACCGTTGAATCATCTAAGACGGCCGATGGCGACTGGTATAGGTAACCTTCGAGTCTGGTTCAGTTGTTGAAGAGAACGTCCCAAGCCCAGTTGGTGCGCCAGATGAAGTATAAGCTCAGCACTATCACTTCTACGGCCCAGGCGTTCATGGCCGCCTCTCGTAATATGTCGCCAATGCTTCCTAGGAATTCCATTTCGGTTGCTGGAAGATTCTGATGGGTGAAACGAAGAATCACCTGTACTGCCAGGCACCAGATGTCGTAGTTCCAGGGTAAGGGTTGATCCTGCGACGGAGGTGCTCCCGAACGTCGTGTAGTCGTCTCTGGCCGTGTCACTGCCACAACTCCCAGTCGTTGGTTCCAGGTTTGTAGAACTTCTCTCGCATTTGGAGTTCGCGTCAGAGTGTAGATAGAGAGTAGCATGACCGGAATCACGTCTCGTTCTATCCCGAGGGGTGGAACGCTTTGGTGAAGTCGTTCGACATCCCGGTGGGCCAAGCTTGGTGTGCCCACCTCCATCATCTTTTCGACCATAAGGTAGAGCAGTCCAGTGGAGTGGCTTCGCCAGGAGGGTAGGTTAGTAGGACGCCTCTCGCCTCTCCCTGATGTGCAGGTCCAGATTCCGTTGTCGTGGGATGTTGTTTCAGACCTCGTCGCCGTAGATATGTCAGATAATGTCAGTTCATCTTCTTCCACGTCAGCGTTCTTGGGCGTGCTATGAGAGTTTCCCAATCCAGCCAGAAAATCGTCAAAGGACGTGCTTGCGGTGTCCCCCGTTGCCATTCCCAACAACGCTCCAATCATAAGATTTTCCTCGTTATCCGACATTGTTCGTTTTCTTTCTTTCTTCCTTTATTACTCGATTAACGATAATCGCCTTCGCTTAATTCGTTGGCGGCTGACGCTGAACTACCCCACAGAGCTCGTCTTTTGTCTTAATAGACCCTTGTTCACACCTCCCGCACCCATATACAACCTCACTTTGTTAAGTGGCCCTAAGTACCACTCCTCCTACAAATTGCCATGTAGGTATAAAACCATATGTCATTGTCATCTTCTTCGCTCCTCCCGCTTCAGCGACGATAGTCGGTTGGTTGCAGCATCACACTTCCCTTCCCAAATTCCGCTTGCTGTCCATCAACCTCGGCGTCGTATCTGTGGTTGCCCCACGGCGTACACGTGGCCTAATTTGTTCGCCATCCCCATAATCGTTTTGATCCAGATCTGTTTCTGTCCTTCGGCCTACTTCTTTTTCACATTCGTAATACTCTAATAATCGTTCTACAGTTTTTCTTCTTTCTTCTACTAATTACATCTCGTGCAGCCTTATCCTTCTACTTCTTTTATGGACGGCTGTCCGGCACAAATTGTTTTCTGTCTAGGCCCACTGGTGGAACGGTATCATCGTCTTCTTTAGTGGCCCAAAGTACACGTCCTCCTCTCCCCATCCGTCTATTCGTGTAACTCCCATGGAAGTCCAGGGCTGGCGATAGCCTTGCTTCCTCGCAGCTCGTCCGATGTCAGACTTCCTGTCGACTCCATTCCGCTTCCTGTTACTGTAGCTCCTTCCTCGTAGTACTCTGAAACATCTCGCTGTCCCTCCGGTACTGTCTTCCTCTTCCCACAGTGCCGCAGTGTCTATTTCCAAGTCACTGAACGGTGGAACGATAACGTCTCTATCCTCCACCACCGTACCACAGCGAGGTTCCGTGTTCAGAAAATGCAGATCGGCTCTCCTTCCCAAAATTTCAATCCATTTTTGTCTCATATTCCACACAATGTGTTGGTCAGCCATCCATTTGTATCCCAACAAAATTTCGTCTACTTCCGGTGTCACTAACGCATCCACGTAGAATATTCGACCAACCATCTGTAGTGCTAGTCTAGTTCGTCCCAGAACAGTTATTGGAGAATTGTTTGCTGCATATATAGTATGATGTGACCAGTGGCGGCGCTACGCCAGGGCATGGCAGGGCAAATGCCCTGGTAAAAAAGCCTTTGCCCTGGCTGTTGCCCTGGCCGTTGCCCTGCCAGAAATTTTGCCCTGCCAGAATTTGTTCGGGCATATTGTTTCTTATTGTTCACGTCCGTCCGTCCGCTCTCTGGCAAGGCAAAAGTTCTGGCAGGGTAGAATTCTGGCAGGGCAAAACGTGTGGGAGAGAAAAATTGTGACAGGGCAAAAATTCTGACAAGGCAACATTTTTTGGCAGGTCAAAAGTTCTGGAAGGCAAAAATTCTGGCAGGGTAAAATTTTGGAAGGGCAAAATTCTGGCTGGGAAAAATTCTGGCCGGGCAAAAATTCTGGTAGTGCAGAAATTCTGGCGGCAAAAAATTACGTGGCTGTTTGCCCACATTGCCGTTTACAACGAACAGCATATGCTTAACCCTCGCTTTATTGTTTTTCGATTGAAGCGCAGGCATATGCGTAAACAATTATATAGACCTACATTTCTGACTCAGTTACTTTATTTGCTTAACTTTTTGCTTTCGAAATGCCACTCGATAGAGTATTTTCAATGCTTCACTAAGTCACTGAGATTATACCGGGTGGGCCATAAAAATACACCTAAGTTTTTTTTACCAAAACCTTGGCCAGAATTAGGAATTTTTCAATGAAATTCTACAGGCTTAAAGATAATTCAAATTTACACATGGTGGCCAGATTGCATTAAAATATTTCGAACAGAACAAAAGTATATGATGCAGCCAAAAAAACAAAAACGATGTTATTAAGTAATTAATATGTGTACATCTCAAATAATTGGTATCAAATAAACTTGTTATTGACAGAAAATCATTCTTCTTATTATTATTTAGAAAAGAAACTGGTACTAGCATAGCTGCACGTCGCTGTGGCATCATTTAGCAAAATGACTGTCAAGTTGGTAAATAAAAAAAATTTCATTTAAATTTTTTGTTATTTTGTGACATTTTCTGAAGATTTCGACCGGATGACTAAAAAAATCAGCAGTTTTTTCGGACGGGAAACTGAAGAAATACACACACCCAAATCAAATCCTGACTACGACCTTGAAGGTGGGTGATTTATGGCATGCACGTCAGCGCAAATTCATAGGCCTATGTAAACCCGTAGGCATACTTTACTAAGCACCCGACTGGCCCTCTGCCCTGGTAACTTGTGTGACTGCTGGCTATGCCCTGGCTACAAAAAGTGTCTGGCGCCGCCACTGGATGTGACGGCCTGATGTCAGCGTCTCTGACTAATCTTGCTGGCGCTAGAGAAATGTGCGCTCCAGTGTCTAATAAACAATCCTGCCAGTGGCCGTTCAACTTCATTCTTAAATATGGGCTGGTTGAATTCGGTACAAAGCGTACATTGTGCGTCTGTGGTTCCTGCTCAAAGTATTGTTGTTCGTTTCTCCAATTTCCGTTTGCATTTCTCTCGTTTTGCATCCTGTGTGGACAAAATCTTATCAAATGTCGGCCCTGACAAAAAAAACAGCGACGTGTGTCGTAGTGATGCTCTTGCTGATGATGGTATCTCTGTTGTTGATAATTCCTATGTTGATTATTATTGTAGCGTGGCGCGTAGTACATATCATTATCGTTCCTCGGAGGTCGTGTCGCTCTGACGTCATTCCATCTCTGATTTGTTTGGCCGAAATTTCTCTGTCTATTTCGGTTCCAATTATTGTTGTAGCGCCGTCCGTTGTCTCTTTCTGAATCCTCGTCATTTTCTGTTAACCTTCTCACGCGATCATTTCCTCTGTTTCCGTTTCCCCAATTTCCATTTCTTTCCGCTTGCTTGTAACTGTGTAGCCTCAACGCTATCTTCACAGCTTCCGTCAATTTCTGTGGCTCTTTTTCTTGTACCTTAAGCGATAATTGTCTGTCCTCCATGGCGTCTAGAAAAGCTTTTACGGCTATCATGTCTCCCTGAGCTGACGGTTTTCCTGGATACGCTAGCATCATAAGTCTACCTATTTCAGTTCCGAGTTGGCCCAAATCTTCATTTTGTTTCTGTCTCTTGGAGTTTAGTTGAACTTGGTACATTACTTGTTGATCTTTTGTACCATACCTGGCTTCAAGGTGTTTTAAAAGTTCCTCTGCAGAATCCAACTCTTCGATCTCTCCGTCCGGAATCACATAAGCTGCTTCGTCTATCAGAGCGCACGTCAAATGATTCAAACTGTCCATTGCTGTCCATCCATTCTGACGTCGACACACATGGAAACGGCGTAGAAAAGTAGCCCAATCTGTTTTTCCATTGTAGTAACCTAGTTTGATCTGACTGTTCTTGCTTGTAGAGCAGTTGTGTGCCTTTTCAACGACAGGTTCCGAAACTGTTTCTGTAGTAGGCCTAGTCCTATTGTTGATTTCGCTTGCTGTAGTCTGCGTTGCAATCGAAATTTTCGGAGTGAAGGTGTAGGTTTGAGATGCTGGTTGATATAGTTGTGCAGCCATGTTATTCAGTCGTAATGGTATTGTACTTGGATAGACACAGTTCCTTGAACTCGTCGTCGTCGTTCCAGTTGTCAAACACGATCCATATAAATTATGTGTTTGTGAAGGCAACAAATACTCATTTCGCCCCCTGGTGAATGCATTGGAAACATTCGCCATATTGCTCGTTGGGATGCCAAAATGATTTTCAAAATTTTGATTAAGTTGCCCATAGTTAACGTTACGTTCAACACCATCAAAAACAACATCATCATAGTTCTCATACATCCGTTCATCAAATCTTAATTGTCTTCTGTCTTCTCGTCTGTTCGTCGTATAATTTCCTCGTCTGTTTTCATTACAGTCGAAAATCATTCTTAATCGTTCTGTCTCTTCATCAAATTCATCTATCCCTCCCTCTCTATTCCTTATTTCTCTTTCGTTTCTTCCTTCTCTCCTTCCTAAATCTTGATCGACATCCTCGCCGCCATTGTGGAGTTCGACGCTCCTCGTCGCTTGCGCTTCTGGCCTGGCACTACCGGGAGGGAGCCCCCTTGCCCCCGGATCTACCATTTCCCGGTCTCCCGACCTTCCGCTCAGCGACAGGAACGCTTGGCCCAAGTTGAACTCCGGTGTAGTCTTCGGGGAGGCCAACGGGCGTGCTACTTCCGGTTGTTTGAGTACCCCCCCGGGTCTTACGATACGGGCCTCGCCTTCTTCAATCTCCCTATTCCCTTCCCTATCTAGGGTGGAATAACCGGCCTGGGAGGGGAACCCCAGTCTATCCAAATGAAAGTAGTCGGGCCTAGGTTTTCCCATCAACCTAGCACTCCGCCTACTGTCTGGCATAGGACCTGCGCTGGCTCCCTCTTCCTCATCTTGACAAGGTCCAGCCGAGTATGGCGCGGAAGGGCATTGCCCTACAATGGTTTCAGATTCACCACCTGGGTCCGTCTGCTCACCTCGGTCTTGCCGGCTTTCTCTCACTTCCTCTACCGCCCATCGCATCTCAGCCCGACGGTCATCTAGTTCGGCGCTCAATCTCGCCCACCTGTCCCGAACATCGTCTTGCTCTGCGAACACGACTTCCATCTCATTTGAGATATCCATTATCCTTCCTTCTATCTGTCTTTGGCGTCCGTCTACCTGTCTCACACTATCATCGATCTGTCTCACACTATCATCGATCTGTCTCACATTTCCTTCGATCTGTTTCTGTCGTTCGTCCAATTGTCTCACTTTAGTATCAATGCCTTTCACTCTACTGTCTACGCTCGACAGCGTTTGACTAATACTGGATAGCATCGCCATCAATCCTGTGTCCGTCCCACTCGGTCGTTGTCCTCCTTCCTCCCTTCTTTCCATATCTCTCTCTGTCTCGTCCCCGTCGTCAGTCACAGAAACTTTAGACATGACACTTTAAATAGCAAATGCTATATTCTTTAATACAAAATACAATGAAAAGTCACAATACTAAATAGCGCAATATAATACTCAACGGCTAAAAATACATTCACTCCACATATATTCGTCTCTATAACTATAGGCAACGGCTGATCAAGGTAATTTCTGGTCTGGGTTTTTCCCTTACTAATCAAACATTCACGGCTGAAGGTCTAGTTCATAACATACCGCTGAGCTCGTAGTTTACTGTCTTCCACGATCTCGACGTTAATGTCCTCTTTCTCCGCTTGAATCACTGAATAATCCTGAGTCCTTCTCCTTGCTTCCTGCTGCAACGTAATTTAGATCCTTGTCGTCGTAATCGCAAATTCGTCCTTTCGTTTCCTCTCTTCGTCGTCGTTACTCAACCACTTCGTTCGGCAGAGTCTCTCTTCGGTCCACTTCACTTCAATAATCGCACTAATCCTTTTAACGTCGTTCTGATGTCGGCATCCAAGAAGACGGGCTTCGTTTCGCATACTTTTCGACGAACAATCCAACTTTAATCACATAATTTAGAGCGCAACTTCCACGAAGAATCCAACGTCAACACAGCGAGCGAGAGCGAACGAACAAGCCCTGATTGCTTGCTCTCGTCCCTTTTAAACACTTTCCATGCTGAGCTAAGCAGAAATTCAGCATTTGCACGGTCTCTCTTCCTTTGACTCCTTGCCTCTGTCTGTTGTACGTGCCGCGATCCTGGTCTGTCAGCCACGCCATCACGTCTAGAAATCGCTGATGCAGCGGGTCCTGGTACAACCTTGTCAGCATGGTCTACTAAATCACCTGTCTGCCTTCCCATATATCACCACACACATCCATACACATACACACATAGTTAACGATAATTGCTATTAAAAGGCGCTATATCAAGTGCAATCTTATAGAGACGCACATTTACTGAAAAACGAATAATTTTTATGCCACGATCTTCTACGTCCTGCAGACTAAAGATACAATAATTTGTTAATGTGTTCGAATCGTAATACTAGAGTGAAATATCTTTAATTTGATGTATTAAGCATAAATAAATTGCTCAAATTGGCTGAGTTATACGTCTTCAAAGTACATTTATGTATATAATAGTAATAATTTACTCGCAATTAATAAAAAGTCCATTTACCAAATCTATCGTCCTTATACCAAGTCATCAAACTATAATTATGTTTATGAACAAAACTGATGACGTAACAATAGCGTTTGCAAACCAAAGAGAAGTCGTCATAATACGGAATTAGTCATTATCCTAACAATGCAACGCTATGTCATAATTGTAGCCTACAGAACCATTGTTGTCATAGCAGTAAACTTGTCCATAACAAAGTCAGTGACGCAATTGCATAACATGGAGACAACGTCACAATACGCATAGAAAAAAAGATAATGGACATCTTCGTGTGCAATAAAATTAGTGACGTAATAATATAATAATAAAATACGACCTCAACAAGTTGACAACAACAGTAATGGTTCAATGGTAGGGTATATATATATATATATATATATATATATATATATATATATATATATATATATATATATATATATATATATATATAATGCTCAATGGTAGGGCATATGTATATTAGGCCATTTCATTTATGTATGGGGAAAAACTTTTTAAAAAATTTTTATGGTGCACCCCTCCTATATTGTTCCTAATGGCAAAATGTGAATGTTCACTAAATTTTAGGTCATTTCGTGGTGTTTTGACCCCCGCCCAACACGATCAACTGATTTAGTTAATAAATCATTGTTTTCCTGCATGACAAAATGTGTGTAAAATAAGACAGTTTACTATACAAAGAATACAAACTGCATATCTAGTAACTAACAAGTTTGATAATTGTGTTTGTTTGGTTGTATGTGCACTTGTTATAGCGCCCCTTCAAGCACTCTACTCAGAGGCGCTCCCGACTGCAGAGCGGACACTGCATCGGAGCTTCACGCCGAAGCGCTGAGCAATTGCGAGTGAAGGACTTGCCCATTATGCCCAAGGTCCCTACGCTGCGACTTGAGGTGGATTCGAACCTCGAACCTTCCGGCTTCAAGGCAACGACGCCACCACTATAGGCCTACACCACCGCGCCCCACAATCTCAATAAGTGAGATGTGTATACACATTACACAATGATATCATGTCAAATCACTCTACTGAATTTAATGTTTTGTGGAGGAGAAGGTTAATTTGTTTAATGTCTCTTTTTGAAAGTTGGGAATATCTTTTCGTTGATATTCGACCATTTGCAATAAAACTGTTTTTGTGTTTCATCATTGGTAACACTAGTTGAGAAGTCTTGGATTAGTTTCACAGCCCGTTCCGACAGATCATTCACCACTTTGACATACGTATCAGCTTCTTGGTAATGGGGATCATTATGCCATTCACTAACAGGTTTTCCTAGCCAGTCGGCGCCAATTCCCATGCTGTGAAACAAGAACCAGGATTTGGGCCCAATAAGGGATGATAGCTTTGTACTGTGGCTCAGAATAGGAAACGTTGGATGGCTCCTTTCAAACTGTCTTGGTCTAGGAATTCGGAGCAATGCTCGAGCAATCTGCTGTCTTTCTGAAGTGGAAAGCCTGTTTGAAAAAGAGAGAATGCAGCATAGGCCTATTCTTCTGTTAAGTACCAGAAGTGCCTTTCCAAGGTTTTCATGGCTGCATTGGCAACTTGTGGATCATGCTTGCAAGTCATGTCATGCCATAGCTTGAGATCATTATACGCTGCATCGGCCCCAATGGATGAAGAGACCCAGTTTTCAACGTAGAGTAGCGCATTAAATTTACATAGTGCTTCCAATAATTATTTGTTGATCATGTCCTAAACTACCTATGAGCCACGCTTCAGGCACTTCTCTATCATCCTTTCTAAGTAATGGGCGGTTTGGTGTGGATAAAATTGGAGGAACTACTTCCTGAGGTGGTTCTTTTTTCATATATTCACTCCTTGCTGCCATGGTTACAGCCTCTAAAAGGTAAAGCAAAAATTTTACAATTTGCTACCATGTTGTCAATGTCCGTTTTGAACGTAAAACTACTTTTTAGGTGGGCGGGGGTCAAAACATGGCCTACAGACCTGAAAATTTGCAGGCAATTATGTTTCAGTAATAGTAACAATATGGCAGGGGTGCACATAGAAAATTCAAAAAAAATTTTTTTTGCAATGGCCTAATGTATATACATATTATATAATAGTTATAATAATTAATTAGCGCAAGAGGCTGACAAGGTGCTTTTCAAAGCTGTTCAGGGAAATGAACTTCATGTCCTCCGTAGGCCTATGGTCAAAATCCCACTACAGGCTACAGCGTGATCCATTTATATAACTTTAGAGAAAGGGCTCACAATTTCATCCTTCCCAATAAAGACTCGTTAAACTTTATCCCAAGAATGTTGTTCAAAAACATGTACCAACTATTTTGACCATAACTTATGGTCAAAATTGCTGCTTAAAGTTTATGGTCCATAAGCTTTAAGCAGCAATACTGTTAATTTTGCTAATGTAAACCTACAGCATTCTGTCTGTTGTTTATTGAATTAAACGAATATTCATACATAATTAGAACTGATCGCGATGTAGGCTATCTGCTGTACAGACCGACAGAGTGTATAACGTCCACCCGCGTGCACCGGATGAACGCAGCTGATGTTCATGGCAAAAAATGAAATGTTTGGGTTTAACGACTCTTTTTCATTTCGAAGATGATTTCAGCGTCGACTCCACGTTTATATTGCGACCGAGCCACCCGCAGTATGTAAAGATCCGACCGGGGAATCGAACCCGCTTCGCCGGCGCGGCGAGCGGGCTACAACCCACTCGGCCACACAGGATCATGGCCAGATGTTCATTTTTATATAGTGGATTTTTCTAAAACTGTGCTGCCACGTAGCGAGTCCAATGAACGCATTTGAAATGATCAACCTTTTTTTTTTATTAACAACGTTACAGACTATTATAATTGTCTTAGGACTAGCCTAATTAGGAGAACTGCGAAGTTTTTTGTAATAATTTTTTCAAAGATATTTTCACAACAAAACTAAATTTTATTGGTAACTATTTTGAGCATAAACTTATTAAAGTTTGAAGCGCAAAGGAAAAAGAAAAGAAAACAAGAATAGGCCTATTTCTCTTTCATGACGTCAACAAAGGCCACATTTAACTTACTAGTCTATAATAATAATGATGTCAACAACAGACCAGACTTAGATCAGTCTGTGTTATGACGTCAAACATAGGCCATGCTTAGTTCCTGCTAGTCTGTATTGTGACGTCAATTTGACGTAGCCTAATTAATATTTTAGCTAGGCTACGTATGACGATGTCAGTAACAGGCCAGGCTTAACATAGGCCTGTCTGATATTTAGCACAAGGCCGTAGGCAGGATTTTGTTTTGGATGTTCACGTAGGCTATACCGGTACGTACTTAGATCTACTGTATAAGTATTTTGCCGACTACACTAGTTTTATGGCTCCTCATGCACATATATACAGCCATCAGACAGACTAATATTTATGACCCAATTCTCGATCGATTGTGGATCATTAGGCCTTTACTAGTCTGTGGACAAATTTCACATAGGCATATATATATTAGACTGGTCCAAAATCGCATGTAAAAATTTTTTGCTTTTGGATTTTTGAGGCATGTTGATACATTTGTTCAGTTTGATCTAAAAAGTACCTGTGTGAAATTTTATGCAAAAAATGTAATATTTAGGGGTCACTCACGAGTATCAAAGTTAGGGTTTTGGGGCCATTTATTAATAGTCCCGGCAATTTGCAGTTTGACCTGGGAAAAATTGTAACACAAGCTTTCTAAACGTTTTCTTCCTCAGAATTTGCTGCTGAATAAAATATCCAAAATCCGAAAAAATCTGACCATGGGGTCTCCCCCAAAATGGGGTTCAAAATATATTGGTTTTTCGTGCATTTTTACATTGAATATCGGGCTGCTGACAACCTTAATGTTGCTGGAAAGTGATGTTTTCAAGGACAATTTTCATAAATTTGTTGATTGTCCCTCTCAGAACATTGATAAGCAGGCCTACACTTAAATAGGCCTACCCTTAGGAGACTCGAAGGGAGCATTAGGGCACGTGCTCCCATGATAAATTGTGATGGTTTCAACGCTGGACCGCAGCATTATTTTTAACAGGCTTTCTAATCACATCCTATTTGCAGTCCAATGTGGGGCGCGGTGGTGTAGTGGTGGCGTCGTTGCCTTGAAGCCGGAAGGTTCGAGGTTCGAATCCACCTCGCCGCGTAAGGACCCTGGGCAAGTCCTTCACTCACAATTGCTTAGCGCTTCGGCATGAAACTCCGATGCAATGTCCGCTCTGCGTTCGGGGGCGCCTCTGAGTAGCGAGAGCTTGAAGGGGCGCTATAACAAGTGCACATACAAATGGTATGGCCAAAAGTCTATTTCTTAAAGCTCACTTTGGCATGCCAGGGTTGACAGGTGAACCAATATAGCGTCAATCTGAGAGATTCCTTCATCCACGAAGTCAAGAAGGAAGATGTTCTCTTAGTTCCAATCGGGAATAGTAAAGTAACTGTAGCAGACCTTACAGGAGAAAGAAGAGGGCGCATAGGTTGACCCAGGGTGAAAACCGTGAAAATGACTGGGCGTTTCAGCCCCCAGTCTTTCTTAGAGCCCCATAGTAAAGTCTGTTTTTCACACCCCAATTAAAGTGGATCATGGTTCAATCCCCAGCTATTTTTCCACAATTCTCACACTAGGCTGACCTTTTGTCAATAATTGTTGGTTTCAAGTCCAAATATCAAATTCGATGAGCTCATTGCTGTGCCAAAGCTTCCATCGGGTACTGGAGTTGCCATGACCAACGTCGCTGTCAAGATCATTGAAGAATGGATATTGGAAAAACCTATTGAAGCTCTTTTACTTTACACTACGGTACTACTTCCAACACTGCCATGGGATCCATTACGGATGTTGCTTACTGTTCGGTGCTGTATTTTGTTGGCTTCTGTCGCAGTTAGCTTGTACAGACATCTCGCAACAGAGTCTATATTGGATACAGTTTTCACAGCTGCATCATCTGGACCCGATATCCAGCTATTCAAACGTTTATCACCAACGGTGGTCTTTCATCATAACAGTCCGCTAGTCCGTGCATTTCAGACTATAAAATAACTGACTGCAGGAAGTGCCAAGATGCAGCCATCGTGGTCATGAAGACTTGCAGAACTGTGCCTTTGTAGGCCTATTTTCTAACAGAGGATCTTCACACTCCACCATGAACGACAGATAACAAAGTTCATTTACTTATACTCAAATTCGTGATGAGCAAATGAAACCAGCCAGGATCGGGGAAGCTATTCTCGATCTGCAGAAGTGGCTGTTTTCTTTTAGGCTACCTGGTCTAATCCATTACCTGCAGGGTAGTGGCTCCAAGAGCCTGCGATGCTGCTGTGAATGACTGGGCTCTCCTAGATGACCAACACAACGCTGTAAATGAGAAGATCACTAAGGCAGCATTTACTACTTTCATACGTCATTTCTAGTATTTAGGAATTGACCTTGCTGGTTTCTTATTTTTCTCCAAGAAGCAGTTAATGAACGAGAAAAGAGATAATAAAGACACAAGTAAAAGAAGAAGAACCTAGAATGCAAGAGATAGGTTCCTAAGGGAAAAAAGGAGAGGAAATAACAGAGAGCCGGAGGTTTACGAAATCTCTTTGTATCAAGGAGACGTTGTTGGATCTTCCTCCTAAGTAGGCCTACAGACCAAGTCGTGAATGATGTGGCAGAGAGATTTCTGAGATTAGTTGCAATAATCAGTACCTTCAATGACTCGCTGACGAAGAGCGAAGACACTAAGCATTACTCTATACTATAGGTGGCGAGGCTTCATCGTAATCTTCATAGTCAAATTCGACTTTCTGAACCGACATTGTGACAGGCTGACAGCATTCTAAGATAGTTTTTATTAGACACTGGAAGTCAATTAAACACTTATTGTAGCTGCTTTTCATGCTGGCAATTCAATAATATTGTAAACAGCTAAAATGGAAGGCTCAGTGCTCGTTGACTGGAGGCCTGCCAGTTATATTGCAGTGTTTACAATGTAGTTAGTATGTTGAAAATTTGACAGCAGTGAGTGAATTGAAGATAGAGTCACAGTGCTTTAATATTTTGCACTGTGGGTTTCTTGTACCAGATGTACAGAAAAAACAACATGCCTTTCAAATATTTCAATGTTCATTTTTTTGGACCACTCTAATATATATATATATATATATATATATATATATATTATGAGATTCTCAGTAATAAATTCACTTAGTTCATACATCGTGTGTTAGAAAATACACTTGAATTAAATTAAATTGAGGTAGCCTAACTCATATTTAGAGAAGTCCAAGGAAATGAGAGTGACATAAGGACTGGTAGTGAGCATTGTAGTAACGTGTTGACTGTTGAAGGATGGCTATCAGAGCAGCAGTGGTGGAGCCGGTTGGCCTGAATGCGTATTGCTCCTCAAGCTTTTGAAACATTGGCGGTAGAACAAAAGTCGGATAAATAAAGCGATGTACGATTTCTTTCTCAACCATTCTAGATAGAACTGGGGTAATGGAAATCAACATGAAGTCTTGAAGGTGACACAGAAGAATTCACTTTGGCGACTGGATGTATTATAGCCATTCGCCATTGTTCTGGAACATGTGATAGTTTGATCGATCGATTAATGAGGTCAGTCAGAACGCCACAGTTATACACCGGAGCCGTCAGACGCAGGAACCATGCAGGTAGTGCATCAGGTCCATCAGCTGTATGGCGCCGACGATCAAGAATGTTAAATACTCTGAGCTCATATGTAAATATGTAAATGGTTGATCTGTTGCAGCAGTTTGTTTAAGTAGCGGAGGTTCGTATTTGGAATCGGTTGACATTTTCGCGTAATGACTATATTGAGATCATCAGCAGAGAAGCAGGAATCAGTCTGAGCCAAAGCAGGTCTACTTGTGATTTCGTGATTACCCTTTTCCAGAGCTCTTGTCAGTCTTTTCATCATAGTTCTTTCAATCAGTCTTCCAACTTTGGTGGCCAGGTTGCTTTCTCCCGACACCCTCTCCTCATCAATCTGTTTTTTCTTCAAATGAGCTGGAGTGTCCTTGAAGAACACTAATCTGAAGTGCTATCAGCCACGGCAAATGAAAAAAGACCTGAGAGATAATATATCAGCCAGTTTATTTCTTCGAAAGCAAAAAAAACAGGAGGTATCAGGCATTAAGCTACATGCATCTGTCTCTCTCTCTGTTTGTGTCTGTCTCTGTCATTTGCAATTATAAACCTCGTAATGTTGCATCGTAGCAAATACACTGTAATCAGATATCTTACATTACAAGTCGTTACAATACATTGCTCGCATAATAAGCGGCACAGGCATAAAAGGCAGCAGCGTACGGTAGGCATCATTAGCACATTAGCATGGAGTACAATTCATACATTATACAGCAAAGGCATGACAAATGCTTGTTTATATACACCTAAACATATATCATATTATATATATATATATATATAAATACACAGCATATAATAATATGTATATTTATGTATGTATATATTGTATATATACATATATGCATGAACAAAAAAGTACTATACAATATCTAAAGCCTGCGAAAGCCTTTGAAGTACATTTAAATGCTGTCAATTGGGATACATTGTATGTAGAGCTCCCAACTTTTCTTCCAATATTCATAGCAACATGTTGCAAACAAATCTGACATGAATCAATTTTTAAGAAAAAACCATCGAAATAAAATATGATGTCAACAACAGCAACGGTGTAAAGCTGCGGAGAGCAAATTTAATAACGTGATGCAAAGCAATTGGATAAATCTCATCGCTACTATGATAGGTTTGGATGGCACGAAGAGCAAAGCAGGTGGCACAGATGTCAATCAAATGGCATATAAACAGCTGACAACTTTAGCACAAATCCAACAGGAAATGTTTGCCACAAATCTCGGTAATATGCAACTTAAACCTCTCACTGTTCGAACAAATCAATTGTTACAAAGAAAACAACTTTCATCAATCTCAGCTAAACATAAAGTTCTGTGCAATTTGCAAATTTCAAACAAAATCAAAACAGGTCTTTACTGAATTCTGTGTGGTTGGTTATACAATTCTGTGAAGAGGACACGTAGCTGTGAGCAGTTGTAATATTTCTGATCTAAAATCAAACTAAACTCACAATTGCATTAATATTACCGATCTAAAAGAAAACTAAACTCACAATTGCATTTTCTAAATCCTGACATGGGTTAGAAGTTGGTTAGTTTCACAACATACACCGGAAGAACTTGACTTAGCAAACGCTGCGACACCAAAACGAAATTTGATGCACTGATAAGTCCAGTTAACGCCATAACTTTAGCATGCGCAATTGCTCATACATAGATGGAAATGCAATCTCTAAGTATTAATGATACTCTTTCACTTAAGCAAATAAAGAACTAATGCCACAAATGCTGCGTTTTTTGGACTCTTCTGATTCTGTAGGCAATCCCCTGTGAAGTGGTGAAGAAAGCACTTCCAACTCAGAGGAGGAAGTCACAAAAAATTCTTGTTTCATGCAGGAGGCCATGACTGGGCATTATTATGTGTCTGTGTGTGTCTTTTTGTCCTTTGTTCTTCATCAGGAGGTTTATTTAAATATTTTGCCAGTTTTAACCTTCAGTGTGACAACATATACAACAGAACTGAAAAAGACAATGAATGAATAGACAATGACAATCAGATCTCTTGTCAAGCTATTCAAACACAAGGCCATTAGCAACAGACAGCATATGTTGGCAAGCAAAGCACACTAAGCATTACATTAAAGTAAATCAGAAGAATTTCCTCATAAAGTCGACAGCTGTGCTACTCTTCGCAGTAGCAACGGCCACATTAAGAACGGTTCAATTAAAAGCTTCCTGCGAGGTTTATAAAGCATGCTATGCGAAAGGCAAGGTATTTATAAGCATCTATACACACAATTCTTCATCATTGTCACCGTAATAAGCATGGACAATACATGGCAGCACTACAATGGATGATAACACCGCTTCATAACTAGTAACAATCACTTCTAACAAAATTAATAATAATGAATTCATGATCCCACGCAACCAACAGATATCCAGCATTTCAACAGAACAAGAACACCTTACCACCATCTCTCCACATCAAGCTTCACACTCACAGATTGAATTTGTCAACTCACACAGATCGCAACAACATCAACTCATTCAAGTAACGATAGCAAACGTAATACTTACTAATAATAATGGAAAACGCTAAAAAAATAGCGCACCATACATTACATACATTACATACATTACATACATTACATACATTACATACATTACATACATTACAAACATTACATACATTACATACATTACATACATTACATACATTACATACATTACATACATTACAAACATTACATACATTACATACATTACATACATTACATACATTACAAACATTACAAACATTACATACATTACATACATTACATACATTACATACATTACATACATTACATACATTACATACATTACATACATTACATACATTACATACATTACATACATTACATACATTACATACATTGCATACATTGCATACATTGCATACATTACATACATTACATACATTACATACATTACATACATTATCTCATATAATTCTACTCTCTGATCTACAAAATATTTCATTCAATAACACACACATAAATCTTTTACTAATCAAAAAAATAAATGTTGACAGAGCAACATAGACATTGGAAAAGATGGAAAAGAGTTGCACATCATTTTTGCAAAGACACGACAGTTTAGAGATATATCTCTTTCCAACATTTGCCAATACTTCTATTCATGTAATGCTAAACAATTCACTATAAAACTTCAAACTATATAATCATGCACAGTTGACTTAAGAAAAATTCACCGATGTTAGAAGAAGCATTCAGAGGTCATACAAGAGACAGACAAAAGTCTTTGCAATCTAAAACCACATTTAAAATCTCGTACAATCCAAAAGATAAAGCATTTGATTGCTTAAGAAATCATCAGCAAAAAACCTGCATATGATTACACTGCAGCAGCATTTGCATAACATAAAAGGCTGTCATGAACATCTACTGACACCCAATCATCAGCAACATGCAAATCTGCGAGTTAAAAAATAGCTTAAGTCATAACGCGTTTAGTTTCTTCAACAACACACTAAATGGAACTTGTAAACATGATTTCCTTATACATACCATGTGCTGATAAATAGCGCACAAATTAACATCTCTCAATTTATTACAGAGCAGTTGTGCACTAAAGATTGCCCCATCCAATTAAAGCATTGAGTCTGGCACTTAAATCTCATTCTCTTCATGCATTCATTGAGTTAAGGTCTGCTCCCGCTCACAAATTACTTCCCCTTCTCACTGAAAACTATAATCACAATTCTAGGCTTCTGTGATTCTGCTACAACCCTGCTCTCGCATATTTGTATCAGCCACCAAACAGAATAATTTGTCACTGACGAAAGCAAACGATGCATTGGGTCCATCCAGCGCTTAAATTGCAAAAAAGAAATGCCTGGACGCTCCTTAACTGTTCAGTCTATACTGGCCAAACAAGTGGCAGGACGGCATTCAGATTTGAAAATAAGTGCATGGATGCCATCCATGACCGTCCAGGCACACTTTAAGCCTTGGGTTAATCAAGTCTATGACCTAATTGGGTTGGCTGTCAGCTGAAGGGCTTACGAAAAGGAATGGAGGATTGCCAGTGCCCTCCTTATCCGTGCCTCCTCACCGAAATTGTCCCTCATGTCTTATCATCATTTGGCTTATAAATAACATACGTGAATCTCTGACGAAAAGTGTTTAAGTAAACACTAGTCGCATCTTTTGAACGCTCCAGTTAACATCAGCTTTACACTTTCAACTAGATCTATCTTAATTAACTATTCCTTGGAAATAGGTGTAAGTATTCAGCTGCAGTGTGCTAACAAAGAAAATAATAAGAAGAAAGTCTTGACATGGGAAAAGGACCTAACTCTAGAGCTGCTGTGAAGAGTGTTGCTGAACAATAGATGCATACAAGTACAATAATACATGCCAAAGAGCAAATTCTACGCTAACCGGATATACACTTCAATTAAGCAGTGTTTATTTTAAAAAAGTGTTTTGGAAAATCTATCATTTATTATTGCCAACGCAAGTATGTCCTGAATTAAAACGTCAATGTTGAGCTTTCACACAATGTTCACACAATTATAGTACTGCATATAAAAAAGCCATTGCCTAAAATGTTATTGAAGTTAACATTAAAATAGACAATAACATCACAATTACAATAATCTTCTTCTCACATGATACATACACGCATGCACAACACACACACACAGACATGGACGATGACAGGCATCAATTGACAGTTCAAAGCAACTGTATTTAACCGATTACTAGCTGAGACAAGATTTAGTTGCTGCCTAAAACATAGACAGACCTTACACAACAGACTATTCTACAAATGTATTGCTGCATCACATTAACGATCACTAACACTAGAAACAATGTCGCTATTGTCTAAGGACACTTCGTGCAATATGTATCAACGTGTCTTAAGGACCGTATAAATGTGTTTTAAGGACCGTGTCTATTTACTTCGTTAAATCTATAAAAGCAGAAGACCATAAACCTCAACGCGTGCTTTCAACATACACTCCAAACTCAAAAGTCCGGTGCAGCAAACATTGTAAAAAAGTGAATGCACCAACACTAAAAATATGACAGCTCTCACAACCATCTACAATATTCATGAAAGCATTCATACATTAGCATGTCACAAGCAGTCCAAACTAGTTAACCCTTTGAACCCGGAGCTCCCGTAACTCTATGGATAATGGGCTGGAAAACCGGCCCGTCGGGTTCAAAGGGTTAAGTATGAAATCTGAACCAACCATTAGTATTAAGTATAAATGAACTAGTCAAGTATCAAGTTTGCACCAGTTATGCACTAAATCTTAACTAGTCAAACGTGTATTAAATCTCAACCAATCTATAAATCCAAACTAGTTTAGAAAATCTGTAACAGCAAAAGTTACACAGAACCTTGCATACAGTACAGGCAACATTCAGCACAGAAAAATTTCATAAAGTTTATATTGCTAAAAATTCGAAGCGGAATACAGATATTCTCATATACATCAGAGTTTCACAATGTCTTCTGACTGGTCTACAAATCAGACAAATCTTCTGACGGACTCTTTCTTCGTGGACCTCATTGACTGGACGGTCCACTCTTTCGTTCAGCCTCATATCTACACGACATTACATGAGGCCAACGCGAACTTTCGCTTCATTGCGTTGCCACACAGGCAGACGGTAGAAGTCAACCTTGCTCATCTGGAAAACGGTTTCGAATTCATCTCTCGATAGATGGCGCTAGAAGCCGAACACAACAGAAACATTCGTAAACGAATAGTCAGTCAGAAGGTATTTCATGATAACTATAAAATGTCAATTTGTATTAAGTACAAAATTGGAGGAGGTTCAGTACATCCACGTCACCTACCCCGGGCAACAGGATGCTGTTCTGGCAAAGACTGAACGAAGGAGGATGAAAAGATTTGATCAATCACCCTCTGCAGTCTGCACCCAAATGATCATGAAACTTAATTATGGATGAGTCAAGTGATGTACACTAAAGCTGACAATTCTGTATAGACACATTTAAGTTTTCACTTATATACTAAGCAATTCTTAGCCAAACCCAGTTTTTTTTATCAAAACAAGTTTCTTTTATGCAACATGCATAGGTCTCTCAGGTACAACCACAGATAGCTATCTACCAGGTACTACTATATATTTCCATACACACACAGGTATACATACATAAAACATGCACATAGACATCAGGCTGTTTCAGCTGAATCCACTTTTGATGAGAGTGACAAAGATTCTCATAGAAACAATATAATTAATGTCTGGCTAATGATTATAATGTAGATATCAGACAAACTGCAGCAACTAACCTCAAGTGAATCTTTATTCACGCCAATTAGATTGTCAAGATTCTTCTGAGTCAACAATTCATACGGATAAACCTGGAAGAACAGAGAAAACACAAAAGATGTGACGTTGTGATTGCAGAGAAGTAGGAAACGCTCCACGCAAACATCTTACTATCTTCAACTATCAAAGAAACTGAATCACCAAAACTTAATTATAAGTAGAATGCAATTCTGTCCATCAAAGTTAATCATAAATAATCCAAAGACTTATATATACAACAAGCATTTTTTGTTTTGTTTTATCAGAGCCAAACACTTAAGACTAAATTTCATTACTACTACAATTAGTTGTTGTAAACAGTGTGTTCATCAAATGTTTAAGGCAAGACTGGATGGCACTAATCTGCAATTATTATTGTAGCTTCGAAAGCAGTCACTCTGAAACCTTCTGTTGCCACGTCACTTAACCCTTTAATGCCGAGATGGTAGTAAATGGTATGGGAAATCCTGTACCCTCCAGCATTAAAGGGTTAAGAAGTTAGACGACCATGCACTCAGTACACGCGAGTGATAAGACATTCTGCAGTTTAAAGGCAATGCCTCAAATGATAAATTCATTAAAAGCACTACCTCAAATCTGATCAAATTTACTGGAACATCATATCTTTGTAGAAAAAACCCAGTTTACTTAGTATGGACGGCTGCAAAGCACATAAATCATAATAAAAACATTACAATAGCAATAGTCTCAATGGTTGATGTAAACCAGACTATTGTCTACCATGTGGGGCACTTGCATGCACTTACTCTTATAAATCTTCTTACTACCATCTCTGCATTAAAGGGTTAAAGTAGCGAGTACAAAGTACGGATGCTATAGAGTTAAATGGTCACAGATCAAAACAAGATTTAGTGGTTCCATGCTCTCCTCTAATTAAGCATCAAACTTTCCAAAGCTACACATTGCCTTGAAATATAACCATAGACACAGTGAAGTCACAGTGCAAATCAACACACACATTTCACTAAATGTAGCCACCTATTATTAGCATATGCTCATTTTAGCAGGTATCAAACATGTACTGCATTTAAATGGCCAGTTCAAAGAGAAACCAATTCTTTTAAATGTAAAATATATTGATTACTATTAAAGAAACAATACAATTATGCAGTGTCTCCTATTTACCTATTGGCGTTGATTGATTACTAGATTTATTATGTTTCTTAGCTTCACTTGAGTGTAGAATTCTTTCTAGTTCATCGTCCGCCAATTCTGTAAATCGTCGTAGTTCCGATCTTTGTATTTCGACAACCAAGTGTCTCGAATATGCAGTTGAATAATATATATACCGAAGATATTTCGTAGTCCAGGCCGAACAACGAAATTCCAAGGATTATATTTTGTATTCACAAATGCCAGTATTCTTACTCGAATGGATGTAATGTGTCACAATTCCAGCGTACACATCCACGTCCAGATCAACCTTGTGATCATAAATGTTTGAATCAACCGAGTGATTATCTCCAACGACTCTCTCCAATGTTCGTAGAATTCAAAATCCTCGAGCAAACTCTTCACCCACGAATGACGATAGTTCTCCAAGCTCCAGAATTTACCTCGACCGCAAAAACTGTCTCGAAAACTGAACGTCCGTTGGCCACCCTTCTTCTCAACGTCGAAGGTGCCACATACCAATCATTCTGCCGCTAATTTCACTTAAGAGTTCATTTGCCGCAACAAAATGACCCTTCGCCATTAGCTCCAACTGCAGAAATCGATCTTTCAACCGTTACTGTCGATGACGTGTGTTTAATCAGTTAGACTGCGTTTTAATTGGCTTATACGCGTCGTTACGTTGTTTTTGTTGCTATAATCTCCAATAGCAACCAACGCTTATCAGTCTCGCTGTACTTCTTTAGCGCTTCTGTAGTTTCGTTTGCTGATCGTATTACTAAATATTAATTCTTCTAACAACGCCATTTAATTAACTAATTAAATCAACGCCACTACATTGTCTGACTTAACTTCTACCTACAATTAACACTTAATACTAGACAAGTTAGATTGATAGATAATAGCGATTTAATACGCTACAAATACCCCTCCTTCAAAAGTCTGTAATCAGGCTTTACAATCTCACCTAATTATCTATCAACTAAATTTCTATCAACTTCTTATTCTATCTTACATAACAATACAACATTACTGAACTATTTCTTACCTACATTATTATAATACATTACTGATTTATTTAAGTACTATGTAATTCCTCTACTCAAATAATCAGACATAACATTATTGCTCCCCTTGATATAGCGTATCGTAAAGCAATAATTTTGAAGTGCTAGACTCCACCTCATGACTCTCGCATTCTTCATTCTTCCTTCCTTCATGTACTGTAGTCCGCAGTGGTCCGTCTCAATCACAAACTGCTTTCCACACAAGTACCTGTCAAACCGACTAATTCCCCACATTATCGCTAGACATTCTCTCTCCTCAACTGAATATCTCGTCTCTCTCTCCAATAGTTTCCTACTCGCATATGCAATCGGGTGGTTTATTCCTTCATACTGCTGTATCAGGACACAACCTATTCCTCTTCCCGAAGCATCCGTTTGAATCACGAATTCCTTCTCCAAGTTTGGTAACTTTAGTATTGGTGTCTTAGCAAGTGCTGCTTTCAGCTTACTAAAACTCTCATCTAATTCCTCGTTCCAATCAACACTATTAGCTGCTGACTTCTTTGTCAAGTCACTTAATGGTGCCATCAGCTCAGCACAATGCGGAATAAACTTTCTGTAATAGTTTATTGCTCCTAAAAAGCTTCTTATTTGTTTCTTCGTTTTCGGTTGTGGCATCTCCACAATCTTATCTATTGATTCTCCTTTAGGACTAATGTCGTCGTTGTTTAACGTATGACCCAAGAAATCTATGCGTCCATAGCCTAACGAACATTTCTTTGGTTTCAAAGTTAGGTGAGCATCTCTCACTCTTTGAAAAAATTCTCTTAAAATCTTCATATGTTTAGTCCATCCTTCTGTATGAGCTAGTATGTCATCAACATAACTCTCCAGATTCTCGGTTCCATGCAAAATCTTCCTTATCAGTCTATTATAGCTTGAAGCACTATTTACCAATCCAAATGGTAGAACGTTGAATTTATACAACCCACTTGCACAAATGAAAGTCGTATAATCTTTTGATTCTTCGCTCATTGGAATTTGCCAATACCCTTTGCAAAAATCAAACTTGCTATATATTTTGCTACCACTCAGTTTATTGAAGATATCCTCGTTTGACATCATCGGCTCTGGATCAAAAACTGTCACTTTATTCAATTGTTTATAGTTGCAACAAAGTCTATTGCTTCCATCAGCCTTCTTGACAACAACAAGCGGTGCTGCGTATGCTGCTTCTGATCTTTCTATTATTCCATTCTCTAACATTATCTCAATTTCCTTATCAATTTCTGACTGTAGATGATACGGTGTTGGATACGCTTTCATCCTAACAGGTTCATCACTCGTAAGATGAATCTCGTGTTTCACCATGTCAGTTCTTCCTGGTTTATCTGTAAATATGTCTTGATATTCTCTCAGTAATTTCTCTAATTCACCTCTCTGTTCATCTTCTAATTGTGGATTAATATCAACATCCTTGTACGTCTCAGTTTGCTTACTGACATACAAGTTCAATATCTCCTCCTCTTCATCCTCACCTTCTCTACCATCATGTACAATAGCCGACACATATGCTATTGTCTCAGAACCTGACAATTCTTCTTCACTCCTCTCGTAATATTTCTTTAGTATGTTGATGTGGTATGTTTTCAGTTTTCCACCATCAACCTCAACTTTATAATCGTAATCTCCGATTTTCCCTCTGACAACAAATGGTCCTTGCCATTTCACAAGCATCTTATTATTACAACTCGGCAGTAACAATAGGACTTTATCACCTATCTCCAGTTTTCTATATCGTGCCTTTTTATCGTAATACTTCTTGTTCTTCGCATTAGCTTTGTGGATTGCTTTCTGCGCCATGTTACACGTTTCCTCTATACGCTCTCGTAGATCTGTCATATATGTGTACACATCCTTCACCTCGTCTTCCACTTTTTCATTTGTCCACAGTTCCTTCAATATCTGTACCGGACCTCTACATGATCTTCCGAAGATTAATTCGAAAGGCGTGTATCCGTGGCTCTCGTGTACAGTATCTCGTAATGCAAAAAGTAGTGGTGCCAAGTACCTGTCCCACTCTTTAACTTGTTCTCCTATCAATTTTCTCAGTGTTGTCTTAATCGTTCCATTAAGACGCTCTACACAACCATTTCCCATCGCGTGGTATGGACTCGTCATCGTGTGCTTGATTAGCAACATTTTGTTTACTTCGGCCATTAGCTCTGACGTAAACTGGCTTCCTCTATCTGTATGAATCCTCTGTGGCACGCCCATCCGACAATAAAAGTTAAACAAGGCTTCCGCCACTTCCTCGGTACTTATACCTTTCAATGGTATCGCTTCAGGATATCTGGTGCTTAAGTCGATGATCGTTAATACATAACGATATCCTCTCATAGACATTGGCTCTATGGCTCCTATGATGTCTACACAGACATGCTTGAACGGTACATCCAGCACTGGAAGATGTCCCATCGGTGCCTTGTAGTTCACTTTCTTATCTACCGCTTTCTGGCATACATCACAACTTAATATGTATCGCCGAACTTCTTGGTTTATCCCTGGCCAATAAAATTCATTCACAATTTTATCGTGAGTCTTCTTCATACCTAGATGAGCTGACAGTAGCGAGTTATGTGCTACAGCTAGAACTTTATTTCTCAACTGTTTCGGCACCATCAACTGCCACTTTGCTTCATCTTTCAGTACTTCTTTCCATCTCCGGTACAACAATCCATCTTTCTTTATGTACAGCACTTTTTCTGTACTCTTCTCATCGCCATTCCATTCAGATGCTTTATCCCAGCAACTCTTCAATGTCTCATCTGTCTTCTGTAATTCCTTTATTTCTTTTGTGGTTATATTTAGGTCGGGCATTTCGGTGACCTTGAGTGGTTTATATTTCACCACTTTCTTCGACTCAGCTCTCGTTTCTATCGCTGCTGTCGTTTGATGTGCGTCACTGTTCATGACGTCATCACTTACAACTTTCTCTATTACGTCATCATACTCCGTGCTCATCTCATCTCTCTCGAATCTTACTGTCTTCTTGGTATCTTGCCAACGTGAATTAGCATTCACAACTCTCTTGAGTATACCTTTATACCCAACTTTTTCTTGTTTTTCACTCACAATCGTCTCATCCTCTTTCTCTCCTTTGTCACAATTAATCATATTTTCATCCGTGTTCTCATTCGTTACTGTATATTTTAACCCTCTCACGCGTCCAATAATTATCGGCTTTACTGGTTCGTCCATAACCATTGCCTCAACTTCACCAGTAAAATACTCGCTCTCAATGTTTACATGGGCTGTAGGAAAACACCTTAAGCTCCCATCAACTAGGATGCAGTGCGTTTCCTTCCCAGTCAAATCACTATCTCTGATCAGCGATCTCCTCACAATACACGTACTCGCTCCAGAATCGTAAAGACAATTGGCGTCTACTCCATTGACTTTCGCTTGACATTCGTCTATACTTTCAATGTCAATGCAACCATCTTTCCTTTCTGTAACTACCGTGCTTGCTGCCATGTGTTTCGGTATTTCTTCTTTACCTTTCCTACCCTGGCGTTCTACTGTTTTGTCAACTTCATTTGATTTCGTGCTTTCATTCGTCTGTACAGCCCTGTACGCCCTATTCTCGTGAATTTGTACGGCTGCAGCTGTGTGTTTAACAAACCCTTTGGCTTTATGCACACAATCAAATGCTTTATGACCTACCTTTCCGCATGCAAAACAAGTTATCTTGTGTTCTGCTGCCTGCTCTCTTTCTCTACTAAATCCTCTATTCACATTTCCACTGTGATTTGTCTCTTTGTTCTGTCGCGTTTCAACTCTTCCTCTGTTTACATTTCCTTGGAATTTCTCTCTCGATTTCTCTTCAAATGACTTTCCATTACCTCTGTCATTATTGAATCTCCCTTGAGGTTTCACAGAATTCTCGGCATATCTGTACCCATGAGCTTCGATATAAGATTCTGCACACGTCAATGTGTCCTTTAAGCTCATTTTTCCTTTCTCTTTAATGAACATCCTCAACTCATTACTACAAGTGAGGAAAAATTGATCTTTTAGCAGTAGATCCTCGATTCCTTCGTAGGTCTGCTTAAATCCTGCTTGAAGCAACCATTGCTGCAAGTATCGCTGCAATCTGTAAATGAAATTTGAAGGAGTCTCTCCTTGTTCCATCTTGCTAGTCTTAAACTTGTTACGATACCCTCCTTCTGTTAATTGGAATCTTTTCAGGAGATGCTTCTTTAAACAATCGTAGTCTTGTGTTTCTTCAGCCGACAAACGCTGGTACACTTCTAATGCTTTCGACTCTAGATGTCGCGCTAGCATCAGTGACCATACATCTCTTGGTATCTCGTATGTCGTACACGTACGCTCAAATCTAAGAAGATACGCATCGAGACAGTCCTTTGCCTCGTTAAATATTGGGAATTTAATATTCTTCATTCCCTTATGACTTTGGTTTCCTTGGTGGTTGTCACCCATCGTCATATAAGAATCTCCATCATCCCTGTTTCTTCCATCTCTCGATTCTATCTCTCTCAGTCTCATTTGAATCTCGAGTCTTTTATGCTCTAAAGCTTCACTCGCTTCTCTTGCAAGCCTCGCCTCAGTCATCTCTGCTTCTCGTAATAGTCTAGCGTCAGCCATCCTCGCTATTTCTATTTCTTTTTCTCTAACTGCCTTTACTTCGGCTAATCTAGTCGCCTCTCGCGCTAGTTCCAACTCACTCTCTCTGGCTGCTTTGGCATCAGCTAATTTAGCCGCTTCACGCGCTGATTCTGCCTCTCTAAGAACCTTAGCTTCTGCTAATCTAGTCGCCTCTCGCTCTGACTCTGCCTCTCTAATAGCTTTAGCTTCTGCAGCTGCACGTAGCTCATATTCCTTTTTCTCTTCTCGTTCATTCGCCCTCTGCTGTCTAAATTCGTTTTGTCTGTCTCTGACGAATGCCTTCAGCTCTTCACCATCCAATGAGAGTGAACGTCCCATATCAATTAATTGTTGCCACTCCGTAATTGACATTCTTACTTACTCACTTTTGGTTAAGTAGTAATAAATTTAACGCTCGAATATGCGCTATACAATTTCACACTCGCTTATAATAATTATTAAAATTATTAAGCGTCACACTAATGCTCCCTCTTAACGTAATACAATCTCTGGTGTATGTTACGCAATAAGGATTATCGCACCGACTCTAATGATGTATTAATTAAGCATTAATGTCAGCGTTGCGCTGATGTCCTTTAACATTCAAATAACTTTGCATTTTAATCAAGTTTGTCTCTTCAAGATAAATGTCAGTAAAGTTCAATTTAATTAACAATAATATTGTCAATTATAGATCCCGACGCGAGCATCCCATTTGTAGCCACCTATTATTAGCATATGCTCATTTTAGCAGGTATCAAACATGTACTGCATTTAAATGGCCAGTTCAAAGAGAAACCAATTCTTTTAAATGTAAAATATATTGATTACTATTAAAGAAACAATACAATTATGCAGTGTCTCCTATTTACCTATTGGCGTTGATTGATTACTAGATTTATTATGTTTCTTAGCTTCACTTGAGTGTAGAATTCTTTCTAGTTCATCGTCCGCCAATTCTGTAAATCGTCGTAGTTCCGATCTTTGTATTTCGACAACCAAGTGTCTCGAATATGCAGTTGAATAATATATATACCGAAGATATTTCGTAGTCCAGGCCGAACAACGAAATTCCAAGGATTATATTTTGTATTCACAAATGCCAGTATTCTTACTCGAATGGATGTAATGTGTCACAATTCCAGCGTACACATCCACGTCCAGATCAACCTTGTGATCATAAATGTTTGAATCAACTGAGTGATTATCTCCAACGACTCTCTCCAATGTTCGTAGAATTCAAAATCCTCGAGCAAACTCTTCACCCACGAATGACGATAGTTCTCCAAGCTCCAGAATTTACCTCGACCGCAAAAACTGTCTCGAAAACTGAACGTCCGTTGGCCACCCTTCTTCTCAACGTCGAAGGTGCCACATACCAATCATTCTGCCGCTAATTTCACTTAAGAGTTCATTTGCCGCAACAAAATGACCCTTCGCCATTAGCTCCAACTGCAGAAATCGATCTTTCAACCGTTACTGTCGATGACGTGTGTTTAATCAGTTAGACTGCGTTTTAATTGGCTTATACGCGTCGTTACGTTGTTTTTGTTGCTATAATCTCCAATAGCAACCAACGCTTATCAGTCTCGCTGTACTTCTTTAGCGCTTCTGTAGGTTCGTTTGCTGATCGTATTACTAAATATTAATTCTTCTAACAACGCCATTTAATTAACTAATTAAATCAACGCCACTACATTGTCTGACTTAACTTCTACCTACAATTAACACTTAATAATAGACAAGTTAGATTGATAGATAATAGCGATTTAATACGCTACACTAAACAACTCCAGAATGCATTACCAATAGAGCACTGATGCTCACTGACCTTGGTTGACTCCACGTCCTTGGATCCTGGGCTGGAGAGGTTGATATTTTCCAGAGGGAATCGTCCAGATAATCCATGTGGAAGAGTCATTCTCAGATGTGAACTATGCTGCTCAGCAAACAGACAAGAAACAGATTTGCAAATGGATCAGGTATCACAATTTAAAATTAGGCATCACAATTTAAAATGAGGTATCACAATTTAAAATGAGGTATCACAATTTAAAATGAGGTATCACAATTTAAAATGAAGACAACATTCCATATGTGTAAAGCTATTCAAAGAAATCAGAAATCTTGTAGGATAGCTGCTCATAAAAACCAACCAATCAGTCAGCAGCATAAGGAGTCAAGAGTGCACCACTCATATGAGCTAACTTTCAATAAACAAGTGGCTTTTGTTTATAAAATCTTATTAATGACAACAATCATAACCACATCCCAAGACACTACCAGTCCTTATGTAGCACCCAAATAACCTAGTATTCAAGTTAACAATAAAAAACAACTAAAAAACAATTTAACAAAAAACACAAACATAATATTTTCCTAAGTACTCTGATGTGTAGTTTCCGACCATAACACCGATTTCATCTGGCCTGCCACATATATAATGTAGTAAAAATGTTCCCTCAGGTCTTACCAATCACTTCCTTCAACTATTACAGCAGTAGTGGGGTGCAGTGGTGAACTGGGTATGTTTATTGCCTTAAAGCCGGAGGGTTGTAGGTTTGAATCCACCTCGTCGCCGCATAAGGACCTTTGGGCAAGCCCTTCACCTGCAATTGCTCAGCACTTTCGCGTGAAACTCCAATTCAGTGTCCGTGCTGTATTCGGGAGCGCTTCTAAGTAGAATCTTTGAGGGCCCTATAGCAAGTGCACATACATATAGCTGTGGAAGGTTTGACCAAATCAGTAGACGTGTTAATGACTGAAACATCAATCAGACAAAAAATTGTTACCCTCAGTCCAGTTGTTGGATCAATGTCTCCAAAGCTTCTGTCGTCATAAATGTCTGTAAAACAATTCCAATGATCAGATGTACCTCTTGTGAAAGTCAAATCAACATAAGGTCAGTAGGATGACAGTAACTGACACAAGTATGCACTATGCAAGTACACTTTATCGCTGCATATTATAATGTTGCAAAGCCTTACATACAAGCAGTGACTAAATTTTAAGAAATAATTATAGCCTTTAAAATGAAAAGAAACTAAAGAGAATGATTTAATATTTAAACAATGTAAACATGAAAACACAAAGTTAAATTGAATTAAACCAAAAACACCCGATTCGCATAAAACCCCAAGGAGTTCAACTTTCATTCAACACTTGAACAATGAACGGCATTGGTAATATAACGGACTATCATCATCGTTAAAGTGAGTATTAATTGAATGACATGAAATTACACAAAAGTACTGTACCGAATGAGTACGAATTAAGTATTCCAGCGCTGCTCTTAGGTCTCATAGGTTCAGTCTCATTTCCATCCTATAAACAATCCACAATTTACTGAATTTACAAATCTCACAAAATAAATAAATAAATAGCTCATCCTATGTCATCAACATTATTGTCAATACAATGCATCACAAGATGCAGTAAGCACTAGACCATCAAAGGTGCTAAGCAACTGAGAATGAAAATCCAGTTCAGAATAATCATCTCAGGGTCGAAGGAAATCTGAACTCATAGATATATAAAAAAGCAGACAATTGTTTTCTGCGTCTCACTTAAATACACACAGAGGACAACAGTCCACCAATTAATACAATCAATATTCAGAATCTTGCAACGATGAAGCAGATTAATGCTAAATCTTTACTAACACAACTATATTATAATTGCACCTTTAAGCAAAAATGGTTTGCCAGAAATTAAATATATTCTTTAAGACGAAATTTAGCATTCTAATAAGAGACGGCTTAAAATAAATAGGTTTAATCCTTTGAACCCGGAGCTCCCGTAACTCTATTTCAAAGGGTTAAGATGAAACAATGTATCATCATCCAATCAATGAGAATTGCTAAATATCTATAGCAAGCAATGCTAACACATACAACATGTCATATGTGTAATTGTGTATACACACAACATGTCACATGTGTATATCATGTATCCAAACGTAAAGAAATGAGAGACATACAGATTGGTATCCGTTGCGTGCGTCAAATGATGATCCCGGTCTGTAGACTGACAGACCATGGCCGGGTTTCACAACACCTGCAAAATGCAACAAAATTCAAACTCAGATTGCACACTAAAACCAACACTGAACCTAAACCAATTGTAAAATAAAATTGTAAAATAAAATCAGTTTAAGTTTGAACTACAACAAAAACTTTAATTATGAAACCAATTGTACAGTTACGAACATAAAGCTGAAATTATGAAAACGGCAATCTAAATTTGGAAATAAAATGTTGTGCATGCAAGTATGTGTATATTTATACTACATATGCTCCTCTGTGTGTGTGAGTATATGCACACAATTTACTATGCACAGTTGATACAATTCTACATCTTACTAACATGCAACATTGATATGTTGAGTGCAGGGACTTTGATTAGCTTACTCTTCGAGTCTGCTCCACTTCTCACTCCACAGGATTTCCATTCTACATTGAAGTCTTACCTATTCAAGAACTACTCCTCCCTAATCCATCTGATCTTCTGCCTTCTTGTCCTCACCAAAACCGACCCTAACAGCTTCCCCCTCTTCTCTCCCTCGTAACTGGACTCTGATCTCCACTGGATATTCATTTCCTCTCTCCTCTCCCTCGCAACTTGACTCTGATCTCCACTGGATATTGATCTCTGTACAACCACTCTGATAAAAAACACAGAGCTCATGAATAAGCTGACAGAGCATTGTACTTAGCTTTAGAGTAGCACTATATAAATGTTCTGTCAATAACATTGACGTCAGCTTCACATGCAATACGCTGCAAAATTTAAAATAAATCAGTGTCGCTTACCACCAAAGTTGCATGGAGCAAAGAGCAAGTCATTCATACTCTTGCGATTTCGTTCCTGTTGTAGGACATGTTGTCTCATGTCAAGGTTACGAGACGGTGCTGCAAACAACATTGAAGCATAACAATGACCATAACAATCATCAATAAATGGTGGTAATATAACAATCGAAAAACCATTGATTGCTCGAGAAACAAAGCAAAGAGTGATTGAGAGAGGTTCCAAGCTGACAGCTTTCGAAATGTTCTAATGACATAGACTTCAAGCTGCAAGTTAGTTAAGAATTTATGATCGTATATGATAACACTAAAAACCTTGAATGATTGGTTAAGCCTCAGCACAAAACTTCCTCACAACATAAACGCCAAAGACCACAATAAATAAGAGATCCATGTTTCCATCCTTCCCTTAGATATGTCTATCACCACTCCTACCTTTCACCCCTTTACTACCATTTGAAGCTGTCAGTAGCCTGTTGTGGTGTGTGACCTCTTCAGCCTCAAAGGTCATTTGCCGAGTGTTGACCACGAAACCTTCAGCCAAGTCATTTATCAAAAGAGTAAATTCAAAGTAGCTTTCTGTTTGGACATATTTCACTCAGAGGCCGTCTATTTACACAAGAATGCTAAAAGTTCATGTTTAAAGAAAAGACAACTGTAGGAGAAACACCCGTTGTTCCCAAGCAAAGCTAAAACATATCATGATAGTTAGTCCAACATCAGGCTTCAGGACATTAATATCGGTTTTTTATTAAAAACCGATTATCGGTTTGTAAAATCCGGTTATCAGATTCAGAACTGATAACCGGATTTCCGGTTATCATTTAACATCCCTAATCAGGCAGCTACATAATTGCAAGATGACCTCTGAGGCGGTATACAATATACATACACGCAAAGTATGGTTTTTCGTATCTCAGTTTGTGATGTGTTTCGAGTGCGGCTGATGGAGTCATTGATGCGTTGCGTGGATCAAGCGTCGGTGACTCCGCTCTCTTCTTCTTCAGATCCCTGAGAATGAAAGCAGCCGCACCAGAGTCCTTCATCTTCGTCAGTTCATCGATCTCCTTCGTCACTTTCTCATCTTCAACGCTCTGCTTCACTTCATCCGCATGCGAAGGAGACTTCGGCTGCTGTTGCTGCGACTTGTCTCGAACTAAAAGACAACAACTGCATAATTTCCAGGTACACAGATACACAGAGATCTGGAATGCTGTGGATACTTTGTTTAAGAGAACACCTTGCAACATTGTTTACCGTACAGATGAAGCCACTGTATACACTACAGTGTATAGGGAGCGTCAGTGACACCTTCACAAGACAGCTCAGTGCAATCATTAGATAGCAGTACTTAACAAAAGCATAATAATAATAATGCTAACATTAATAATAAAAATAATGATAATAATAATGATAATAATAATAATGAAACCTTTAAGAACCTCAAAACAATCTGTTTGCATGGATGTTATTCCCACAAAAGCAATTGTGCCCATATGGAAATCACTAACGAAATCTCATTAATTATCATTATTATGTAAGATGTTAACATGCAATTATCTTTTAAAACTCAAACTTGTATATAGAAATAGTTGCAACCCTGCAGTTGAATAAAAGGATAACATTTGCTTGTGAGTAAAATAAAGAACCAACAAGAAGAGAATTAGATTAAATGAAAGTCAGGTCAAGCTCCCTACTCAGAGGCGCTCCCGACTACAGAGCGAACACTGCATCAGAGTTTCACACCAAAGCGCTGAGCAATTGCGAGTCAAGACTTGCCCAAGGTAGGTCCCTACATGGCGACTTGAGGTGGATTCGAACCTGCAACCCTTTGACAGCAAGGCACCCAACATACCCACTGCACCATAGCACCCCACATTAAGTGTTCTCATACATACTTGTCATGTATAAGATACTTAAGCCCATAAATACACGCATGCATACATACATACATACAAATGTGTCGGAGGCATAAAATCTATGAATAGATGACAACAATCTCTACAGGTGTAAAAACATCATTTTGATTTTGAACAGTCCAACTTTAGACTATAATTTAGAATTAATCATCATATAGTAATCGTGTCTGGACACTGACGTAGTTCTGGATAAGCAGCAGCTGGTTCTGGTGGACCAGGCCAGTCGTCACGTTCTATCGGTGCAAGTAGCTTCCCCTGCGCGCCAGGTCTCTTAGACATCAACACCAAATCCTTATTGTCTCCATACCCTACACAAAATACATACATATATCTATTTAAAAAGCAATATAAATATATGCATACGAAATAAATATAATTTATCGATTTTCTGGGTCTGCTGCTGGCAATAAGTTGCTTGATTTATTGATTGATTGATGGATTTGTGGATTGATTGAAATAGCCATTGGATGATTTCATCCGCAATGCAAGAACTGCATTGCGTCAAGGTATGGTAGATGCCTCAACTGATGTAAGTTCTCAAAGATATCATCCTGCAGCAGTTGAAGATCTTGCAAACATGAAGCAAAAGAACGAAAACAGTCATTCAACATCTGATTTAATTAATAGTCTGGCTTATATTGCTTGACATGGAACAGCCAATTAAGGCTATGCAAAGGTTTCAGCCTCAATTGCAAAAGGTGAAATGTGATAAAATGGAGAGGTGAAAGTTCATCCAAGTTTCCTTTCATCTTCTTTCCTCAAGGTCCAGCATTCTGATCCATATAATAACACTGATTTCACTAAGGTAAGGTATAACTTTATTTCAGTTTTGATGGAGATATTTTTGCCCTAAACATTTTGTTTAATCTTCCGAATGCTGGATAAAACATGAATATTACTGACAGATAAAGATATTAAGATTCTGAACAACAATATCTAATTGCACAGTTAGTCAACAGTTGTGCAAGCTGTGCAAATGAAATGTAGTGCAGTTGAGTTGACGACAATGTAATGACATCTTAAATTAACTTTACCCTGAATTCCAGCTTCTGACTTGAAGTCTCTTCGTAAATTCGTGTAACTGAAGTTATCTGTAAAAACAGAAATAGTTAATCATCTGATTATCAGTGAAATAATCCATCATTCAAATCATCAAACAAACAGTTCAACAGCTGATTCTATATAAATTCCAAATGACACGATCATCAAATGTTCTCCTCTATCAAGAAACATGGAATCTGCTATCACGGACCATTGCTCTGGAATACACTGCCAAGCAAATTCACCTAACCACTCTGCATCAGTATAAAAGTATGTTTAAAGCATATCTCATGTCTATATTCAAGAATTAATTATGATTTTTCTTTCAATCACCTATACAGTAGAAACCGTCCCTTACTTGGCCTGTGGTAGTGAGTGACTGGTGGTTCTTTGGGAACTGCGTTTGCAGAAGGGCCTCGCTTGAAGTCACTGCTTGAACGTTCCAAGTAGGAAATGTTGTAGAACTTGTTATTCGGCATTCCAAAGACACGGGGCAAGTTCGACACAGGCTTCTACAAAACACATTCGAACATTCAAGAAATCCAAATATTCCTTAAAATTGTAGTAATTAATGGCAATTAGTAATCAACTAAGTTAATTGCTGACCAGCTTTACAGAGAACTCAAAGTTTTACAATCATAAGTTTTTAATCAGATTAAAGGAAGCTAACAATTTTCGACTCCTAATCAGATTTTACATTTCAAGAGATCACTTCTATCTCAGGTTAAGAACACTAATAATGTGAACTAAACACAGAATTGAAAACCAAAAAACCTGAGTTTTAGCCGCAGATTCTTCTTTTGGTATTTCTGCAACTGCAAATCAATTAACACAGAATCAACAAAAACACCAAAACAGATATGTGATTAATTTTTGTCACAAAATAATAGCACACACATTCACTGAATTTACTAAACACCTCAGCCAATGGCAGCCATCAGAAGAGGTCAAAGGTTGCAAGATTTAAGCACAAGCACTTGACAACAGCAATCCAACAAAATCTTCACCATGCACCCAAGAAATTAACTCTAAAGTAATGTTGTATTTAATGCAGTTAATATTGTATACCATAATTATATATTTCTTAAGTATCTCCAATCCTCTCATAAGACCTTTTGACGGTTCATAAATGTGCTTTAAAAATGTTCAGATGGAATAGTGAGTGGTGCTGAGCCATTGTGAGTGAAGCACTTGCTCAAGGTCCATACACTGTCTCATGGTAGGAGGTTACAACCCCCCAGTGGGCCCCCACTTTTGTCTTTCCCTCTTTAGAACCAGCTGACCACTGCATCCTCCAACACAGAGCAGACCTTACAAAACATGAATCTCAGACACAATGCTTCAAACAGCGTCAGAAAGTCAGAGCAGTGCAAATTAGATTACATAGCAGAAGCTGATACATCATCTCCAAAGACATGCTTTTTATATGCATACACTTTATGCTCATTGTTAGAAGGCTAGAGTGTATCAACAACAATAATCTTCTTTTTTAATCATTCAAAATGACATGAATGCTGTATGATTACAATGGATGATCACAAGATTGAGCCGAATTCAACTGTTGAGTATCCATGCAATGCGCTCATCTGTCCTACTCGTCGTTTTACCATTGATGCCATCTAACAAATAACAGAATGAGTTGACCAATGGGAGAGCAGCAGGATTTAATTCTGATATTTTGCTCTTCCTGCGAAGAGTGATTGATACAAATCATTTAATCCCCCTCTTCATCAAAAATTCAAAATTATTTATTGTTCCCATATATGTAGTATACACCACAAAGAGTGTCACATGATGCTGAGCAATATTATGACATTACCTCATTCGGTAATGACATTGAGGGTACAGTTCGGGGAGCAATAGGCACTCCAAAATGGACAAAGTCACGCTTAATAGATGGCCTATTTAGATATTGTAAAGTTTGGCAAGATGACAGAGTTATTTAAGGGAAAACAGCGATATGATAGGCTATGAACTTATGCAAAGACATAATATGCACATGAGAAATAAAAATCATAACTAGAACTTAACTTTCATACAAGAAGATTAGAGTTAAGCAATATTAAACAATATGTGGGCATGAGAGGATGGTCGTCAGTCATTGTGATGCCTACGACCAGCAGAACAAATTAAGCACATGTATGAATCTGAGCAACATGGCTAATGAAACATGAACCGTGTGAGCGCATAATTATATACTTTGACAATTGTATGATTGGCTACATGAAAATCAGGGGTGGATCCAGGGGGGCCAATCCGGCCATGGCCCCCCCATTTAAAAATTGCATAGGACATGGCCCCCCATTTGGTTTCACCAAGCCATTATATAAATATAGCGGGAGAGAAAAACAGGACATCAGGCCCCCCCATTTAAAAATCGCACGGGACGTGGCCCCCCGTTCAAAAAATAGTCGATGACTTAAAAAAATAAATTAAAAAAGTCATCAACTTTTTTGGCGGATGAATTGATATTTTTTCCCGGAAAAATGGACGATGACAAAAAAAGGTCATCAACTTTTTTGGCGGCTGAATTGATTTTTTCCCGGAAAAATGGTCGATGACTTAAAAAAAAATATCAACTTTTTTGGCGGATGAACCATTGGAAAATTTTGACGGCGAAAATCAAAATTTTTTCCCTCTGGCACAAGACAGAAAATTTTGCACCCCCCCTTCGAAACGTTTTGGATCCGCCACTGATGAAAATCAAATTGTACAATATTTGGATCTATTATAAAATTCAGCTGAACTGACCATCCGCAGCTTTATTCTGCTCCACTGGCGACTCTGGCTGCTTCAGGAAGCCATCTGAAAACACAAATAAGAAAAACCGGTTGATCTACTGAATCCTTTAATACTTAATTTTCAAACAATTGATTTAACTGGCTGTTATGTTTGATTTAAAAAAAAAATCAAATTGTACAATAAATCTATTGTAAAATTCAGCTGAATAATGATTACAGTTAAATAAAATTATCGTTTCATTCGTAAACAGTTCCAGATCATTTCAAATATATTTCTTTCGTTCTAATGCCAATTCATCATATTTTCTCACAAAAGGTCTCTACATGAAAGAGCAAAGCAAAGACGAAGAGCTTTCTCTCATCATAACCCAAAGAGGTGGCTGTTGGTATGAATCTCCACCATATGATAGCACAGCTTATCCTAGACTTGTTGCCTTAGAGCCTCACCTTCCAATACCAACAGTGCAGATTAGGGGATACCAGTGAAACACAAAGCGTGAAATATCTTAGTGGTTCTGATGAACTCCTGATCCATGGGATGACAGTCCACCACACTAAGCAATCACGCATCATCATTTGCAACATTAAAAAATATGAATGAAGACATAAATAAACAAACAGCCATTAAATAAAGCAAGAAATTTTTTCCCTTCATTAGAGCAACAATCAAACTCGTAAAAATTATGCATGCTTTGCTGACTTTGCTAACGAAGCATAAGAGTCTGCAGCTCTCCACGGCCAGTAGAAAATGACAGCAGATGGTGAAGCTGGTTTCTGGACTTTCAGGCATTGCTCACTCTGATCTTCAGGATGAGTTCTTCACCTTCCAGGTTCAAAGGGTTAATTGATCATTGCTACTGGCTATGAGTTATACATAAAAATAAAATTAGACTAAGGGAGACAAACTTGATTTTGTTGGTTCAACTTCGAGTGTTGGACTTGCAGGTTTTTCGTTTTCATCGTAGACTGACTGCGGTGAGGTTGGAATTTCCACAGGAGTTGCAGTAGTCTCTCTCAATCCTGGAACCAGTTGAGTGGCAACAGGTGACTGCTGCTGCAGCTGCTGCTGCTGTTCCTCCTGCTGCTGACAACTGTGGCACCAGTGCTCATCATTTTTCGCAAAAGTTGCCTTCTCACCTGGCAGAAATTTCTTCCTGAATATCGTCAGAACGTAAAACAAACAAGAAAAGTTTTACAGCCAAAATTTCTGTAAATTGTTAAATGTTCAGTTTATTAACATTATAAGAAATGCTAGTCACGCTTTTTTCTTCTCCTCCAAAAACTGTCCTCAGAAACTATTCATGAAGCAACCGTCATGAACAGTTTTTGGCGGAGAAGAAAAAAACGCCTTTTCGACAAAGTGAATACTAACAAAAGTCCAATAACTTTTCCTTGTGGGCTGCAAAATTAGGCAGTCAAATTCAAAAGTGCCAAAAATGCAGCAAAATGCTTTAGAGCAAACACATTTAAAATCTGTGATTGTGAATAATTCCAAACTGATGCAATGGAATGTCATTAACGATAATTATACATAATAAGATGCACCAAGTAACTTAAACTTTTTTAAGCTGACGACTCACGAGCATTTGGAGCATTTGAAGCAGTCCTGATGGTATGTCTTGCCAAGAACTGTCATCACTTCACCTTCAACGACTTTTCCACATGAATGGCATTTCGTGCCAAACAGGCGCTGGTAGTCAGCAGCACAATAGTGAGCACCATCCTTTGTATAGAAACCATCGGTGGCTAGCTGCTTTTTGCACTCTAAAACACAACAAGGTATTTTGATCATCAACAAAAGGGGAAAGCCAAGTAGACATTTTTATAAAGTATGAATGATCCGAGTATTTGTATGTACCACTTGCCGGATACCAATAGGAACCACGTACCATTTGCTTCATTTGCAATTAGAAATTATGCAAGTGAAATTTTGAACTTGTTGATAACTAATCCACTTCTCCTTTTAGAAATGATTTTTTTTATCAATTTAAATGGTTTTGATTCCCGTTGTGGACTTAAATTTTTTTTTTGAGTGTCTGGAGAATTGTAAAGGAAGCAGAGCTCAACAAACAAAGAATTGTAATATCTGCAACTATTTGTGTTGTACAAGCATTTGCTGAGGATAATGGCATCGAAAAGAGATATTCGGCAAAGGGAAACGAGAGAGGCAATTTCCGCCTGCTCCCTAATCAACAACTAGGGAAAAGTGCGAATTTCACGTAAAACACCACTTTTGTTTCATACTTGTTTTAAATAAACTTTAAAATGTTCAAAGTCAACTTTAACTCGAAAATTTCATTTTAATAACATCGTCCAAGACTAAATGAAACTGAAATGTAAAAACCTGATTAAATTTCTCTTATACTCTGTCTGTCCATCTGTCTGTTTGTTCATCTGCCTATCTGTTGAACTCCCTTCATGTCTGTCTTCCTCGCAGCAACAAAACAATCTCGTCCTAATAGAATCTATTAAACTCAGTACAATGTCATTACCATAAAGCATCAAGTATCAGTTGATGGGTCAGCACAAGTGAAACTGCAATCAGTCATAATCCATTGCAAAGCGAACAAGTCGGGAAACAAGACGTCAAGTTACAGAGGGTAGGCAAGTGCTGAAACGCACGAGTTTTAAGTTTAATCGTTAATGACAGTACATATGTAGCTGAGGAACTTCACAAAATGGGAAAATAAGCAGCAAAGCTTAGAACCAGAAACTAAGAATGGCTGACAGCCCAATGTCATTTCTATGCGAGGCAGGACAGGATATATTTTATCATGAGCAGTATTTTTCATGTGAGCAAGGATCCAAAAAAATTGGTTAGTTGAATTTAATGCACATGCAAGAGATTTTATACTGAATTCTTTGCTCCATGGGCATCCAGATGTAATCAATGTGATGCTGGTGTTAAAAGTTAATACTTAGGAATATCTGCTACAACTTTTGCAGAGAATTTTGAAACCACCTGTATTTTGTAGAAATCTGTTAAAGCATGATCAAAAGTTAGAAATGAATGTAAATGTCAGTAAAAGATTCCTTGCTTATATGGTTTTATTTTGGGTTATGTTTGTCTATAATTATATTATTGTAGGAGGCAGTTCAGCAAAAAAAATGTTTCTTAGAGGCAAACTCTTTGCACCCACACACCAATTAACTATTTGATACAGTTTTAACAATGTAAAGATATTAAAAGTTCAATAGTTCATACACTCTGAACACCCACACACCAATTAACGATCTGCTTAGATAGTTAAAACCAAAACATATTTAAGCAATTGAGAAGACAAGAGAACACTCTCCTAACAAGCACCAGAAGCAACTGCAATCTACCAACAATGCACACTTCACAATTCACAGCTACAACAATAAGTCCAAAGTTGTTTTTTTGACTGTTGACACCAACACAATCATGTCCGTGTAATTTGAGCTTATGTTGGCAATATACAAAGCAATGATTATCTTTTATGGTCTTCACAGAAGAGCTCTTTTCACCATAACAAACTGAAGTCATGAACAGATTTCTGAACATATTTAATTATTATTTATGTTCAGAAATATATGTGTATATATAATTATAAGTACATATTTATATGTTTATGGCTTTGATCTGAGATACCTCAATTAATTATATTCTATATTGATTTGCAAATTAACCGAATTAATTATCTCAAACCTGATTAGCATTTTGATTTGCAAACTCATACAGTTGATGCATTTATACAGGTCTGTTTAGCATTTTCACTTGCAAATAAATTGTCTTAACATATCTGTCTTGCATTCTGATTTGCAAATTAAGTAAGTTGACTACCGTTCAGTGCTAGCAGGCTAGTAAGTGAATGAGTAAGCGCAGAAGTGAAGTCAAAAGCCACATGTGTTGAGGTGATTTCATACATTGATCTCAATTTGTTATAAAGTTCAAACCTGGTAATAATGGCGACATTGATTGCGGTCAGAGCAAATACGATTACGATGAAAATAAGTCTACATGTTAAATGATTAAATTAACCAACCTTTGCACATGAAACAAGCAACATGGAAGTATTTGTCTTGAAGACGAATCGCCTCTTTCTTACACTTTTTCTTGCACGCCTCACACGAAACCTTTCCTAAAAACACAGAAATATCTTCTTTAAAATACAGAAACACGAATGAAACTAAAAAATTACCAAAAATACTCAAATATAGCTATAATCACATAACTTGGCATTTTGGTAAGTTCTAACTAACTATATATATATCATCAATTTCAGAAGGAACCATTCGTAATTGAAACTCGAATATATTGCTGAAATTCCCGCTGGCAACAAAGTCCTCATCTTGTAGAACAATACACCATTGATATAAAATGTGACAATCTTATAGTATTGGGGACTGGCAGTCTCTAGACATAGCTTGTGTAACATATGCTATCTCCTGGTATGCTGTGAATAGTCAGAACAAAATAGAGCTGGCATGCTGCGACTACCTCATTTAACATGCATGTACTTCATCAAACATAGAAATCTGTTTGATATTACAGTATTTATAGGATCTGAGCACTAATGAATACTTAGAGCCACAGAAAATTCAATGTATGCACGAACGACTTAGGGTAAACTTGCATTTACCCTGAAAAATTATTTTAATCCTGGGAATGCATAGTTGACATCAATTGGTAAATTATACAGTCAATTGAAAATGGAAGTTTCCCTGAATAAAAATTGGATTTTGATTAAACTAATTCCTTATGAAATTAATTCCTTGCTTAAATAGAATTTGTACTGATGAAACTAAATCTTTTCTGAAATAGCAGTTGGATTAATAATTATAGTTATAACGCCTGCTTAACTAACATGGGTGCCTGCACATTGTAATTGTAATCGTACATTTATATAGCGCCCCTTCAAGAGAACTCCTCAGAGGCGCTCCCGACCTGACGCCAAGCCAATAGGGGCAAGAGAGACACATGTCCCTGGAAAATTGGCACAGGTCCACTGCAACTACTACTTTTTGGCTTTTAGCTAATTTCTTTGCACTAATGATATGCAAAGTGCAACTGAGAAAATGACACCAGTTCAGAAACCTCCATGAAAATTGTCCATGATGTAATTCAATTCCTGTTTTGCATTTGTCAAACTCCTGTTCAATATTTTGTAATAAGACCAAATGTTGTATTTCGCCCCTCCTGCAAAACTATATGCGGGCACCATGGATGCTAACTAACATGAAGCACAGCTCATGTATCATTTACCAATTTAAACTGAAACTGCGATTTAACAACATTTATCATTGTTTAACGAATAAACAACAAGCTGCGATTAACACAACTCCTTGGTTTTATATCAGCTATGGATGTTTATTTTAGGAAGAATTCTCAAGGTAAGTTAAAAAAATACCAAAACTGCCAGTCCATGATACAATACGATTGCCTAACAGACTGTAAAACAATGTAAAAAATTTATATTTATGTAGCATTTTTAATAAAATTGATTTGCATCAGTACTGGCAAAAATCAATAATGTGCAGATGTTAGACTATACAGTATACATGATCACAAAATTATATAAACTGCATAAATTAATAACATGTCAGAAAAAAGCAAAGTACAGCAATACATAGATCTGTAATTTGGATCTTCAAGAATTTTACATCAGTAAAGGGTAAACATGTATTATAATGTCGTAAAATTATTCGCGATTGCATGGGTATTAGCGATGGTGTAATACAAGTCAGATTGAAGAAAAAGAATGCTTGTTAAATAGAAGTCGGATTAGTGAAAATAATTCTGATTCTGACTGAAGTAGAATTGGGATTTATGAAAGCAATCTCTCTGAAATAGAAGCTGAATTGATGATCAATAATTTTTTATTAAATAGATATTGTATTCATGAAAAATAATTGCTGCCTAAATAAAAGTGTGGGCTTGATTAAACTAATTCAGATTGCCTAATCAGAGGCTGGATCAATGAGCATGCTAACCAAACTAAAAGTTGGATTGATTAAAGATAATGCTGCACTTAGCGAATAATTTTCGACACTAAAATACACGTTTGCCCAGCAAAGTACGGTCCGAAAGCAAATCAGAGCGCATATATCTTGAAGAACCTCAGAGTAGATCTATTTGAGGGCGCAATATCAAGTTTTTAGATGATTCGACTGAATTAACTGGAATCTAACAACATGCAACAAGATTTCCATGCAAGTTGCGATAAAATGAAAACAGTAACGCAGTTTCTTCGAGGTTAGAAGCAACTAAAAAATATTCCAACGTAACGACATCATCTCTGATTTAATGTTATTACATTAATTTTATTACATTTTCGCACACAGTGACTGATGAAGCTGGAGACATAATCGCATATTCGGCCATTTGTATGCGCAACGAGGTCAACCAGTCACACCCTTCAGTCGCAATAACAAGATCCACTCATCCGTCAACGAAAAACATTCAAATCAAATAGTAATAATAATTGCAAGCTATAAATTACTCACCCATTGTCTAGAAAAATTGAAAAACTCGTAAAAATCGAAGGATTTTGTTGCGGATTTAATCAAAACCACAGATCACGTGACGAAGAGAGAGACGAGTTCATTTCGTGATGATAGGTGTGATCAAATCATGAAACCGAAAGCAAATTATAGCGCCTTACTTTTTAAACTTTTTTATTCAAAAAACATTTTTGGTTTATACGTTGTCAGTAAAATCATTGGTAAAATATTATTTCTAACACAAATACTCGCAAATCTTTATTGTTTATATTAGCCATATGTCAAATATCTATGCAAAAACCGAATTTAAAAATATTTATTTTATGTATTCATGCGAGCATCTTGAAGAAATAAAATTATATTAAAATAAAACAACACATATTCTAATCATAGACATCTTACATTACATATAATACCTGGGTTCTCTGAAAACAAAACGGGTACAGTAGGGGTATTAATTAAATTAGGCACTTGCAAATAGGAGAGTTTATGTACCGTTATAACCATGGCCTATTACCACTTGTATTTAATGATTTCTTTAACCTTACCTCTGATCGCCACTCTTATTCAACTAGAAAATTAACTGTTTATGACCTTCCCTACGCACATAATAATACTCGTCGATTCTCTATAGGCCTACAATATACTGGCTCCCAATGTTGGAACTCTCTCCCTACACATCTTCATTCCCTACCTAACACAAGATTATTTAAGCATAAGGGGGGCCCGGTAGAGTAGTGGTTAACACGCTGGCCAAGAGTGCGAGAGGTAGTGAGTTCGAGCCCCCGTTGGGCGGATTTGCTTTGTAGGCTGCCATCGGCGCCGTGTAATTACAAAGCTGTCTGTTCAGTTGGTAGTTAAGTTTAATTAAGATTACTGCATAACCTGTAAATGTAAAGCGCAGTGCGTCTTGCAGGCGTTTAATTAAAGAAAAAATATTATTATTATTATTATTATTATAAACTTCGCCTTTATCTACTTAAAACACTTCCTGATATGTAATGGTTAAGGCAAGGTCTTTGGTTAAGGTTTCTGCTCAGTGGTTTCGCCAAGCCCTTAGTTAAGTCTTTAGTTAAGTCATTAGTTAAGAGTTGTTTTTCTCGTTATATACAGAAATGTCGATTGCCTAATTTGTTTTTCTCTCTTCCTCATCATTTTTTTTATTCCTGCAATTGAATGTTCTGTCATGTTTTTTCTTTTATATTTTACATGAATTATGGGTGGCCCTATTAGCGGGATTTTACATCCCTTCTGGGTCTCCCCCTCTTCACCAAATTATGTTAATGTATTATTCACTGCCATAATTGTATCATGTTTGTGTGTTGTTTTGGTTGAGGAAAAAAAATAAAATAATTTTTTTTTTTTTAATAATGCTGTTGTAAAGTTAGCGCTATATAAGTTATTTATAATAAGTCCATGATGACCTGCTGAACTTCCGAAGACGGATATTGCCTTAAAATCTATTATGCGCTAAATTGTTTTTTGCCCGTCTTGTTTTTTAGATTTAAAATATAATTTCTAGATGTGATGGAGTTTTTAAATAACCTCATCATTCTAGTTGCTTCAGTTTTGTGTGTTAAAGGCAGTGAATTTGTGGTGGTTGTAAATAATCGTCAGCTGTTTGAGCATTCTGACCACACAAAATCAGGTCCTAGCCTACAGGTCAGGGTTTCGATAATTGAAAGATTATCCTAACATTAAAGTAATTGCTGAAATAACAAGAATTTTGAGCACATCACTCTATTTTTTCGATGAGGGGATGTCTGATTCAACAGAGAGTCTATATAGGCCTACAAATTGCAATGAGATTAAGACTGAAACCGAGTATGTATGTATGAGCACTTGTTAAAGCGTCCCTTCGAGATACTACTCAGAGCAGGGTTGTTTTTAAAGAATTTTTAGAACTGCACATCCTCTTCTCTCCTTTCTCATCCTCCATGGTAAATTATTCCCAATCTGAAAAAATGACCTAGTTTTACTAGTTTTAACTGCACGGAACGTGACGGAAGTGCTTCTACAACTGCACGAATGCATTTAGAACTGCAAATTGTGTGTAGAACTGCACGTTAAAAAAGCCCTGACTCAGAGGTGCTCCCAACTACAGCACGGACACTGATTCGAAGTTTCAGGCCGAAGCGCTTGAGCAATTGCAAGTGAAGGACTTGCTCAGGGTCTCTACGTGGTGGCCTGTGTTGGGTTCGAGCCTACAACCTTACGGCTCCACGGCACCGAACATGTATACCCCTAACCCACCACGCCTTTTATCGTTCCTACATCACCCTCAGAAAACTTGGCTCGAAATGACTGAGAGGACTGGTCACCCATCCGCATTTGCATTGGCTAAGCAATGGCTGCATGAGGGATGGCTTTTAAAGGAACTGTTTTTCTCGTCTACATTGAAGAATTCGGTTGGTCTCATTTGTGCATTTGTCTTGTGTTTAGAAGAGAAGTTAGAATGGTTCTGTGCAGTAACTTAAATCTTTGAGAATTACTATATGCTCACAAAGCCGTTTTGGGCTCAAGTGTTTGGACTGAGAGTTTTAAAGGTCCAAATGTTGTGAATTCTTCTCATAGAACTAATTCCCAACTTGATCAATATGGCTGAACAATTCACTCTGCTCAGCAATCTGAAATTTCTGGAAGTTCGCCAGGCTTTCCATTTGGCTTTTATGTGCCATTCTAGTATTCTTAGATGCTGAAACCTCAGGACTTATTATTTTATTCAAATTATTGATCAGGAATTTCATTAATAGATTCACAGAGTGGAAAATGAATCCATTAATTTGTGTAAGTTTATAAGAAAAGTTTTATTGAAATTTTTAAATAACCCTTCCCTCTGAGTACTTTTTAGTATCTTCATTTTTCAGCTTTGAAGAAATTCTTTTGAAAAGAATTTGTTTTTGAAAAGAAATTCCTACTAAAAATAATTTATTTTTGAGAACAGTTCAAAGATTAAAAATTTATCTGACATTTGGTTTTTAGGTTTCTGTGAATCTCGACAAAGTGATTTCGGAAGTTGATGAGCGTTTCTTGAGTTTCGCTTTAGACACAAGTCTCGTCGTCAATCATTGGAAGTCGGTCGACTTCAGGTACGTCGAAAATACAGTCTTTCACTTGATCAGTTAAGTAGTTTACAGTACAACAGTCTTTTACAATATGGCTTTGTTTGTCTAATAGTTTGAATGCTAGTTGCAAACGGTTGTTAACAGAAGAATGCAATGCAATTTGTACATAAATTGCGTTAAGGCCCAATTAATCAACGAGACTCATAAAAATTTTGACTGATTATTAAAACAATCAGTATTATCAGTTTTGGGAAAATAATTGATCCCATTTTAAAAATTCTTAGTTTTTGGTGACTGCCCTTTTGTGAGATGGCAGATGATTTGGCAGTACTTACCATGTAGGCTACTGGGGACCTGTCATCAACCTACCGGTTCTAAAGTCCCACTGCGGACTGCGAAAATGACAAAATAAATATTTTTATCACTACGAGCGCAAATAGCAAAACACATGCCCAAAAATAGTAGGTTTATGCTTTTGGAGACGAAAATTTTGACTAAATTAATGATTAAATAGTTGGTCACATAATTGATAAATTGGATATTTAAATTTATTGGCTGTATGCATAATCTAGAAAATGTGGTATTAGTGTGCACTGGAAATGTACGTACAGGGGTGCACTTGCAGAGCCATTACAGATGTGAACCCTGGCTGTTTAAAACTCTTCTCTCGTGGCTGCTTTTATTTTACATATTTAACCCAACTGTTCCTGAAAAGAGTTGATGTTCTAAATAGATATTTAAATATATAAGACATCTAAATAAGTGTATTAAAATTTCAGTTACGTTGATGGAGGCCTGTGTAAGTGTGTCTGTGTGTGTTTAGTTCAGTGAGGTTGAACTCGTTGGCTCGCGCTCTGTCTCCTGCCTACCTTCGTCTTGGTGGCAATGCTGCAGACTTTCTCATCTTCCAAGAAGACGACGTTCTTCAAGTGGAGAATTTTGAATTGAATTCTCGTCCGTACGAAGAGAACTACGATGGATTTCGAAGATTAAGAAACATTTCACAGTTTAACATGTCAGGTATCTATGCTATTTTCTGTTGAAGATTCATTTAGTTGCACTGATGTCTTTATAGTATGGCATTGTTATTCAGTTCTGATCTAAATCTAATATGAACATTTGTAAAGCACTTCTCACAGCCGAACTATTCAGAAGCGCTGACAGCGTGAAAGACCAATGAATAGAAAAGAATCTTCAAGCAGAGATGCAGAGAAGAAACACAGAATCCTGTGTCTATGAATTGCAAAGGGGAAGGTCATTCCATTGTGATCAGCCGACAATAGTGAAAGCCCGATGCTGGGCCAATGAGGCTCATGACCGAGTTGAAATTTTCCAAGCTGTTGAGTGTGTGATCTGATCTGGTGTTCCATTCATTGATTACAGATTTATGTATTTTTCTTTTGCATTGCAGCCCAAGATTTTGATGAAGTGAACAAATTTGCAATGATCAACGGTTTACAACTTCTCTTCGATTTGAATGTTCTACTGCGAGATTCGAACGATGGATGGAATTCATCGAATGCTTTCAGAATATTAAAGTACAGCATTGAGAAAGGATTTGATAAGAACCTTCTCTTCAGTCTGGGAAATGGTAAGTCAACACTTTAGCAGATCTGTTTCTGTTTAATAATAAGGTCTATTTGTCTCCTTGTATTGCTTTTCCTAAGAGATTTCTGATGTCATCTCATTTTCCACCTGACTGTTGAGTATTTAAAACTTCTTGCATTGTTGTGCGGAACATATTCAGAAAAGAATTCTTCCAAGGAGAGAGATCCAAAGAAACGAGGGATGGTGAGGAGAGAGGGAGTGAGAGCCTCTGAGTAGGATCTTGAAGAGGTGCTATATAAATTTATGCGATTAATTGATTGACTGATTGGAAGAGGTAGGATGACAGACGCAGATGTGGTGCAGTTGTGGAGAAATGTTTCTTTTGTTTTCTTTTTATTTTAGAACCAAACTCGTTTCCTCACGCCTTCAATCGAACGCTGCCTCCCAGACAATTGGGAAAAGACTTCCTCAAGTTGAACTCTCTCTTGCGCAACGATCCAGTTCTGTCTCCTCATTTCCACAACAGTCTTCTCATTGGACCAGACATTACACAGCCAAAGCCAAACAGCCTCAGCTACTTAAATGAGTGAGTGGTACATCAAAATGTCTTTTCTCATCTTAACCCAATTTTTTTAACATTCTATTATTTATCCTGATTTTAGATATTTTTCTATTTTATTTTAATGTCTTATTTCTCCCGACATTCTGTTTCTTCTTCACTTTCGAACACTGTCATTTTTTCTTTATATCTTCCAGTTTGTGCCACATATCTTCACCATTTCTTCACATTCTTCTATCTATGTCAATTTGAATTGTCAAGAACTTACATTTTCTGAAAGAATCAGAATCTTTCAGAGTATAAATCTTTGAATCTCTGAATCTTTCAGAGTATAAATTATATCTGCTACAGAGCTAAGTAGACCTTGCATTGTGTATTCTGATGGTTCCGATGGCTCTGGTGTGCTTACCAAAAATCATCTCCGTGATGTTGAACTCTCAACTCTTGTTGCTCTATTAATGTCTTCATTGGTGGGAATTTGTAAATTTATCAAGAGAGAGAGAACAATGTAACTCTTTAATAGGAATAAATTGTAGCTCTCTGTCTGTTTATACTCCAAATTAAAGGAGATGTGTGTTAAGGCTGATTGTGATATCTTTGCCATAAACAGTGGCTGACATGGTCATCTCCTTCGCAAATCAAGACACTCTTTGCAGCCACATTCTCATGTAGCCATATCATTCCATGTTTTTACCTCCTGACAAGAAACTGATTCAGAACCATTAACCAGATTGCTGTAACACTTATATTCACATGTTTTAGTATGTTATTATGTACTATAATTGTATTATCTATGTTTATAATTCTTTTCAATTTGCTGCCCTGTTTTGTGCATTTGCTAGTGGATTAATAAATACTATGCTTACTTATAATTTCTGGTATTTACTGTTTTAGTTTTCTCGACGTTGTTGAAGCAAAACTCTCCGCAGTTACATTTCACCAGTGAGTGAGCCTAACACAAATTGTCTTAACACAAATTGTCTATTACTGTGACGGTTAAGCCTAAGCCTCACCAGACACTGTAGTTCAGTGTTGGAATTTTGAGCAATTTGATAATAGTTTGATGCTAGTAATAACAATATTAAGGGTGATATGGTAATTAAAATATTCAGGATGATATGGTAACTGTTAAGACTGAAAGCACGGAATCATCTTTCGAGTTTTTTTCTTTTTGCTACTGCCTGCTTCTTAACGTCAGTCAACATTATTGCTTTGACATGAATTCTGATGCGATGCAAAACATCCATCCATCCATCTGTTCATCCATCTGTTCATCCATCCATCCATCTGTTCATCCATCCATCCATCTGTTCATCCATCCATCCATCTGTTCATCCATCCATCCATCTGTTCATCCATCCATCCATCTGTTCATTCATTCATCCATCCGTTCATCCATCTGTTCATTCATTCATTCATCCGTTCATCCATCCGTTCATTCATTCAGAGCATTCATATATCTCCTTTCGATGATAACTACTCTCATTCAAACCTCAGTTGAAACAAACAGTTTTGAAGAAGTGAATACTTTGATGAAAAAATCACAAGTGGTCACTGGTCAGCGTTTCTTGCATGTAGAGTCGCTATTTACTTTGTGATGTATTGCGAAGTACAGTGAAGTTCATCCTAGTTGATCGTGATCTTGCATAGTGAGGTGAGAAGATGAGTTTTCATGAAAAGGTTTTATTTAAAGGATTCTGTTACAATGTAAGTGATTCTGTTGTTGTTTGTAGGTATTACATTGACGGTCGTACTGCTTCTGTTGATGACATGATGTCATTGGATGTCCTTGACATACTTACCACGGAACTCAGTCTTCTTCGTGTGTCTCTGTCGGAGGCAGGTCATGCCAACCACACCCTCTGGATGGGTGAGACAGGGTCCTGCTGGGGAGGGGGAGCCAGCGGTCTATCCGACAGATATGTCGCTGGATTCATGTGAGTATACATCATGAGTCTCTATGGAGCAGTGGAGCATGGTGTGCATGAATGGTTGGAGCGTTTGAGTTTTAAGCATCCAATTTTTTACCTTCATTATCAGTCGTGAACATCACATGACGACGATCATTAAAGCCTTAAAAATTATAGACTTTAACTTTTATTCATTTGATGGCTTTAGGCTAATATATAGGCATTTTTGTGGCAAAAGACTTATCAGGCAATCTGTTTGGTATCTAAGTAACTAACGTATCAACTTTTTTCAATTCTCAACAATTTTGTTCTTAAGTTTAATTAAATAATTTTATTAGTTTTTCTTTGCCATTTAAAAAACGTGTTTATTGGTTGATTTATAGTGAGAGTTTTATTTTCTGTTGATTGTGTCGTGTGGTGTTGCGTAGGTGGTTGGATAAACTCGGACAGGCGGCTGAGAATGGTTTGACCGTTGTCATTCGTCAATCCTTCCTTCATGGTCACTACGCACTCGTCGATGAACAATTCAATCCAAACCCGGTATTCAGCAAATGCGCTCTTCATTGCGTCATCAGAAAATCATTCAATCATTCAAGCAATCACTTCGTTTCAATCAATCAATCAATGGCAGGGATGTTTTGTTGTATATTGTTTTTCTCTACGGTATAAAATAACCATCGAATGTTGATGTCTATATTTTTACAACGGCTTCATAGTCATGATAGTCATTGCTATGGAAGCTTAGATATTATGCAGTAAAATCAGACCTTAAAGCTGTAAGTCATATTGTATAGATGTTTGTAAGGTAGTCTGTTTAGAAAGCCACTAGTCAGTTACTTTTGTTGTTTAAAAGTAGTTTGCTAATTTTAATGCAATGCGATAGAACTGTGCTTGATATTGCGTTTGACCTCTGCATAAGCCTTAAGGTATTTACGCGAATTAATAAAAAATGTGATCTAATCATAGTGATGAAAACATTGGTGTATAGAGCCTGTGACCACCACATCGTTGTTTGCTATTGACCCACCATAGTACCTGCTGCCTGTGGATTTGACTTTGATGCACGTTCGACTGATGCCCTGGTGCTTTCTAATGTGTTTCTGATTGACTGGCACCCTGTTGCTTTCGAATATGTTTCTGACTAATAGTAATTGAAAGAAAATTAAATTCAGGAAAGTCTGTATCTGTTAATTAAATCAGTGACTTTTTGTCTTTTGTTATAATTTCAGGATTACTGGCTGAGTTGGCTGTTCAAGAAGTTTGTTGGAAGAAGCGTGTTTAGTGTCAGCGTTGATGGGTCGGATGAAATGCGCTTATATGCGCACTGCGCTAGATACCCAACGTAAGTAGAGTCAATGTGTGTGGAGCTGTTTTTCAAGTACATCAGTAATGATGTGATTGAATGTTTTGGTTCTAATTTGTTTAACTAGATAAATTGAGCTTAAGTACTAAAAATGATAGAATTCTTTATTGATGAACAAACGAATTGAAAAATTTAGTGTACATGTATATGATTAAATTAATTAATATTTGAATTGTTAACACAGAGATAAACAAACAGTTAAAATTTAATAAATAAGAATGAGTAAATGCTTTCGTGAATTAACAAAGAATGAATGGTAAAAATCGCAATAAACGTTTGAAGATTTTAATGAATATTTGGAATAATTTGCTGAATTTTTTAGCAATTGGTGAATGATTGAATAACTCGCTGAAGAATTAATTGAGTAAATCAAAGAAGAAATTAACGATTCAACTAAATGTTTTCTTATCCTGTATGATCCATTGATCCTGGTTCATGAATTCATCTTTCTATTTGTCGTTGGATCTTCTTGCAGGTACAGTCGAGGTTCTGTTGTTTTCTACGGTCTGAATCTGGATGAGAAGAACGTCACTTTGACCTTTGATCGTTCGCTCATGGAGCAGAAGAAACATCTCTACTGGCTTTATCCATTCGGTCAACATCAACTCAAGTCAAAGTATGTTTATTGTTTACTTTCAATGCCATCTCATCACATGAAAGCTTTTTTACTTAGAGAGCAGTCTTGCTGAGGGCATTCTTATGGACGGCATTCTTATGGAATGCGCCTTTATGGAGGGCATTCTTATGGAGGGCATTCTTATGGAGGGCAGCCTTACGGAGGGCAGCTTTATGGAGGGCATTTTTATGGAGGGCATTCTTATGGAATGCGGCTTTATGGAGGGCATTCTTATGGAGGGCATTCTTATGGAGGGCAGCTTTATGGAGGGCATTTTTATGGAGGGCATTCTTATGGAATGCGGCTTTATGGAGGGCATTCTTATGGAGGGCATTCTTATGGAGGGCAGCCTTACGGAGGGCAGCTTTATGGAGGGCATTTTTATGGAGGGCATTCTTATGGAATGCGGCTTTATGGAGGGCATTCTTATGGAGGGCATTCTTATGGAGGGCAGCCTTACGGAGGGCAGCTTTATGGAGGGCATTTTTATGGAGGGCATTCTTATGGAGGGCATTCTTATGGAATGCGGCTTTATGGAGGGCATTCTTATGGAGGGCAGCCTTACGGAGGGCAGCTTTATGGAGGGCATTTTTATGGAGGGCATTTTTATGAAGGGCATTCTTATGGAGGGCATTCTTATGGAATGCGGCTTTATGGAGGGCATTCTTATGGAGGGCAGCCTTACGGAGGGCAGCTTTATGGAGGGCATTTTTATGGAGGGCAGCCTTACGGAGGGCAGCTTTATGGAGGGCATTTTTATGAAGGGCATTCTTATGGAGGGCATTCTTATGGAATGCGGCTTTATGGAGGGCATTCTTATGGAGGGCAGCCTTACGGAGGGCAGCTTTATGGAGGGCATTTTTATGGAGGGCATTTTTATGAAGGGCATTCTTACGGAGGGCATTCTTATGGAATGCGGCTTTATTGAGGGCATTCTTATGGAGGGCAGCCTTACATAGGGCAGCTTTATGGAGGGCATTTTTATGGAGGGCAGCTTTATGGAGTGAATTTTTATGGAGGGCAGCTTTATGGAGGGCATTTTTATCTAGTGCACTTTTATGGAGGGCAGCTTTACGGAGGACAATCCTGTAGACAGAAATCTTATGGAGCAGAGGCTTCCAAACTTTTTGGACAAAGGACTTCTTAATTTTTTTCCTCGGCATAGCTCACAGGCCAAAGTATTTAAGAAATAAAGTTCATTAATTAAATTTTTAGCATAGTTTTAGCACACTTTAAAAATGCTCCGATAGACCCAAGTATTTATGGAATAAAATTAATTACTTAAAATTGAAGCAAAATAGCCACTTTGATAACGCTCTGATGGCATATCCTTCTCAAACCTGTCTTGGTCTGTGGAGCACAGTTTGGAGACGTCTGTTACGGACCATGACAGTCTTTAGTTCTGTCTCTATCTAATGAGATGGAGGTCTTGCTTGTGAAATCTAAGCTGTCTAGTAAGGAAATAATCGTATCGTATCGTAATCTCAAGACTTCTACAGCGCCCACAAAAGCCAAGTCGCGGGAACCAGCTTATTCACAGGCGCTCAATCAAAACAAAATCGATAGGCAGCGGGTCAAGTCCGGAGAGTCAGGCAGGCAGATAAATAAAATGGTAAGAAGGATTTGGTTGGCTGCATGTTTAAAAAATAAAAATGATAAGTATCGGTGTTGGTATAAATAATGCTTTGGAAAGCTGTGTTGTTTGTTGCATCAAATGCATTACTCGATTGTCATTAGCAAATGATGACTGAATCTGATTGTTTGTTTATACGAATGCGTTTTTTTATTCGCAGGGAAGTTCGAATGAACGATGAACCGAAACCTTTGAGACTGATTGACGACGACACTTTTCCAGACGTTCATCCACTCATCATTCCAAGCGGAAAAGGCATTTCCATTGGAGCACATTCCTTCGGGTTCATAATTTTTCCGGATGCAAGGGTAGCCGAGTGTGTTTAGCGTATCTTCACAAGAGTGGTTTAGTTAAATTATTTGGTCTTTTAGTTTCCATTGATTTGAGTAAATGTTGAAATTGTGTTTGGAATGGAAAGGTTAATTTCTAGGATATCACCTCCAGTTGGAGCCTTCTCAATTCAAAGGTGACTCTGTAATCTCCAGTTCCAGGTACTTGATTTGTGTCAGCTTTTAAGGGCTTTCTAAGGAGAACTGTACGTGTGTTGTGTGCTTCCAAATGCTTTGCTTATGAAGCCTGAAATCGCTTTTGTCATCGATGCAATTCTAGTCAGACCACCGCAAGACCCTGCTTTTATTCACCGACTGACCTCACAAAATGTCATCAGACATTTTCCCATTTTTTCACTTGACAATTTCATTTATTCATTTTGAGAATTTATATAGTACCTCTTCAAGAGATATATTCAGAGGCACTCATTTGTCATGGAGCTCTTTGATGACCCGGTTAATTATCACAATTATATAAATTTGTTTCTTATAATTCTTGCGGTTTGCGTTATGCTAATTGCCGCTTGAGGCGCTTCTTTTGAAGATGCTTTATGTGAAGCTGCAATTGCAGTTATCATCATGTGCCAATTTCTCGTTTTGATGTGTTTTTGCGTAAGAACATTTCTACGTGTTCTGCTGATGAACCCATCACATTTACATTTATATATTATGGACAAATGTTACTTTTGTAACATGATTACCAACGAAACTATTACCAGTACTTTATTACGCAATTATCATTTTATAGCACGTTAAAAGTTTACACAGGTCTGTTATAGCAATTCATTCATTCATTATATGCATTTATATAGCGCCTCTTCAAGGCAGCTACTCAGAGGCGCTCCCAACCTCAGCGCGGCCAAATAAAACTGTCTTAAGATGAAAGAGGAAAGTCTGAGAAGGATTTTTACGAAGAGAGCGGAGGATCAGAGGAAGACCATTCCAGGTAGAGGGTCCTACCACCGAGAAAGCACGGTTCTGCATAGTGGAAGTACGAGCAAAAGGGACTGATAATGGGATATTACCTCGACTCTAAATCACATTTATAATTATTTTGGTCAAACCAGAAACCTCTGTACACTGAGTGTGGTTATTATGATGTTGCACTAGACATTTCATTTTCATTTGCGTATTTCATATCCTGTCTCCTTTTTAAGAACTACCATTGACACTGTTCAAGTGTACAATTTGTACATATTTGCTCCGAGAACCTCAACCCATTTAATTTTGTAAACGTTGTGTCTATGTCAGCCTATTGTTGTTGTGTGAATGAGTATTGTTGTATTTTATGTGCTACAGGGTGAACTAATTAACGTGAAGTTGTTGAGAGGCTTGCATTATTAGACAGCACGTAACCCAGACTGAGTGTAAAACGAGAGATTTCAGTATTTACGATATCCTCGTTCATTAACCAATACAGTGCAAGTCTTGTCAATAACTTTGAGCAGAAAGCTCATTTACACATGAAAAGCTCATTAATTTTTTCAAACTATGCCTGTTGCAGCACGATTATCTTTGTCGAATCAATTTTGTGACCTAAGTTATCATGTGCCTCTGTTTACACCACGTGCATCCAACAGCTTCTGTGCATTTGTTTCACAGCCAGACAACAATTACCTGCTGTTCTTCTTTGAGTTGTACTATTAATGGTTTTTGCATTCAATTGCCTTCCTTTACTTGGCTGCTTAAAGACACATAATTATGAGATCTTGAACATGATAGCTGGTCATTCCTTCATCACGTACTACCACAATGCAATTTGAACTCTTTGCTATGCTTGGCTCCTCATCCTGTAAAAGGTTTCCAGGCAGTCTGCACAATTAACATCTCCTTTCCATGCGGATATATTAATTTTCAGAGGCCTAATATTATCGGTTAAAGACCATTTTATGTTTGATTGTCTTCTTGTGTAGCCAGGTCAGAATTATATATTATTGTGCCTATTTATGTACTGCATGTTTACCGATGTAACATTACAATTACTGATATAATTTTCAGTTTGTTATCCTACGCAATCATCTCAAGAAAGCTACCTTAAGTATGGAACCAACTTATTAAAATATTTGTTTAAAGACCGTTTTCTTTCCATTCTTTCACGTCACATTGTTTGCACTACAGACATCTAGTGTATTGTTATGCTGTATAATTGGATAGTCTGAAGATTGTTATGCTGTATAATTGGATACATAGTCTGAAGATGTCACGGTCTAATGTGGCTGCAACCAAATTACATTCATTGCAGACTTCTAGTGTCTGATGTTCACATTACCTGTGACACCGCCACAAAGCTATCGCAAATGCATGTGTGCCAGTGACTTACACGACTTTAATTACTTCATTCATGTATTTCTATAGCGCCTCTTCAAGGGGACTACTCAGAAGCGCTCCTGACTCTAGCACCAGGCCCGGCCCTACGATTTGCGGGGCCCAAGGCAGCAAGTGAAAAACGGACCCTTAAGCAAAATTTGCGGAATTGACTTTCTATCAATAGCCTACCGTTCTGAATAATATCATATTATGTAGGCCTATAAAAATAACGCAAATCGAAATAAAATTGACCAATGGATATAAAATGCAAATCAAACTCCTAACACTAGCAGTTACTATAATATGAAGGCAATAAAATAAGTAGGCTATATGTTTCATTTTCCTCATTTGAATAGGCCTATTTGACATCTGAAAGGGGATGCCAATAATTAAAATATTTAAACGATCTTCTAATTGAAAGCTTGTTGGTCACTATATAGACAATGTCTTGGGGACTATCTCATAAATTTTCTATTCACAAGCAACTCTTACGAATTTTGATGGATGAAAAATTTGCAATAGGCCTAGGTTCTGATCGATAGCAATATCATTCTACGTTGACAAATTTGCAAGGCCCAAATCAGTTAGCCATTCTTGAAACATCGTTAATCGCATGCAGGTTTAGATAAATTTTAGTCATTTATTTTCTTTTGGATTCCCACTTTCAGATTTTTTTTACCACAATAGTGAAAAGAATTTAGCGGCACATCCTTTCAATTAATTACAGTCCAGATAAAGGGAGAAATAATGGAAAAGTCAAATTTGGTCCTTTCAATTGTATTGTATTGTAGGCCATTAGGCCTATATTTATAAATTTGTAACGCACCTCTCCCAGTGCACACCAACTCATGGCCCTCCCACACCAGAAAGACGCATTTTAAGATAGCCTACCATGCAGTTAGTAGCGAATAACGACGTGTCAATTGAGAGGACCAATGAAGGCCAATGAGTTTCTCTCAAGCATTAATCATATACGCTCAACATTTAGGCACCATTAATAAAAGAGTGTCAGACACTAATAATAGTGGGTTCTTTAAAATTTAACATATTTGGAACATAAGTTTTTGACCTAAGGAGACCTTAAAAATTTCTCAGTTTGAAAGTCAAGTTATCAGAAAGATTTATGCTAGATCGCTTATCACGTCAAATCACGAATTTTTATTTAAAATATTGAGAAGACAGTCTAGAGAATAATTTATATCAGGCTATATGAAACATATAACCTAGCTGCCAAAAATTCATACTGCAAATTTTTTTCCCATTCATACAGTAGCGACTCCCTTTATCTGATTGAATAGCATATTGTTGCTAAGCAAGTAAGCGACTAACGCATCGTAAATCTTATCAACATTGTCACAGTAAAAAATTGTCGGCAACGCGGGGCCTCTGAAGCGCGGGCCCAAGGCGGCTGCCTCGTTCGCCTTGCCCAAAGGCCGGGCCTGTCTAGCACAGCAAACAAGCAGTTTTTAACTAGAATAAAAAATGCTTCAGTACGAGCTCCAGAAAGAAGACGTGGCTCACGTCCATTCAAAGTCTTAAGTCTTTCTCTCATTGAATGTCGTCTCACTGGGTTTATTGGAGTGATGTCTAGAGTTGCATCTATGCACTGCATCAAGTGGAACTGACGCTGGTCCTGTAAAACGTGGCATAACTGATCCATCTACTTCTTACTTGTGGCTGTTGTCTCTATGCATCTCGCTATTTCTCTAGATCCTTTCAACAACCTCACAATTCCAGGCCTGGTGTATGAAGAAGTCTGCAATTCAAATGTTGATGTCCAAATCGTTATACCAGGTCTGCTCATGTGTTTCTGCGCAAAAGAACATTTCTATGTACGTTCTCTTGATGAATCCACCACATTTACCAAACATTTTATATAATATATATAATATATTATATATATAATATATATGGACTTTGTTACTAAAATTGTAACATAATAATTTCCAACAAGACTGTTGCTTTATAGAGAAGCCTTTTATTTCACAGTAGTCATTTGTAACATCTGTGACATGTGACAAAATACGTTGTTTACTGCTGACACGTTGCATTTTATAACATTTCGAAAATTTACACACGTTTCTTTATTGCAAACACTCGGTAACCAATTATCTAAATAGTAATCCCAGTTATCATTGTTTTGTCAAGATTTAATTACTGTTCTTATCATTTACTTCATCGTAATTCGATTTATAGATCTTGCTTAAAACCTTTTAAAATTTTTATTTAAAGTCATTCTTTTCTGTCAGTAATTCCTTATCAAGTCTTTGGCAAAAACTAAGATAAACCAAAATCCATTGAGTTTATTAGAACGATATATATTTAAATATATACACTTTAAATTTAATCCAAATAAAATGGTTTGCAGTTTATGTACACGTCACATTTAGGTGAAACCCCGACATCACCAAAAGATGAAAGTCTACGACAGTTACACAAGTAAAACACAATCAGTAGCAGAAAATATATTTGCAACGCACACCAGCTTCTAATATTTACACTTTGTACAGCAGGCAATTTTGGTAGTCACGGTACGTAAAACCTGAAACTCGGTTTATTTTTCAAGCGTTTTCAATTTAAACGTGATTGCAATCCAGTTGATCTGGATAATTCAGTGAATGAATGAATGGTCAACACAACAATGAATCTCATCTCATATATTAATGAATTATTATTTTTAATATCTACAAGGTTAAGACAGAAATGCGTCTGGTTAAAGTCGAAATGGCTTCTGTTATTATTACCAAATTGTTTTTAGTTAATTCTGTACATTTGCATGTTTCAGGTATTAGGTACAATTATTATAAACTTTGTTGTTGACTTGGTGTTAGTCATGACATCCACCACATTTACATTATATTTGGACTTTGTTACTTTTGCAACATGATTACGAACAAAACTATTACTTTACAGTGTTATTCATTTGTAAACTGCGACATGTAACAAAATAGGTTATTACCGATACATTGCATTTTTGTTTCAAACTATTTTATGCAATTGGGCAAGACAATGTATTCCTTTGGGTTCCCATTGTCACTGAATCATAACGTGTTGCTTTCATGATGTTGTACAATAAAGTTGTTGAATTGAATAAAATTGAGTTTGTGTTTCTAGCACACACAACGTCTTGCTCACTTATGCAGCCATTATTTCAACTCCAGAAAGATTTAGGTTTCGTTGTTTATGTCGGCCCTAAACCAAAGTAATTAAAAAATTACATGCTTCACGTGTTTTCTGTATATAGCTATGAAAAAGTTTGTAAGTATTAACACAAAATGTACACACATTACTGCTCCAATACATTACGTAATGTCAGACAAAAACCTGTGAAATAAATAGCAGACGAAAGAAAACAAGCGTTGTTGACATCAGAGATGGAAGCGAAAACGAATTCCAGTCAAACACAAATTAATTATCTTTTCCAAAAAGATGTTTTAGTCGTTTTTATTCGCAGAATCCAACTCGCTTCCTTGCGAATCAGATCTGATAAATGAACGGAGCGATTATTAATCTCGCGTGTTTTCATATTCAATCTTCTGAACCAGAATTCCTGCCTCCATAAAAGTTCATCTCAACAAAGACGCTTACGTAGACATGGACAACAAAGACATCAAACATTCTGAATTCACAGTTAAGCTCTCGTAAAATACATCAAATTCTAACCAGCGCTTCTTTTGCTGTTCTGAGATGCTGGAAAACACCTTCCCTGGCAGCCATAGTCATATGGCCTGTAACAAAGACGCAGCAGCTATGGGGCAAGTGAATTTGGCAGTATATCAATCAAAGACTACACTTGTAACATGTCAATGTCCACAACATAACCAGCTATGCAAAGACACATAAGTAACAAAGCACAGTGGAACAAACATATAAAAATAATCCATTGTTTTTTGCAACAATGCAGCAATCAATGTTTTCATCATGTCTACCCATGCGTGACGTCATCTCTACCCATGCATGACGTCATGTCTACCCATGTGCGACATCATGTCTCATGACGTCATGTCCACCGATGCGTGACGTCATGTCCACCGATGCGTGACGTCATGTCTACCCATGCGTGACGTCTTCCTGTACAACTGACGACATGACACAAAGATAATTATGATGACTGACTAAAAGACGTTGTTGCAGAACATTTATTTACCAACAAAATATTTCTGAATAAATAAATAAAAGTGCAAAAATACATCTTACTAATTTTTGCAATAAGGCACATCATTGCTCCAAGTTATATTTCTACTCATTTAAAATTCAGATGCTTAAAGCGATATTTTTCATTTCATCCATTGAAGCAGCTAATTCACGGATATGAACAAATTGCCAAAAGAAGCCGATAAATAAGTTAAACTGGCAAGAAAAGTCAACTCAACCAGGGTTTAAGATACGTACACAACTTATCTGCAAATAAGTTAAATTTCTGTAAGACGGTATTAGTTAATGCATTGGCAATGAACCAGCACAATTGAAAACAAATCTTAACATAACAAAACTGAAACAGTACGTTACACAACAAAAAACGTTTCCCATATTCTGTACAGCCTTGAATTCGTTAATTGGCGAAAAATTTCTGTAAAACGTTTCGCAACTGAACAGTGAACACCGTATGAGAGGTATTTTCAATCGATGGCGTACACAAATGTTGTCCAGTGTGCACACAGAAAATAATACAGAATACGCTGCTTTGCTCTTAACTTAACCAATGCCACGACTATTTCATGTATTTATGCGTGTATGCTGCGACCCTGTTCGTCCGTTCAATATGATGATGTTTCTGAAGACAAGGTTCTTCCAGCTGACTGGACTTCCCAACTCATCACTTATAAATTAAGGATTTGCCGAATCCAGTCTATCGTGAACTACTGACTGACACCCTGCACATCAAACACCAATGCTATGAGACTTACCGAGGGATTGTACTATGCACCTCTATATAGTCATTCTGCAGAGGTACTATATAAATGTAGAGATACGACTATTGGTCCACTCCACCAATATAATAGAAACAAGATAATTGGCAGCAGATAGCACCTGGAATCTAAGACTCTCTTCTCTACATGTAATAACAAAATAAATCTAGATTTTTAAAAGCAAGCATCAAGGTCCATCACTCATTTGTCATTCAATGAATGCAGCACAAACACAAACTCGAAGAAATGTATTACATCAGTCATTAGATCCAAGCATCCTTAACTCACATTTGACTATGAGATTATCAGTATGCGTCATGGCAGCAATTGCCAATTCATGCAGCTACTCCTTGATTCCACGCTTCATTGAATTGCTAAACAAATTTCAACCCATAATTTAATCACTGAAAACAAAAATAAATCAGAGAAAGTAGGATAACACTTCATTGACATCATTTGATCCTCAGATGTGGTTCTTGCGTTGGATGGAATCTCTGGTTTAAATGCAAACAAAGTGACCACAATTCAACATCACATCAACTTCATGTGAGGCAACTTAAAACTGTCACCATTCACTCGATGCATTATGTATGTTTCTACCATGACACTGCATGCCAGAATGAAGATAGAAATTCATTCATTCATTCATTCATTCATTCAAGTATTTATATAGCGCCTCTTCAAGAAATTGGTCAATAAAGGAAAATTCTTATCTTAATTAATAACAAATATATCGGGTATAACCCGGTTTATTTACGTCTGGGTCAAGGGTATGGTCAAGGGACAGCATCTGTCAGCCTCATGTATGTTATGTTCGAAAATAATATAATTAAGATTCCATTACATCTGCAAAGAATAAACAAGATAGTAGCAGCAATAATTATTGCAATAAATGAGTGTAATTAATATTCATTATATCTGAATATTCATGATATTTGAATATTCATGATATTTGTATCAATGCAAATTACAGGCTAACTGCAAATTTTTCGCTCCACTTTGACCAAACGAAAAATCAAGAAGTATAATTTCCTAAATTCTTTTAAGCTTTCAGCAAACACCCATGCCTCATAATTTCCTAGAAAACTGTCTCATCTTCATTGCAGCCATACAGCTGGAATTCCAATCAACTACTCATGGCTACAAGAGTAGCCACGTGGCTGCAACACTTTCCGTGATCTTTCCATCGTTTAATCGCACCATGAAGCTCAGACTTTCTGTTCCGCAATGGGAGTGTCCGACGCATTTTCCCTCAGCATTGGATCAGTCGCTTTTGGTTCCACGTCCGCTTCGCTTTCCAGAGTGACATGACCGTTCTTTGGATTGTAGATGTTTCCGTTGGATGTCTTCTTGTCCTCTATGACCTCCATTTCCAGCTCCTGTCTGTCCATCGCCCACGGCTGGAGCTGTCCGGACGCGAGGACGCAATACATGATGGCACCAAAGACGTAGACACCAGCAGCAATGAAAAAGACGATCTGCCACGACTCACGCGTTTGCTATACACAAAATCAACAGGATTGGAATTCAAATGAATATATACTATAAGCACAATATTCATTCATTCATGACTCACGCGTTTGCTATACACAAAATCAACAGGATTGGAATTCAAATGAATATATACTATAAGCACAATATTCATTCATTCATGACTCACGCGTTTGCTATACACAAAATCAACAGGATTGGAATTCAAATGAATATATACTATAAGCACAATATTCATTCATTCATGACTCACGCGTTTGCTAAACACAAAATCAACAGGATTGGAATTCAAATGAATATATACTATAAGCACAATATTCATTCATTCATGACTCACGCGTTTGCTAAACACAAAATCAACAGGATTGGAATTCAAATGAATATATACTATAAGCACAATATTCATTCATTCATGACTCACGCGTTTGCTAAACACAAAATCAACAGAATTGGAATTCAAATGAATATATACTATAAGCACAATATTCATTCATTCATGACTCACGCGTTTGCTAAACACAAAATCAACAGGATTGGAATTCAAATGAATATATACTATAAGCACAATATTCATTCATTCATGACTCACGCGTTTGCTAAACACAAAATCAACAGAATTGGAATTCAAATGAATATATACTATAAGCACAATATTCATTCATTCATGACTCACGCGTTTGCTAAACACAAAATCAACAGAATTGGAAATATTCAAATGAATATATACTATAAGCACAATTTATTCATCTCTTTTGCAGCAGATTTAATTCGAAACTCATACGAAGCCCAGATCATCTGTTCTAAAGAGAAGACCCAGATCCATCAACTCCTCTCATTAAGCCTCTGTAATTGAACTGTCTTACCTACCATTAATTATGAAACCTTGGTAGTGGGTTTAGCTGCAATTTGTGCCTTTGTTGCTGCTCACGAAATATATGAAAGCAATTGAGAGCAAATGTTGATTTCTGCATATGTAGTGAAAGTTAGTGATATACAGTGCATCATTTTGATTTGTGTTAAATTAATAGGAATGCTTCGTTGATCTCGTGTTTCATGTAAATTATAAGAATCTATCATAGAATGTCTGTCCTTCTTAGTCACTGTATGTACACCAAAATGCGGATAGCAATTGATCTATTAAAGAATATTCTTGTCTTATTATAAATAGAACATGCAACCAATCAGAACAGTCTATTTTGTGTGCATGTATATATTTAAAAAATATTGATAATACAGTCAGTTGGACTCAAATCTTTTAACAAGTAACAACTCACATGAACTGTGAACAATCTAACATGGGTGGAGGTGGCTTACACTACCTAACCTCAACTCTCATGTCCAGCAGCAGTTCCTGCTACACAGCCACAGGTCAAACCTTCGAGTGATGTTAGAAAAAGAGACAAAAAAACTTTAGCAACAGGAAGCAGTTGCTTACCGGTCTCGTGACAACTGACGCAACATATGGCGCAATGAATCCAGCGCTTGCAGACAATCCGTTCGCAATTCCCATCAGGGTTCCAGCGTAGCGAGGCGCAATGTCCATGTGGTTAACGAAATATCCACTGAATACAAATCCGCTGACTGTGACGGCCAACACAAGGATGGCAACGGCCAGACCGGTTTGTGTACAGTCGATGAAACTGAGGCCAATGAGGCAGACGGCTGGTCCAACCAACCCTGCACATCATGAACAGAAATGCATCAGAATGCAGGAACGTGAATTAAATTAAATCTCATTCATTTATGTAATTATTTATTAATTAATTTGATATAGCACTCCTTCAACGCTTTCTACTCAGGAGCACTCCCAATCCAACCCTGGTTGAATGGGACAGTTTTAAGATCAGTGAGACATGAGACCGATAGGTATTTAATGAAGAGTAGTAGGGAGACCATTCCAGGCCTTGATCCTAAGATTATAATGGAGTAGATTTGATTATATTCAGATGAGACTTACACTGTAAAAAATCTAAATAATCTAGCTAAAGATGACTGGTATATAGTGAGCTATCTCAAATCAGACACATGAACAATTTATGTGAGAGACAAGAGCGACAAGATATCAACTTGCAATTCAGATATCACCATCTTTTTAGAGATGAGAAACAAAATGACCAAGTTGTAGAATGACTCCACCATTGGTTGTGCTTTGGAAGTGCCAGTCCCAAGTCTGGACAAAAGAGGAGGGTGACACTAAAGATCTTTCTTATCACATAATGTCGTAAAACTGAAACTACAGTAGAATAATATGGGATAACAGAAAAAAAGTTCTTAAACAGAAAAAGATACAGAGATTTCTGTATCATTTTTACAGATGGACATCTCCCTGTGTAGTGAATAGGTGTAAAAAAATTACCGATAGTGTTGAAGAGTTTCCTGACGTGTATCGTGGAAAGAACTCCCGTAGAACGCAGTTTATCTGCGATCGCTGGCGAAATATTCATGATTGCCCACAGACCAAGGAATGGCAATGCGGAATAAAGACCATTCTAAAGAAAAAACACCAGATTTAGAGTAAATTCAAAGACCAATCTAAACACATGCACACAAATTCAAACTAAGTTGAAAGACCACTTTAAAAAAAATTGTGACATTTTAAAGATTCTAAAGAAAACATAAATTTATAGTAAATCTACAAGGCCATTCTAAAGATAGGAAAAAAAAGAGTTCTGGATACATAAACTTTTTAGTGCATTTGAAACGAAAAAACCTTTTGTGATTCGTTCAGACGCTTCGTCCCCACTTCGACTTTTATGGATGGATGCATTAAACAGCGACCCAGCTCATTGTTAGAGCGTCACAATGAACTATGAACTATATATATATATATATATATATATATACATAAAGCTCAGATACAATGTCTGTCGCCAATTGTAAACACAGCAATAAACTCTGTACGTAGGAGCTCTAAATTAAAGTGCGACGTCAGACACACCACCCCACCATGGACGATTGGAGGAGGGTTGGTTCCCTGATAAGCGGCTAAGAAACCAGAACTGCACAGCAAAGTACTTAGAATGAGAAATACTTACAGACTGGATGTCAAAGTTGAGGACTTCACGATAGAAGGTCGGGATGTTGGTGAGGTACGTGTAGAGACCCCAGTCAGTGCAGAAGTTGGCGATGATCAGAGCCCAGACTGGACCCGACATCATGAACTTTGCCCATGGCATCTGACACAACTGCAGAAGACAACAAAAATCACAAGTGAAGCAACAGGAACAATGAAAGTAACAACAAAAGAACAATAAGTGAACGCTAATCACATCGAAGGCAAAAACAATTTACATTCATTCCTTCGAGCATTTATATAGCACCTCTTCAAGGAAACTACTCAGAGGTGCTCCCAACTCCAGCACGGCCAAAAAGTGCTTATAAATAAAATGTGCCAGAGCATGACCAGTGGACTCAAGATGGAGGCAATACCATCAGGCCGATCACACAAAAACACGGCTTTGCATGATGGAGGCAAACAGGAGTCCTCAGAGCACACCCCTTTCCCACTTCACATGTCATACAAATTTTGATCAACCTTTTTGATGACAAGGTAAGGACATCAAGGTTCATTTAATTTTCCAAATACATAGGAATCCATTGTAGAGTTGAAAACACTGATCCAACATTAACAAGATTCAACAGCCATTCTATCCTTAAAGAAACTCCATTCTATCCTTAAAGAAACTCCATTCTATCCTATCTGGCTGCCTCTGCTGGCCTTTTTAAAAATCTTGATCTGCTAACGGTTTATGACTTATTTAAACTCCAACTGGCAGTATTTATGTACCGTCATCAGAATCAGTTACTGCCTAGTCTATTCAGGGACTATTTTATTACTAACGCTTCTATCCACAACTATAACACCAGATCACGTTTCAACATACATCATAATGCATGCAATACTAACACTAAACAACACACTGTCAGATTCTCAGGCCCCAAACTTTGGAACTCAATTGATCCAAACACTCGCTCCATTAATTCTCTTAATTCCTTTAAGTTGGCATTTAAAAAACATTTGCTTAAAACAGCTGACTCTATGTAGATTCTACTTAAGTTACCTACCTAACATGTGACATAGCCATCGATTCTTCCTACCTTTTATTGCTATTATTGCTTGTTTCTAATGATGTGGGGACGACTAGATAAGCGTTAGCTTCTTCTCTCCACGAGTCGATTCTCTTTGCTACACTGCTCTATTATCTACTGCCCTATGCATAACTTAATCTTTTATGTTTATTTCCTCGTTTCATTCAATGTACTAAGATACTAAAGCATTGTGATAATAGTATGTTTATACTGAATCGATTCAATAAATTTTGATTTGATTTGATTTGATAAAGAAACTCCATTCTATCCTTAAAGAAACTCCATTCTATCCTTAAAGAAACTCCATTCTATCCTTAAAGAAACTCCATTCTATCCTTAAAGAAACTCCATTCTATCCTTAAAGAAACTCCATTCTATCCTTAAAGAAACTCCATTCTATCCTTAAAGAAACTCCATTCTATCCTTAAAGAAACTCCATTCTATCCTTAAAGAAACTCCATTCTATCCTTAAAGAAACTCCATTCTATCCTTAAAGAAACTCCATTCTATCCTTAAAGAAACTCCATTCTATCCTTAAAGAAACTCCATTCTATCCTTAAAGAAACTCCATTCTATCCTTAAAGAAACTGGAAATGCCGCCAATCAGAGAAGTGGAATCAAGTATTAATGTAGTATTCGTATTTGTCAGTTGGGTCTTTGTCACGTTACAGTAACATTCTAAAAATGCTCTATATTATTGTTCAAGCAGCATTGAAAAACGGTTGGATGGCCATGGCTCCGTATAACCAAGGTGAAGGGTGAAAGTGGTTAAGAGACGACAGACGTACGTTGGTCTTGACGTCCGTTGTTCCTTCCGCTCGTAGGCTGTTGACGATGTAATCTCTCTCCTCCTTTGAGATGCGAGGATGCGTCGATGGAGTGTTGCTTGTCATCAGAATCCAGATGAGGATGCAGACGGTCGTCGTGATTCCTACGAGAGAAAAAAGACACGATTAAAAAACTTATCACATGAATCATCACATGAATCACCACATGAATCACCACATCAATCATCACATGAATCATCCATCACATGAATCACCACATGACTCGTCACATGAATCATCGCATGAATCATCACATGAATCATCGCATGAATCACCACATGAATCATCACATGAATCATCGCATGAGTCATCGCATGAGTCATCACATGAATCATCATATGAATCACCACATGAATCATCGCATGAATCGTCACATGAATCATCACATGAATAGCAATGCTTCACGTCTGCTACATTTATATTTTCCTAATTCACGTTCAATCAAATGCCAGCAACTGCAAAGTAAACCCGAAGAAAAGCGCCATCAATGACGGACAGATGTGGGTGCAATGTGCTGGCACCTTCATCTTCATTTTCTTCATCACAGCATATGAGAGCATATGGCCAATCCTCTCCCTTGCCATCTCATCTTCACACCAACAACACTGTACTACGGTCAGTGTTAGACTCACAAAAGCTGCATTGTCTGGCGGATGAGGGTTGAGTTGAGATCTCTGCTGCAAGGGTGGGAACTGAACCATAGCATCCCATTTAAACAGTCCAGCACCCTACCACCACTGTCCACCAGCCACAATCTATCATGCACCACAAAGTAAATAATAGAAAAAGTCAATCTTGAAAATCAATGGCATCACGATAAGTGTGCACTGTGCACTGCGAGAGGCTCTTCATAGATCTATAGACACTATCAAATATATAAGTGCTATATAAGTGCTCTGCCAAGCAGATTAATGTGCCTAATATTAATCAGAGCAATTCTGATCAAATACCAATATGTTGGGTAAAGTCACGTATACATTAAATGCAAATCTACTTTTATTTTCCACCATTCAACATGGCAATTGGATGCTTGAAGACCTGTATGTATAATTGTATATGGGTTGTTTCTGCTTTCCAATCTCATTATGAGCCCTGTTTCATATTCAAAGCCCTTTCCAATTAACTTTAACTATGATAGTCGCAGCAATCATTGTGACTAATCAGAAAAATAAATGCTCACAAATGTTTTATGTGTCATATAAAACATCAATATATATATAATATATATATTATATTATATATAACAGCTTCCATTTACATTTTTTATTCAATTAATGAAATGAAATTTGAAGCAGATAAACTCAAAATAAAAGTTGATCAATCTCAGCCTGCATCATTACAGTAAGTAACAACAGCTAGAGCAGATGATGGGGGAGAAATATTCACTCATTCTCCCTTGAACATTGTTCTCCTTTCCCCTGCTCCTTCTATATCTCTGTCCATGCTCTCCTCAGTCTTCTTCCTCTTCCACATTCATTCTCTTCCTTCCTCCATCCCTCTTTCCACCATTGTTTTTACCCAATTTTACTCTGATAAAATCATCTAATATTTATTGACAATTGCTCCTGAAGCATCATCAAGCACTCAGTCATTTCTACAAGTCTGCACGTAACAGTAACTGCAGACATAACGAACGAATAATGAACACAAATTGATCAGAAATATTACACACAAGTTCTGCACTGTAAACAAACTAGAAAAGATAAAACTGTGTACTGTGTCTGGTTTCCCAGTTTGTTATTTGCACAATTCGTCACTGACTGACACGAAGGTCTATGAAGGAAAGTGACGTTGGTGGGTTTTGGGTGATGACGGCAAACACTCTGCATGCATAAAAACTGCACAGATGTGGGATTGCTTCCTGCCACCCTCCCTAAAGATCCACTCAACCTTCCAAAAGGCAGATGGTGTTGGTAAATTGAGCAGTATAGGACGTGAACAATGCCTTGCATGTCTGCCGACGTTAAATTCAACGTCTGTAATAACTTGTTGTCATCCGTTCATCTACCCGTTTGAAACTAAAAACCGATGATCACATATATTTAAATATATTTGTGTATATATATATATATATTTGTGTATAAACAGATACGTATGCAAAACAATCAAATAGGAAACGAAAACAGATGATATATAATTGCAAATGCATATAACATGAACTGCACTTGCAGTTTCTTTCACTCTACCAAACAACAGATGACTGTGCAAAATGGAAGACAAAGTTCACACAGAGCTGCACCATAATCAGCAATTATGTTTCTGAAAACCATGTTCCAGATGAACTCCCCAACAGAAGACAGCAGACACAACATCATCTGTTGAACGACTTATAGTGTCAGCCTCACTTTCCTTCACGAATGTCAGTCAATCAACAACCGTTCCTTCAAATCCTCATCTTTGCTTTCAAGTCGTAAATCATTTTGAATTGGTGCTATATAAATGTGAACATACGATTACGATTACAAGCAGACGACATAGAAGAGCAAGATGAGAAAAAAGATGAGATTGATACGAACCAAAGACGTAGAAAACGGAAGCCCAGCCTTCATCGAATCCGTACTGGCAGAGAATTCCAGAGACGGGAAGAGCAATCACGTTGCCCATCATGCTGCCTGGAAGAACAGAATTTCAATGAAAATTAAAGACATTCATTGAAATTGATGTGCATAGATCAGACTGCTATGAGAAATGGTCAATATACTTATTACACATTTATGTAGGTAGATCATTTTTAAGTAGGCTCAATTTGCTTACATTACCAAGAACTCCACTCAACTTCAGCTTAGATATTACTATTATTATTTTTATTATTATTACTCCAAAGTTCACCAACAGCCTATGACTACAATGGCTGCTGATGTCTTTAAAGATACACTTAGTACTTAGTCATTCCCCTGCATGTCTGCACTTCCTTCACTCATCTCTGTCCAATGCCAGTTCTTCAGCTTCCTCCAATGACATCTCCAGAATTCTCGTGTCATCTTAAATGTATTTCAGTTCATTTCATTCATAGTATTTTTTACATATATTTTCAGTCTTTCATCCATTCTTTAATTCATATCGGGGAGGCTGATCGAGTGACAATTCTTCAATTTCCTTTCTGTCTTTCAGTAATTTTCCTTCATCAGTCAAGTTGATTAATTGATCCAAAAATTCGTACAGAGAATCCCTCAATAACATTTGTTCTATGATACTTCTAAAAGTTGCCAAGAAGCCTTTTCTTGTGGCTAATAAAAGCTCTTCTGTTGCCTCAAGGACTCTTCAGTATTCATGTTAGCCATCATCTATAGGCTCTTTCATAGTCACCATATGCTTTTTCTCATGGTGTTTATGGGCCCTTTGTGTGCGTGTGTGTGAATATAAAATAAAATATAAATTCAGCTTACAGTCTTATTTAATTACATAAAATGTATACAAAAATATAATCTTAAATATACTGAGTGAAATAGATGTATATTTATTTATCCGCATCAATGCACTACAAGCAGGGCAAAAGCAGGACATGACACTGATTACAATGAGTTGTCTCATCAACCCAATGCTATTGCCTTTAACCCTCGCCTTTCTTACACTGTAACCTGTCCTTCCTTATTCCTATTCGCCTTTGTCGCATATCTTCTTCCTCACAATTGACACGAGACCCCAAACCCTTCCTTTTCCCCATTTTTCATCCTACTCTCTTTCCACCATCAATAGAATCCACAAACTCAACGAGCACATAAGACCCATCTTAAAACGCTCAATGAGTTTCCCATGCATTTGTGTGTGAGAGTCCATCTTAATAGGGAAGATATTAAGGATGTTGCACTTATTTTGTGTTACAATTTAACCATTAAATACATGTTTAAATTGTTTATATAAAAAACGCATTGGCTACTGACCTGCATACGTAATACCACAGAGCTTTGACCGCTCCATAGGTGGCGCCCATTGTCCCAACATTGCATGCATTGCTGGGTAAAGAGCACCCTGATTGAAAAAACACACAACACATCCAACAAATCATTAAGTAATTCAGATATAAATATTATAACAATAATCAGATTAAATCATTTTTATTGTAACTTACCTCAGCTGCAAATGATGATAGTTGAGATTTAAGAAAACTTTGAAGAAACTAAGTTATAAGTTATGAAAAATCCAGAATGAAATACAATAGCACTGAATTGCGTGGGACGACGTTAAACAACAACGTAATACAAAGACTGATGAGGTCAAATAGAAACCTCATGACTAACAATCCTCTGGAAAATATAGAAATTATCACCATTTATTAATATCACCCGCATTGATCGTAACTATAATACTCTATATTAATTTTTATTACATATTATTAAGTACTAATTTTGCCATTCTAAAGAAAACAGACTCACAGACAATATTAGAGCAACTGTCGTATAAAATCATTATCGTAATAATTGATATTTTTACTATTATCATCATTTTCATGGTATTACTGCATCATAGCTAAGTCACTCTTTGATATTATATGGTTCTATTTAATATTATATGGTTTCATGTAAACTGCTGCTGAACTATTAACATAATTTAAAACAAGGACTCTCGACCGATTCGCTTACCGATCCGATTCCGCAGACAACTCGCAAGAAGATGAGAAGAATATAATTGACTCTGGCAGCAACAGGTGTCAGCAGGGTGGCCAGGGTGGACAGACCCAGTGACCCGACGAGAACCCACTTGCCCCCAAAACGTTCGGCCATCAGACCCCCTGGCACCTGCGATATGAGGTAGCCATAGAAGAAGGCACCAAGTATGTGACCTTGAATGTCCTTCTCCCAGGCAAACGGACCGTCCTAAAACAACATCACAAGTTATGGAGTCATCTGCTCGTTAATTCATCAACAACATTCATCAGACACTTTTATGCATGCGTCTAGTCGCTACATGAAGACTCTTTTTAAGTACGTCATAAAACTGTTGCATCTAGATCCACCAGTCTAAGTGGCTTAAAGTTCACTGAGAACATTCAACAGTTAGTGTACCAATAATTGTCAGGGCCACATCTGCAGTTAATTGAAGCACAGCTGCAACCAGAATTAATAAAACCGTTACAAAATCGTCATACAACAAAGCATCTTGATAAGAATGCAAATTTATAACTGATTTCAAAACTCAACAGAAATTTGTCAACAATCAGAATAATTTAATTCTTCTCATCCGATTAATTTCATCAATATTAGTAAAAACAGCTTTTGACGGAGTCCTGCAGTTCAGTTACCTGGAGCAAAAAAGACAAAATTTACCTTTAATTCATTCGTTGTGTTTCCCATATTCTGTAAGCATTGCTCTGGAATCTTTGAGACTCTTGATGAACTGGAGTTGTCTCCCGTCAACAATTGTCTCGCATCAGACATTTCAAGAACCGCCGTGTGGTTGACCATGCAGACAATGGCAACAGACATTCCAATACGTTGAGCGTAGAGATGGAAGAACATGAAGAAACCGATCAACGCGAGACCAAGACGAGCGGAACAGAGCAGACTGGTCGGCTTAATCTGACCGTCGTTCACTGAAAACAATTGCAATCAGGTCGTAAAGTACAATTGCAATCATCTCGTAAAGTACAATTGCAATCATCTCGTAAAGTACAATTGCAATCAGGTCGTAAAGTACAATTGCAATCAGGTCGTAAAGTACAATTGCAATCAGGCTGTAAAGTACAATTGCAATCAGGTCGTACCTAACAATTGCAATCAGGTCGTAAAGTACAATTGCAATCAGGTCATAACTAACAGAACTTGCAATCAGGTCATAATCATTATTATTATTCATAATTATTAAGACCCACGACCTAATCATAAATCATCAACTGATTACACAATTGATTACACACTCCGTTTCTATGGTTATGACACTCGTCACCACAACAACTAGACATTGACAAAGCCCACAACGTACTTCAAATCTCCCATGGATACTGTACTCCACATCCATCCATCCATCATCCTTCAATAACCAAGATATAGGTGGAACGTACATAAAGTGGGAGCCCCTCTCTGACTAATCAGTATATAACCAAATCAATTTCATTTTCACTAGAGAAACACTAAAGAAACACTACAGAAGCTTTCTCCAACTAATATCAGAAAGTTGCAGAACATTAATTACATATGGTCTAAAGTTGAAACTGAGCACTCTAATAAAACCGACCTTTTTCAACGTCGTATTTCATTTTCGTCATTTTTCAGAAGTTTACGGAGAACGAGACCAAAACTGAAACAAAACACAAACAATGAATTTACTTAAATTAATATGTATACATGTTAATTCAAATAAGACCCAAAACAATAAGTTACACTGTAACCAAATAACCATGCACCCACATGTGTTGCAATATCATGCAATACATCAGATGCTGACTGTGACAAAGAGGTGATTGTAGATCATCTCTTGACTCGTCAATTCCCCCTCCCCACCTGCTGATCAAAATCTTTTGACTGGCTGCATTGGAGCAGCATGACTATAATAATTCAATTATGATAATGACAACAGCGAAGTCATCATCATAATTCAATTCAAACTTGTTGATTGTTTATTCAAAGAGATCAACAGTAAAGTAAAAAAAAATGACAAAGAGTAACAGTGTGCAATGAGAATCAGAAGCTATATATATATTAACTCACAACTTCGCAAGTAAGTAAGGAGGAGATTGCTGAGAAAGGTTTACCCAGAAAGGGAGTGATCCCGCTTTGACCAGGCAACCACAGTACAGAAATTTTAATATATGACAATATATAATAATAAGATTATCATAATAATAACACTAATAATAATGAAGCTATCCATAAGCTGTGAACCTATATCGCCCAACATATTGATGAGAAAACCGTCCTGAGGACATAGACTGATTTTCCAGACCTATACCTTTGACCCAGTAAGTACTTCTCAGAATCTCGTGTTACTGCTGTCCTGGGTAAAATACTTTTAATTACAGGATCCATAGCAATAAACAACTTAAGAGACAAAAGTCCAGCTGCATCTGACGTCTGTCCATTCAGACAGCAAACTGTCTCCTATAAACGTTTATACAGCAGCTGTGAAGTGAAGATGACGTCAAGGGTCGTTCAGCTGATTGCACAGCTGCTGCAGCTGCTGCCACCACGTGGACCAGACGTGACGCCTACATTTCCAAAGGCCAAATGGCACGCCTACATTTGCACAGGTAAATGTCAATAACTCTAATGAACATTCGCCAATAATTGATGGAAAACAAGCAAGGAACCAGTCGTACAATTGAAGGGCTTATTTCCAAAACCCGTTAAGTCAACTTTTTGAAAAAATTGAGTTTTGGGCGCCAGCTGCAAGTATATATGGCAATGCATGTTCTCTGTAAAGTTGGGCGTCAAAATCGCTTAAGTCCCATATCTACAGCCTGGTAAAATTCGGTGTTGTTTCCAAAAGCGGTTAAGTCCTTCCTGGTTTGGTTTCCAAAACTTGTTAAGTCCTACAGCCAATGGCGCAACGGTTTGAGGTCACGTGATATTTACTTCGTTCATGGCCGAAAATATTTGGGAGGATGATTCCGAGCTTGTTTCTTTTGATTCAACCGAGAAAAAATTACGAATAGCGATCAAAAAATATTTCCATATCCCGAGTAATAAAAATTTTAAATTTCAATGCGATAACAACGAAAAATTTAAGACGGTTTATGTTCACTAAACTCATGACGTCATTATATTTGAGCTCAATCCTGACGTCACATCTGGCCGAAAGGCCCGAAACGCAGCTAAGTATGATCGCGGAGCAGGAAAATGATGTTATTGAAGTAAATAATTCCAATTTGGCTGCAAATAATTGGAATAAAGAAGTGCAGATTTCAAAAACTTCTTTTATCTAAGTGGGCCACAATGGTAGCAAAGAAAAATTTATGTAAAACGCACGTTGCGGTGATTGGTAATGACTTTTCATATAAAGTCGTTTTTCTCAGTTTTGTGTCGAGTGGACTTAACAGGTTTTGGAAATAAGCACTTCAATTATACACAGCAACCCACACAAATAGATTTTTGACATTAATAAACTGTGATAATTCATTAGTGCTTGCAATGTATATATCAAATGTGTGTTTTCTGACGATCATTTTTATTCAGTGACATGACATCAATTGACATGACTTCACAGCATTTACACACAAAATCCTCAAAGACAGTGATTGCCAAGGTGTACTAACAACACAGTTTACATAATTTACTCAAAATAAATAAACAAAAACAATTTAACGGCAGAATCATTGTTCGCGTAACTAAAAAGAATTGAAGTTGAATGAAATTCCAGCAGTAGACCACAGCAATCAAGTTACAGAATATTGTTTAAATAGTAGCACAATATATATATATATATATATAATCATTATTACAATAGGAATATAAACAATAACTAAATATGTAAGATATATAGACAGACAATGTCAGACATAACTACATGTGGAAAAATATCAGAGCAGAGAAATTCATTAATTCGATAAATCCTCCCTCTCTACAAAATATCAGAGTGCACAATTCTGAATCTGAAAAATTAGAAACATTACGAGCCATATTACGGTATATTAAGACACTGGACGAAGTGGGGTGTTAGTTTAGAGTGAAAAATGGTCTCGGAAAGAGTCTCAAAGATGAAGACACCCCAAAACAGTCACACGAAAATGTGAATGACAACAAAGATTCTGAGTAGCCAGTGAAGATATTCTGAAGATACTATTCAAAAGATATTATTCTGAAGATATTATTCTGTTGCTTCATAAACGAAATACACGTAACATATATTATACATATACACTATACAGCTACTACATCAAGTGAATTACGGGTTCTGCTTGACTGTAAACAAATACCTTGAGTCACAAATTACCATTAATAACCGAAAACCATCAGACAATAATGTTGCGTTAATTCTGTTGCTACGAACACATTTCTCAACCATGGCAAGAAATTCGACCACCAAAAAAGTCGATCAACAAGTTCTCAGAATGTTTATTCAACCTACTTCAGTAAATATTATCTTCAGCTGGTATTCACAAACCTGTGTCAAAACACGAGCAGCTCCTGATATATATCCTGATATCTACAGCTATATTCTCCTCCACGCAAGTGAAGAATCTACGATGGGACTAAATAGACTAGGCGGTCACCGACACGGTCACTTTAAAAGACAACATAAATCTGCCTTGTCATGCAGCACTGCTACCAAGTGCTGTATCAATGTGCTTTGTCACGCTGGTGAAACTCTGCTTTGTCATGCCTAGTCATTGTGAGGCCTGCCTGCAGCAAATGCCCCCCTAGCCCCCAAGGGCATGAGGGAACACCTAGGTCAGTGAACATCTAGGTCAGCTTCTGGCAGCCATGAAGATATGTGGACTACTTCTTCTGTCAATATGTTTCCAACTCTAGTCCAGATGGTTCATCATCAGTGTGTTCTGAAATCATAAGGCTATGCTATGCTGTCTGCTTCAGTCAGACATCTATTTGAATAAGGTCAGACACACAAGACTCCCTGGAACGAGATTCAACCAATGGAAAATCTTCAAGGTTCTGAAAACAACTGCTTTCGTTAGAATCAGCTTTCATGTACTGCATGGTTCCCCAATCCCAACAGAACTCTCTGATTGTAGGACTTAGACCAGTTAGAACCAAGAGAGACAAATCTGTAACTGTAATACATGTATGACTTTTAAATTAATATAGTTTCACCACTTACACCAAATCATCATCATGGTGCAAGGATGCAACTTTAGGCCCACCGAAAGTAACAGCAGATGAACTAATGTCCCAGTCAGGCGACAGGGTAGCTATACAAAGTTTACAATCTATACCTCTCTAAAAAACGCATATTTTAAAGTTAAAACTGAATAAAATCGTATTTACAAATATAAATATATAAATAGAAATAAATAGAAAATCAGACGATTGCACGACTCACACCCTTTCACTTTTATTGCTTCAATTTTTCTCTTTTTTAATGCTCTCACAAAGTCTATAAGATAGTCTAGGGCTGTGACTGCTCTGCTGGGGGTCAGGAGCACCATGAATAGATCTGTAGCCAGCCAAGAGGGCGCATTAGGTACTTGACTGAGGCCCTGACACTGTAACCAATTCAAGGATCGACAGAAAGATCTGCAACGCCTCAATGGTAGTCTAAGGCGAGTTCTCCATAAATCAGCGAGATAATTTATTTCTACGAAAACAAAGAACACACTCTGGACATCTCACTTATCATATGATTGGAAATCCAAAGGTGACAAACCATCTGACTCTTTCAACAACAGAAGTCAAGCAAATCAAGGCAAAACCTAGTTTGCCCTCGGATCAGCTTCACACAAGTGATAAGTAACCGGCTAATGATAAGCAGCTAATAACCGGACCCCAGGGTTCATACCCTTGAAACCACGTGGACTTAGAAACTTGCTTTGGCAATTCAAACCCCTCCAAAACAGAGTTCATCATTCTTGGACTTCCTGACCAAATCAAGAAAATCCCAGACCCTTCAATACACCTATCGACTAACTCTTCGTCTCTTACCTTTACTTCTGATGCTCCTGTCCGCAATCTTGGTGTAATGTTTGATTCGCATCTCTCCTTCTCTAACCACATCTCCAACCTATCGCGTTCCTGCTTCATGCACATCCGGGACCTCCGTCGCATCCGACCCATGCTCGATTTCAAAACTGCCTCTACCATTGCGACGTCCATCGTCCACTCAAAACTTGACTATTGCAACTCTCTGTTCTTAAGCCTTGACTCCTCACAACTTAAGCGCCTCCAACTCATTCAAAATTCTCTAGCTAGAGCCGTCACCAGAACACCCAGACATCATCACATCACCCCCATCCTCAAATCACTTCACTGGTTGAAAATCCCAGAGCGAATCCACTTCAAAGTTCTCTCCTTAACCTACAACTCCTTGCAATGCTCTAAGCCAAGTTATCTTCGCGAACTCTTCACCATCCAACCTACCCGTTCTACCCGATCATCCGCCTGCCTTACACTTTCTCGACCGCCGGTCACAAGTCATCTCAAGTTCTCCAACCGAGCCATATCCATCTCAGCACCACGCCTTTGGAATGAACTGCCTCCTGAATTCCGATCCTTTTCAGTCCATCCGCCATCATTACTAATCACACACCATCACCTTCCTCAGGCTCCTCTATCCATCACACCTCGGGCTTTTCATTCAAAACTCAAGACACTCCTTTTCACGAACTCTTACCCTGTCTCATCTGATCCTCCACCTTCCAATTCCCGGCCCAAACGACACCCGCCTTAATAGCTGTTCCGCCCCTCTGATCCTATGGAATTTCGACCCTGACCACCACGGACTACTCTCACGGACAACCCTTCTAACTCAACGCATTTGATCCTGATCTTATGGTAACTCGACCCGGACCACCACGGACTACTCTCACGGACAACCCTTCTAACTCAACGCAGCGCTCGTGAATAAGCTGGTGCCCCGCGCTTGGCTTTCGAGTGGCGCTTTAGAAATTTCGAGTTTACGATTACGATTACGATTCAATTTTGCCATAAATCTGAAAAATGGGGCAACACTGTTCAAACTCCACCCATCATGCCATAAATCTTCGCAGAGATCACACGCACACACACACACACACAAGCACAAGGTCAGTGAACAAAGAATGCAAAACACAGAACGATGTGCATTACCATAAAACATAAAACTGCTCTCATGCTAGCGTTAGGGATGTTCTGCTTCTCAGTTGGTAAAAATATGCTTGCAATTTGTGGACACGTCAACAAGAATAATCTTTAGTTCTTTAGACATTGGAGGGGTTATAATGGAAATGCATCAACGGTGAAACTTCTGTCCTAAAACCAGATCTGAAGTCATCTATTATTGATATCAAATATACAACACATCAGTCAATTATAGTTTTATGTGAAAACAGAGGGAGAGAATTTGAATAAATCAGAAGTCTTACATGTGAAGCATGACAACCGAGATTACCTGGCAGACTTTAAATGAGACAATTTATAGGCCATGAGATTGATTTTATTGCTCATTTGGTAGTCAAACAGACTAAATTTCATAGACCAGACCAGCAGACATTCATTCCTCAAATCCAATGCAGATCAGTTCAACTCAAGAGTGTAAGGTCCAGGAAACCGGTTTAAACCGGTTCAGCTTCAAGGGCGACAGGACTGATTTTCTGTGTGAAGACATGATCTCAGAGCCCGGGACACACACGATGACGTTAGAATGTACACAAAAAACACAACCTGTGTCACCTGTTTTATATCAGTGCATAGTAAATAGACAGAACTCTACAGAGGCAATAACATTCTTGACAGGCTTCCTAAGTTCAATCTATTTTTACGCAAATTCGTTCAGCATTGTTTCAACGAAATGTCGAGGTTAATCTATCTGGCCTTCATTCGTGAATCCATTGATCCAACTACCTGCATTGATTTATCTAACCCAGCGTTTCCCAAAGTGGGTTCCGCGGAACCCAAGGGTTCCGCGGGGCGAGCGCAGGGGTTCCGCGAAAAGTTGTAAAATAATCGAAATATTTGTGCAAATGCACTGAAAGTTTGAGACTATAGGCCTAGTCATCGACTTTTGTGTTTTGTCCTCGCCCATTGAGCGGCTATCCGAACCTTCATTGCCCATTAGAAATCCAGTTACAATTTACAGACATCGGTCACTGCTGAGACGTACGTAGGTAAGAACTGCAAATCTGAACAGGAACTCAACCATCTTTGTTATCGTTACCCCGACCGAAACTATTCTGAGCACGATTAGGTCTAGGCCTAAACGCGACGGCTTAAAAAGTCAAATTATCGTACTGCGCAGTTGTGACAAATAACAATGTTATTAGTTGGTGCAAAAATTTACCAAAATTCAGTAACTGTATCTTAAGCTTGGATTCTAGGCCGCTCTTCTTGATTTATATGATAGACCTGCTGTTCAGCTGACAATATAGGCCTATAAGAATCCAGCTTTCAAGTGTCAAGCCGATAGTAGAAAAAATGCATAAGAAGAAGAAACAGGGCTGTTCTAGACTTCATGTGCGCTATACTCTCGATCAGTAGACCTATAATTGTGATACACGAGTTGTGATTTTCAAAGCAGTTCAACTTAATTTTTCAGATAAGAGAAATAAACTTTCTACAATATTGTTTTGGTAAGCCTATGTAGCCCAAATTATTATGCTTCATAGGCACTATGCATGCTTCAGTTCGTTTAGTTGATATTGGGTTCCGCAAGAAAATATTAGGACACGAAGGGTTCCGTGGCCCAAAAAGTTTGGGAAACGCTGATCTAACCATCCACTTCCTCACACCGTCTCTGTATACCAACGTTGGCGAGTGTAATCACTAATCACCTTAACAGTCATTTGGAAAAGTTAACTGTGGATTCAGTTCTGTTACTGCTGATGCTTCTAGTTTTGACGAGTTCTGCTCTAGAGCGGACTCTGCTCTCTTCTGTCCGATCATCTTATTCCTCTGTCACATCCTTCACAACCTTATCGTAATATCAGGTCCTACAATACATGCCTACCCGGCCACATGATCTTAACCTCAATGGCTTTCCCAAGATTAGCTTCATTATGAGAATTCATGCAACATTGCACTGTAGTTTTTAAATTTCTTCTCTAAGCTACTGTGTGTTTGCTGGAGGTCTGATGAAAAATATTATTACTCTTCCTAACAAACCCAGGACTCAGCCGAAAAATGATTAAATTCCCACATTTTTCCTGCAACAAAACAGAGAAAAACAAAATAAATGTTTCACCCACATGAAAAGCCAGAGCAAAACAAGCGCAGCAATTTCCTTAATTGCTCGGACGATTGAATTGTGATTGCGCGTGTCGCCTGTAGTCGAGGAATGCATTTGCAGAGAATGAAATTAGACGTTAATTTGATCTCATTAGTCAGCTGATGGATAAACAGCTTGGGTGGATGTACGGATGACCAAGCGAGATAGATGGATGCATGGATAGATGGGAAGATGTAAGGATGTGAAAGATGGATGAAAGTATGGTTGGATGGGGTTGAAGGATGGATGAGATAAATGGATAACATAGATGAATGGGTGGTTGGTAAAGATAACAGATATATTCATGAATGGGTGACTAGATGGATTGCAACATGGGTAAATAAATGTACATGTATGGGTAAATAAATGTACATGGGTAAATAAATGTACGTGGGTAAATAAATGTACATGGGCAAATAAATGTACAATGTACATGGGTAAAGTGTGAGTGGACAAAACATCAGAATGGTTAACAAAAAAGAAATAAAACAAAGGCAGACCTACATGTAGAAAGGAAAGCACAGAATGTATTGATAGATGGATGGATAGAATCTGCATCTCACAATCTTTCACTACCTCTCAAGTGGTGAAGCATTATCACTGTGCTAGACATTTATCTCTCCTTGAAAGGACATCATCTGGTAGGAAGTAAGTCCCACAGTCTGCACCAAAATGCACCAAGGAGAGAAGGATCAGTTGCTGGCTCGTTTCATTGGTTGGCTTGCATTGGGTAAACAGCATTTATATCTGGCATAGTCATAAGCCGACGCCCCGTCTTCTTCTTCGAACGACTAATCATAGACAGACGGACGGCTCTTTCACCTGTTTACAGTCACGCCAATGTGATTTTCATTTCCACCATGCACAGACACGATTTGACAACAAAAGAAGAGACGCAGAAAGCAGAGTCATATGCTGCAAGTTCACATGAAAATTTCACTCACACATAATCATGACTCTTTTGGTAAAAACATATCTCACATTGTCAAATTCTCATGTAAACTTCCAATTTAAAATGGAAGCTGGACTGATAAAAGTGTCTCCCTAAATTAAACTAATTCTTTGCTTAAAGAGAAGATCTATGGACTGTTGAAAATAATTTTTCTGTAAATAGAAGTTGAATTGAAGAAACGAATTCTTTGCTTCAAAAGTAGCTGATCTGTTAAACTCTATTCCAAGAATGTTATTCAAAAACATGTACTAACTATTTTGACCATAAGCTTTAAGCAGCCATACTGTTAATGTAAACCTACAGCGTTCTGTCTGTTGTTTATTGAATAAAACGAATATACATATACAATGTATTATACATATATCAAAAATAGAAACAGGTTTGACGGGAAATTTACCCGCATAAATAAGATTTCAACTGATGAAAATCTTGGTCAAATAGAAGCTAAATAGATGGCAATAACGAATGCCAATACAGAATTTCCATTGATGAAAACTTTCATTAAAATATATGATTAAAGCTTGATTGGCGATGCTTATAATGGATAGTTGCAGACCGCGTTACTTATACCAACATCAAGTACGGCACTGACGACACTAAACTAATAATATTCGTTTTATTGAAAAAAACTAATTTAACACAAAAAAGGTCTTTTAGTAACACGTTTCATCGCAATCTACTAATGCCTTAATCCATCAGATCGTGGGTCCCACATGTGGAAAAATATAAGAACGCCGATTGCTGGAATTAACTAAAGAAGATCTATCCGAATAGTCCAACAAGTAAAACAGCTTTCATATATGTTTTCATCGAGTTTTCTTTAATCAGAGAAGTGCAAAGATAGAAGAGGGAAGTACTTGTTCTCATCAAGTCTTTGTGTTAAAGGCGCGGATCATCTGCCACGTGCATCGCATGACAGATGGACGAAGTTAATGCGATCAAAACTTCATCAAAACTACCGAGATTATAACAACCATAACACAAACCTTCAAACAATAAAGTTCTACTAGAGATCCACTTACCAGAAAATGTTTATGTCGGTATTTAGATGTTTTAAATTGAAGATTCTTTCAACTCACAACTTCGTTCGATTCGATTTGCTTCGAAAGACGAAAAGTTGACATGTGGTTCGTTTTTATGTTTGCGTGAAGACAAAATTTAATTGTGGCAGAAAAAAGAGACCCTGCCTAAAACTGTCCTATGCGAATTTCAGCGCGGGAAATACATAACCGGTGTAAATAATGGACTACATAGGTCTATAAATTACATTGGTCAATGGTCATACGTTCTAATGTAAAGCACCGTTATAGATCTATATTTGATTTATGTCTTCTGTAATTTAGTTATTGCGAATTGTTTAATTGCATAAAATAAAGTAGCCTACATATATCTATATTATAAGGCAGAAACACTTTCCTTATGTTTGTTTGTTTGTACGCTTTTGACTCTCTCCTGCAGAATAGGCTCTGAAATGAAACAGCGTCGGTTTAAAAAAAATTATTGCAATCGATTCTTACCCAAATTATAAGGTCATCGCAACTATTTTCAGGTTTTAATTCAATTTAAAACAAGAATTATTAGCGTTTTAAGACAGATTTCATCATTAATTGATAACGCCAGCGTTAAGTGAAGAGTCTAATCCCGCATGACGTCATACCCGCCCAGTAATAATTTCGGCAGCGCCCCGCAGGGGTGGGTCAAGTTTGGCTTTTGGGGGAAGCGAGGTTGGGTGGAGGGTTGGCGAAAACCCTAAATTTAGCAGTCAACGATGGGTACCAGAGTGGAGTAGTGTGTAAAACCCTAAATTTCACTTTAGAACTCGAGTTATTAGCGTTTTAAGACAGAAGCGTTGTTAATACAGATTTCATCGCTCACACTTTGGTAAACAGTATCAAGCTTTAGTAAAAGAGTCTACAGCCCGAATGACGTCATACAAGCCCAGTAATAATTTCCCTAGCGCCCCGCAGGGGCGTGTTACGTTTGGCTTTTTGGGGAAGCGGGGTGGGGTAGAGGGTTGGCGAAAACCCGAAATTTAGCGGTCAACGTTGGGTACCATAGGGGAGTAGTGTTTAAAACCCTAAATTTCCCGGGCAACGCCGGGTTACACATCTAGTATGATATAAATATAATAATAATAGAATACAATATTTTCTTTATTGAAACAATCCGAAAAGTCATATACCGGTTTACAACATAATCTGGAGTTAACGTAGATAAAATAAGAATATTCTTTAATATACCAATTGCTGTTACGCCCGCCCTAGCCGCTAGAGGGGCAGGAGCTCGTGCACTTGTGGCCTCACTTACTTGCTCACTTCCGAGGCTTCCCCCTAGCGCTGCGGCGTACTGCCGGGGCCACAGGAACCTACGCTCGGGAACTTCAGGTGTGGACAACAGGGAGGAACGTCTATGTTCCATACTTTCACGGTTACCAGGGCCTAAAGGACATATCCCAGCGGCTGTTTGTCGACGGGCAACAGCACCCTCATTTCGGTGCTCGTCTGGGTTCGTTCGCCCAGCGGCAGCTTTGGGTGAAAGAAACTCGAACTCCTGAAGGTCCAGTGGAAGGTACCTGGTCTTTTCGGTCGGGCGCTCTACAAACGTCCCAACGCTACTAACTGACCGCCCTCCCTCTGAATCGTACGATTCCTCTGGGGCGTCCCCACTGGAATGGATGACACATGGCATGGGGTTTCCCCCGTTCACATCTAATTCCATTTCACTCATTTAACCACCGTCAATTTCGATTAGATGCACAACACTTTATTTATTCCTTAACTAGCACTTACATAGCATGCAATTCACAATGATCTACACAGATTCAGTTCTTTCTGCACTACCTGTCAGTTCAATACAATGTGACTGCAATGTCTTTCTAAAAGGGCTACAATATTTGCAAAGCGTCGCTACACCATTTGTACTTTTCAACAACTAAAAGTTCTATTTCTGCATTCAAAGTTATTACCTCTATGTTTCCGTTTCTTGTCTAATTACAGAGAATAATGTGACGCCATTAACTAATTAAAAGAAATGCAATTAATCGAAATCAGTATTTCATACTGGTTTACTATATTATAATGGTCTTTCCAATGCGCCGCTATTTCTATTAAACATTTCAATGTATTCAGGTTTCGTAATACAAATTCGATTTACCCTCACTGTCTACATCAAATGCAATATTATCTATGTTAACATTTTATAGCGTCTACAACCTTCAATCGTTTATGGATTCAGCACGTGTCACTCTAATTTATAATACTTTCCTGTATTTCACGTCGGTTCCCTCGTTCCAACGATTTCATTTCACCGGAGGCTACAATCGGTCGGTTTCTTCTTAATATTAATAATTTAGATAAGTTTTCGAGAACTTACAACGCTAAAATTTATGTTTTAAATCAAAATTTCTACTCAAACCACAGCCTCGTTCTCTACGCAGACCTCACCCGATCCACGGCTTCTCGTCAACTGAAGCTCTCTGTCCTAACAGCCAATCAGAAACGGCTGCTTACCGCCGTTTTGGGTCACGTGCCGCTCTGGGCCTATCAGCGGCGCCCGCGCTTTCGCCACGTCACCCAAGAGGTCACGTGAGCGTCTGGCGCATTGTCTGCAGCCTCGCTCTGGTGCAGCATAGAGTTAGTTAAAAGCGTTATGTGCAATATAGATAAAAATAAGTAAGATTTGTAGCGTTTCCAAAAACGCTACACTCCCCCTACTTAGCCCGAATTTTCCATACTACTGGAAAATTCAGCAGAGATCGCGTACTGAATCCGTTTCACATGAGTTACTATACTAAAAGACAATACTGACTAAGAACAGTCTGAGCAGAAAGCATGCAATTCTGCATCAGCAGCTGTGCACAACATATTGCGGATACATGAAATCTCATTTTAACTCCAAGAACCAACAGGGTTCCTAATTCGCGAAACGAGAAATCAATTAATCAAACTCGTAGCAACAACTTACTGTAAGAGTTCAGGCATACGAAGTAGAGCATCTTAGCACAGCTTTACTCATAATAACTGAACACTAGAACAACAGCTGTCTAAATTCTCAACGCGACTGCAGAGCAATGTTTACACTCATGTAACATCCTTACTTTGCAATTTCCCTGAAACCATCTGTTCGGAATCACCAGCAAAAAAGAAGGGGGACGTCTACTCAAATTGGGGGTCCCCAACTCACTCTCGCTCCCTTCTCCACGCAGACCACAAATCAGCAAAGGCATATTAGGTCAAGGTATCAGGCTATTCAGAGAAAGCATACCACGAGACCAGCCCTTACCTCACTAGGGTTACTTATCTACGTCCATTGGTTACCCAATCCTCGTCGGAATACAGGCCATTGGTGTTTAATCACCAGTCTCTGTTTCCACGAATCCCGGGACCACTAACTACCAGACCCAAAGTCTCTGAACTAAAGCAAAGCTGGGGATCCCAATAGAAATATTGTCCATACTCTTACACATTATCAGGTGCTATCGGGTTATCCTCCCACCCAGGTTTCAAGTAATGCACAACGAACAGTTACAGTAAACAATGCACTACAATCCATTTCATCAACAGCTCGAAGCCACAAACCAAGAGATTGTCCTCTAACACATACAATCATGCTTCGGCCCCACATCCTACAGATAATCCTAACACAATTAACATGTTATCAACTACCAACATTAACAACAAACTTATCTAGCACGAGACATAAGGCAGCTTGACTTAAAGCAGTTTTCTATCCAAAAGCCAGCTAAACCAAAGATGCATCATCTTCCATTATTATGTATCCAGCCCAAAGTTAACTACCAGCAAGCACAAATCATCAACATCAGTAGCTGACACATTATTACAGGCACCACACGTTACATCAAGGCTTGAACCAGCTGCATAAGGCCTTACCGCTTAGCGAAGCGTACCTATGACCACTAGGACGGATTGACTCCATGACCTACGCTGTTACCTCTACGTCACCTTTCTACGTAGGAAGTCCACACAGGACAAAGTACACACATTTCCACCAACGGAAAGAATACATCACCATCATTTCCACACAGGAAAAAGTTTACGTCCATTTCCACCAACGGAAAGAGTACATCTCATTCATTCCCACACAGAGAAAAGTTCACCTCCATTTCCACCAACGGAAAGAATATATCACCATCATCTATTCCACACAGGAAAAAGTTCACCTCCATTTCCACACAGGAAAGAGTCCGCTTGAGCAACCAATAGCGACGATTGGACGGATTACCGCTCATCTAACTAACAACCACCAGCCTCCTCTTCTATGTAACCCTCAATGCCTGCAACAACTTCAGTCTACCCACAAGTTTACCACTGTTTTGCTTACTTAACTTCCTCAGGGCAATACACACCTTAGACTCCTAGTCAATTATTACTACTGTTTCCCAGTTACTGCTTAATCAAAAGCTTAATCCTTACAACAAACTTTTATATAAGAATTTAGACTAGTATTCAACATGACAAATAGCTAAGTATCAACAGCAACCCTGAATATATGCAGTGCTCTTCAAGAAATCTATCATCCTTTGTCAAACCATTTCCACTGCCGTACTCTCTCAGTAAGATAAAAAATCATAGACATTGGCACTAATCATTATTACAGGCAAGACACATTGCATGAAGGCTGAAGCTACCTACACCAGGCCTTACCGCTTAGGGAAGCGTACCTATGCACCATGACCTCTACACCTCCATTTCCACACAGGAAAGAGTACACTTGAGCAACCAATAACGACGATTGGACGGATTACCGCTCTTACCAACTAACAGGTCCTTAGTCTCACCTTCGCATGCAATCCCTACTGCCTGCAACAACATCAGTCTGCCTACTAGTCTACAAATTACTCACTTACCGACTACTCAGGCCAATGCATACATCAGGATAATTCATCAAATTCTAGCAGACTGCTTTTCAATCAATGCACAAATGCAATTTGCTCCTAATCTATCACATTTTATATTCAAAATCTAATCTGCAATCAAGGTTATGCACATCAAACTTTAAATACTACATGCAAACAAAACATTTTGCCTTTCTTCTGTGGCAATAAAGACAACAATGCAATAAAACACACAAGTAAACAATTCTAATCTACCCCCAATGATCTAACCTAGACCAAAGTTAAAAACTGAACATTTTATTCATCCAAAGGAACTAAAACCTAGGCTTCTCGCCACAGTCTCTACTCGTCGCCATTACGCGACGTTACCATCACATTACACTACATTACTCTCTATACCCCCAAGGCTGCACGAAGATTTCCTTGTGATCTCGCCAGCGATGGTGAAGAATGGTGCCTCTCGACAGAAAGTGACGATTCTGAGGGACTCTGGTGCGTTTCCTCTCCCTGTCTCGATAGGCGGCGAGACCAGAAGAAGGATGCATGTTCGCACCACGAGGTCCGATGGAAGTCGGTAGAGGCCACATTCCACCGCGACTAGGGCTGGCGAAGTGGGAGGGCAGATGCACACCCCGACGAGGCGGGACTCGGGCCACCACCTTAGGCTGGTCGATCTTCCCCCCAGGGCTGGCTGGAACAGGAACTCCCTCTGGGTGTAGTGTTTCGGCTTTGACTGATGCTCGCTGAGTAACACAGGCTTTTCCAGCGACTTTTGGATCCGGACGCCTCACTGAAGGCTTTTCGTCGACTTTCGATGACACCAAGGCAGCGGTTGATACGGTGACCCGACGACACTGCGCAGGGCGGTTCTTCTGTTGAACCTGGAATCGACGCCTTCCTATCAGAATCCAGTTTTGTCCCATGTGCCACAGTACGTTTTCGTTTTTCATCCACTCCATTCCCAAGATGAGTTCGGACACTTGTTCGGTGACCAGGCAGGGTATCTCGAAGGGAAAGTTACCAATTCGTACTTGAAGTTTCACCTCTCCAGCCACCCGAACCACTGAACCGTTCACAGCGTGTAACCGTTGCTGCGAACTCTGGATGTCCTCCCGACTTACGAGCGAAACCGGACAGAGGGTCACCTCGCATCCGGAGTCCAGCAGCGCCATTACCTTTTTCCCATTTACTGTAACGTCAAGGTAGGCGTCGTTGTTTCCTTTCACGTAGCGGACGTCGCGTACTTCATTGGGTTCCAGTCCTTCTCTCTCTCTCCCCGGCGTCGAGTCGGGGTAGCGAGTGGGACAGACTCGAGCAAAATGACCGGGTTGCTGACACTCGAAGCAGCGTCGGTCACCCGCAGGAAATCTTGATGAGCGGTTCACTGTTCGTTGATTATCGAAGGTAGGTTCCGCCCTGGGTGGAACTTGACTTCGAAGCCGCCAGGGGCGAAATTGTCCATCGCCGGAGGGGCTGTTGCGTATGGCGTTAATTCTTGCTTCCATCTGCTCGAGTCTTTGCAGTACGATTTCTTGGAATTGTCTCTGACTGTCAGCGGGGGCAGAGTCCACTTCCGTTACAGTTTTAACTCGACTGGGTCGATGTTCGTCGCGGCCAGGGTTACCATCATCTGCTTGGCGGTAACCCTCTAAACGCATGGCAGTCTTATAAGCATGGTCCAAGGTGGTAGGTTCTCTCTCACGAACCTTCATGGCTAAGTCTCTGTCTCGCAAGGCGTCGAGAAAGGCACGAATAGCTATGACTTCACTGTGTACCGAGGTGGGACCAGGAAACGCCAGAATCATGATTCGTCGTATGTCTCGTACTACAGAGCTGAGATCTTCACCCACCTTTTGACGTCGTGTGTTCAATTGGGTCTGGTAGAGGACGGCTTGATCGGAGCTCCCATACCGCAGGCGTAGACGATCAACCAGGTCAGACCAGGATGCTATGGTTTCGGAGTCGAATTCGTAGAGCAGTTGATCGGCTGGCTCCGTCAGGGCACAGGTCAGCTGAGCGAATTTCTCCCCATCTGTCCAGCCGTTACAGTTCGCACAAATCTCGAATTTCTTTAGGAAAGCTTCGACAGATGTCTTTCCATTGTACCTGTCCAGTTTCATATACGATTTAAACTTCGAATCAACAGTTCTGCTCACGTGTGGTTGGGACTGCACAGTGACCGACGAGGTTGGAGTCGTACTCCGTTGGGGACGACCTTGGATCGTTGGGTGAGGTTCAGCTGCAAACGGTTCAGCATACTGTTCGAACTGGAACTGACTGTTTTCGCTCCCGGATGTAGACACAACATGGAACTTCGTTTCCAGGTTGTTCTGAGCTGCTCGTGTGGTTACCCAGAATCGTTCGTCGTAGGCGGAAGCTGGATGCCACAGAGCGGTTGTTGGTCGACAACATGGCAGGTGAGCGGAAGGACCAGGGTTCGGAGGCAGGTATGCAGAACTTTGTGTAACCTGTGGTTTCAACGACGAGGACATGGTCGACATGATTGACTGAGTCGACGACACGAAGGATGCGGACAGTTTGCACACCGCGGCTGTGACCGGAGTGACTGTTCTCACTCCAGGATTCGACTCGAAGACACCACCGATTGTGTTTCTTCCCACCTTGACAGCAGCAGGTGGAGGGAAGTTCAGAGTCGGAGCAGGAGGGACTCGGACGGCGAAAGGGTGCGACGAGGAAGGCGGTGGTGGGAAGGTGGTAGCCCGAGGGTGGACGAGGGTTGGGTGCCCGGGATGTGCATCTGAAGTCGGGAGTCCCAGTTCCCTCGGCAGCGCCGAATCCCCATCCTCCATATCTGAAACTGTACACTCAGAGTTAGCAAAGATCCCAGCACGACCGTTATTCAACTCTAACAGATCAGGATGTAACAACACATTATGCAAGGGTCGCAAATCAGTTACCTCCGAACCTTCGCTTTCAGAATTATTTCCTCCAAGTTTTCGCATGTCAGATTCAAAATCAAAACTTGCATCAATTTCCTCGGTAACAGGGTAGTCTGAAGGACACTTGGGTCGAGCACCATAATAAGTCATTTCTTCCTCTTCCCACTTCGTTCCATCTCCAGAAAATTTTGTCCCTTCCTTCTTTCTTGGTTCCACCTGTTCCACCTGTTCCCCTTGTTCCACAATCACCCCACTTCTGGTACCATTTGTTACGCCCGCCCTAGCCGCTAGAGGGGCAGGAGCTCGTGCACTTGTGGCCTCACTTACTTGCTCACTTCCGAGGCTTCCCCCTAGCGCTGCGGCGTACTGCCGGGGCCACAGGAACCTACGCTCGGGAACTTCAGGTGTGGACAACAGGGAGGAACGTCTATGTTCCATACTTTCACGGTTACCAGGGCCTAAAGGACATATCCCAGCGGCTGTTTGTCGACGGGCAACAGCACCCTCATTTCGGTGCTCGTCTGGGTTCGTTCGCCCAGCGGCAGCTTTGGGTGAAAGAAACTCGAACTCCTGAAGGTCCAGTGGAAGGTACCTGGTCTTTTCGGTCGGGCGCTCTACAAACGTCCCAACGCTACTAACTGACCGCCCTCCCTCTGAATCGTACGATTCCTCTGGGGCGTCCCCACTGGAATGGATGACACATGGCATGGGGTTTCCCCCGTTCACATCTAATTCCATTTCACTCATTTAACCACCGTCAATTTCGATTAGATGCACAACACTTTATTTATTCCTTAACTAGCACTTACATAGCATGCAATTCACAATGATCTACACAGATTCAGTTCTTTCTGCACTACCTGTCAGTTCAATACAATGTGACTGCAATGTCTTTCTAAAAGGGCTACAATATTTGCAAAGCGTCGCTACACCATTTGTACTTTTCAACAACTAAAAGTTCTATTTCTGCATTCAAAGTTATTACCTCTATGTTTCCGTTTCTTGTCTAATTACAGAGAATAATGTGACGCCATTAACTAATTAAAAGAAATGCAATTAATCGAAATCAGTATTTCATACTGGTTTACTATATTATAATGGTCTTTCCAATGCGCCGCTATTTCTATTAAACATTTCAATGTATTCAGGTTTCGTAATACAAATTCGATTTACCCTCACTGTCTACATCAAATGCAATATTATCTATGTTAACATTTTATAGCGTCTACAACCTTCAATCGTTTATGGATTCAGCACGTGTCACTCTAATTTATAATACTTTCCTGTATTTCACGTCGGTTCCCTCGTTCCAACGATTTCATTTCACCGGAGGCTACAATCGGTCGGTTTCTTCTTAATATTAATAATTTAGATAAGTTTTCGAGAACTTACAACGCTAAAATTTATGTTTTAAATCAAAATTTCTACTCAAACCACAGCCTCGTTCTCTACGCAGACCTCACCCGATCCACGGCTTCTCGTCAACTGAAGCTCTCTGTCCTAACAGCCAATCAGAAACGGCTGCTTACCGCCGTTTTGGGTCACGTGCCGCTCTGGGCCTATCAGCGGCGCCCGCGCTTTCGCCACGTCACCCAAGAGGTCACGTGAGCGTCTGGCGCATTGTCTGCAGCCTCGCTCTGGTGCAGCATAGAGTTAGTTAAAAGCGTTATGTGCAATATAGATAAAAATAAGTAAGATTTGTAGCGTTTCCAAAAACGCTACATTGCTATCAGCATTTTGGTGTGCATACAAGGTATAACAAACAAACGTACATAATTTCTATATCCAATCAATGTCAAAATGTTTTAGAATAGCATAAAATCCTAAGTTTATTATTTTTTTAAAGATATTAGTCCCAGGACATAAGCTACGGAGGGTGTAGACGGAGCCCAAATATCTCAGCAGAACAGTTGAGGGCTTGAATCGAATTTGGCCGATAATTTATTGGCGATAAATTGCAATATTGATTAGGCCTATGTGCATAGGCTAGACGTACGTAGGCCTAAATGAAGAAAATTATCCTAAAGGTTATTTTCAAGGCGTCGAAGTGAAGTAAGATACCGACACTGAGATGCGTCGTATTTAAGTTAAGTCTGACGGTGAACTTCACTGCAGCGAGTCTCATGCACTCTGACACGTCGAGTTTTGACTATAATTGCAATTCTATCCTCGCATGCCGCGTCGAAATTCCGGATAGGCTTACGACAGATTCTGTTTAGGCCTATTGCCGCAAATTTCGAGCTTAGCTGCTTATTATTTAGGCAAGACAAGTTACACGTAGGCTTTCGGTTGAGGATCCTCCTCGATCATCGTTAGAGTATTCAGCTTAATTTTCAGTCGGTGGAGAGTATGCTTCCATCAAAGAGCTTTGATGTTGTCACTTTGAGGCAGCCTATAGTCGAGGATTTCATCGACCCGCACCGTGCAATATGCGATTGGCACAACGCGACGATTCGTGCGCGTAGTGCATTATCGTGCATATGGGACCATGCATACTTGCATAGGCCTACAGCACAGCCTACTCGTGGAACACTCCGCCATTAAATTTTAGAACTGTTTCGCTACATCTATGCAGCTCAAGAAAAAATCTGCAAACCCTCTTTAGAAGCACACACTGTATCTGCTATATATCGCCATTATTAATTCCTATAAAATAATGGAGAAAGACAAGTAGGCGCAATATCTAGGCCTATCAGACCTACATGCATTGTGCGTACAAGCAAATTCATGGGCCTAGGTATTGAACAATTGCATGATAAGCCATTGTTGTGAATTCGATTGATGGGCTGCGAACAGCAAATCATTATGGACTCTATGGAGTCGATGCTTCAGTGTATTACAATAATAATTTATAATAAAGTTGCACATTAATATTAATTATATTTAATTCAGAACAAAAAAACGCTTGACCCTTAAGGCAATTAACGTTCTGAGCATCATTGGGACCAACAGACAAGCACAACTGGATTGGTGCTGGAATGAGCCACAGAGCAGGGGTCTAATTTTGCATTGAATTCATTTTTCATACAACACTGAGCACTAACGTGAGTGGGCGGTGCTAAGCGATTTTTCAATGAAGTCGTGCGTAGGTTGTAGCGTGGATCCGTCGATTCGATTGGCCGCATACGGTACGCGAAATATTGCATCAGCCATGTGGTAGAAATATCTTAGTTATTGCACCATCTTTATCTGCAAAATAAACAACCAATGGAAAACTCCTTAATTTAATTACTGTTCCTAAGGTAGACAGGTGCTGTGTACCTTTCCAAATACACGATCTGTGCTGAAGTTCAGACCAAAGTATAGGGAGTCCGCGCGTAGGGCCTACTTCTTATTATGTGTTAAACCATATATTATTACAGGCCTATCTATATAGGCCTATAGCTATCCCAAGCAGGGAAATAAAAATTATATAGGGCATGCAATAAAAATTATATAGGGCATGCACATAATTATGACGGCTGTGATTAGCCCGCATGTAAGTGCGGATACGATAACATTCACTCGATATATCCATAGGCCTAGGCCTGTAGCTGCGGACAAATTAAGCTAGGCCTATATACGCAAGCATATAGGCCTATATATACTGCAGCTGCTTTAATCGAGCTCTGTCTGGTTCTGATCAATATGGTGGCCGCTGATAAGGTCTATGACAATAATATAGGCCTAGCCGACCTAGGCCCTAAGATTTATATGGTCATAATTATTTATTTGCTTGTCCGTATACGTTAACGTTGTCCCCGATCACTGTTGAAATTCCAACAATCACTCGGAATTTATTATAGTCCATCTATGACCAGTTGTTAAATTCAACCGGATATATCGCCGATCTATAGAACCTCGATCGGATTTTAGATCTAACCTCTGAACATTGAGACCCGGCTGTCAATATAGGAAAGCTTATAGAGACCTATCATCTATAACAATGAACTCGGCCACTGCGCATGCTCGTACCTTGGCAATGCCAGTCGCAAGCGTGAAGAAAGCAGGAGGACAACACGTACTGATCATCATTGAGCGCCTCTGAGGAGTTCTCTTGAAGTGGCGCTATATAAATGTACGATTACAATCACAATTACAATATTATTATATACATTGATATGAAACAGCTAGGCCTATACGTACGTGCCGTTAAGCAGCAACAAGTCGCTACAACAATGTGATTTTATTTAAATTCTGAATCAATATGTCATCTGCAGAGTATAAATATTTTAGCCCTATATTATGTCTAATCGGAATAGCAATTATACGTATAGAGACATTTTAGATTTGTAAAAATTTATGGACTTAAATAATTGTCATTAAACTTTCAGGCTGAACAATTATAATTTTATAACCACTGCAGTGCATATTACAACGCCCATTCAAGACTCTGAAAGTCTTATGGATCATCAGTCTGTATAGGCCTACTCGATCTGCTGCAGTACCTAAAGTGTGGGAAAATAAGTGCCTGCATGGACCTCACCAGAAGAAGTGCCTGGACGCCCCTTACCTCACCAGAAGAAGTGCCTGGACGCCCCTTACCTCACCAGAAGAAGTGCCTGGACGCCCCTTACCTTTCCAGTCTAGCTGTGCTCGCCATTAAGTGGCTGGACGGCGTTCAGATTTTAAAACAATTAAGTGCATGGACGCCGTCCATGACCGTCCAGGCACGCTTTAAGCCCTGCTCGGCACTCTAAGTGCAGTACTCAATAACAGACCTAGCTGTTTACAACAATTAGGCTATATAGGCTATATGTAATTGGTCTGGACTTTAATTCGCTTACCCAGCTTAATTAGGCCTACACCCAATTTAATTAGGCCACGTCTAATATAACGCCAAACCACGTAGGCCTACAGCACTTCCAGCTGCTGCATGCCGATTCAGTTAGTGTATCCATAATATTATTATGGTAATTAAGCAACAGAAATTTTCCATCATACACGCCCTTATAACCGCAAAAATGAACAGGCCTACTCCATGCGCATGTCTCATATGCAGCACGTGCAACCTTTGTGTTTCTATGTTTAAGATCCAGTGTCGGCGCCAGATGGTTATAGGATCGTTATTCATCAGGTCGAAAAATTAATTGTACAGATCTCAGATATCAAAATTCCAGAGAATTTTTGGCAGGTCACAAAGGCAAGTCGAGAGCAAAATAGGCTGGTCAAGTCGCGTCGCCATTGTTTGCAACGTACCGTAGGCCTACATGACTATTATAACCTGCAGCCATGACCGGGCGAGGTTTATCAGGAGCTAGGGGAAGGGCCAAGCCATGGGCGCCCGCACATAGGGGCAAGGGGGGCACTTGCCCCCCTGGAAAATTGGAACCTATATTTTTAACTACTACTTTTGGGTTTTTAACTAATTTCTTTCCATTTATGCGCCAATGATACAACTGATACAGACAGTGAAAGTCAGAAATGTATGTTTAGAGATCTCTATAGAAATAAACATGCACTTATAACTTTCTGCCTTGCATGTTAATTCAAGCTCTTTATAAAAACTGTAACAATGACCATTGACTTTTAACCCTCCTGCGGGCGCCCATGCAAAGAGCAGGCTTATCGATTATGGCATAGCCTACTTGAGTGGAATCTAGCTGTAGTGCAATTGATCACAACTGCAAAAAATTAAATTAAATAGCCTACTAATGCAAAAAAAATAAATTTCTCTAAGTACCCTGAAATTACATCAGGGAGATCTGCTTATTCGCCAGCATTATAATTATATAAACCAAGTCTGCTTTAACCCAGGCTCCATTTTGCAGACTGTCAGTACAGAATCCTGGGAGGTCATACTGTGTACATGTATAAGCTTAGATAAGGAGCTCTGGTTATCGTGCCTCGGGATTTACACCCAAAACTGACAAAGAGATCTGTTCAAAAGAATTGATACCAACACTCATCTGATCCTCGGATCCTCCACCTTCCTAAATGACACCCACATTAACAGCTACTCTGGCCCTCTGGCTACCAGACTCGGACCTCTTTCTGACTATATAACTTTGGAATAGGCTTCTGACTCGATGCAGCACATGTGAAAAAGTTGGTGCCCTGCGATTGGCTTTCAAGTGGCGCTTTAGAAGCAGCTAGAGGAAAACTGACACCTATTTTTCGTTCATTTATTCATTCGTTCATTCTATGGACTTATATAGCGCACCCTTAGGGAACTACTTTTTGACATCTACTTTTTGATTTTTAACAAATTTCTAAGAAAACTATTCGTATAAAAAATTATGCACAAAATGTAACTGAGAAATTTGCATAAGAAACCTCTTTGAAAAATACCTGTATTCCTAATTTCTAGCGTTGCATTTTTCAAGCGCTTGCTACTAAAAATTTAACCATGACTATCAAAAAATTTGCCCCCCCTGCAAAAATTTCTGCGGGCGCCCATGGGCCAAGCTCCCCCAAGAAGACCCAGATTCATTTTTTTACCGTGTAAATGATATCTTTTCCCGGGCTTAGCCCCCACCCCAAGATGGTCTTAGCCCCTCCAAGAACGGAAACCATGCAAACTCCGCCCGTGCCTGCAGCTTCTCCTGCTATATGGTGCTGCACACTGAAGATCTTCAATCTGCATTAATTTTCCCAATGTGACCATTGCTCTACGTCTGTATGCCTGCATATGTGCCTCATGGTACAGCACGTCATGGTGAAAAGCCCTTCAGCCAAGGCCGTATAGCTATAGGGGGGTGTCAGCTAGGGCTGTTTTAAAGGAATTTTTTGAACTGCACAAACCCATTCTTTGCATTCCCATCCTCTATGGCAAATTACTTCCAATCGGAGGACAATGACCTTTTTCATCAGTTTTTACTACACAGAATTGCTACTACAACTGCACAGATCCATTTAGAGCTGCACATTTTGTGTAGGCTACAACTGCACGCTAAAAAGCCCTGGGGTGTCTTGTGTGTTTGAACACCCCACGAAATGAAATAATGTGAAAATTAAATAATGCGTAGGCCTACGTTTACTACATGATGTAAGAAGTAAGCTAGAGGATTTCTTTTTGAGACTCTTATGTAGCCTATGTGATAATTTAGGCCTACCGTAGCCTATATTAGGTCCAGCATCGCTACGAGAGATCAGCCTATAGGATATTACTCCAAACCCTTTGTCAGTCTTTTTGATTGCTTCTCGATCGGCTTGCTCAAAGTCTGGGAGAACACCCGGCCCTCCCCCGAAACAAAATCCTGGCTAAAATAATATTGCCGAAGAACAATAAACTGCAGCGAACGATGACAGTCAATTAAAGGCCTAACTGCGCTGGAACTTCTCAACGTTGAGTCATGATCTCTCATAGACACTGCATGGGGGTGGGCCCGTGGGGGTCCGTAGCTGAGTTAAGAGAGCTCTGGTCGATAAACTGAGTAGTAGCACATTATTGGTTATTTATACTGTGGTAGTAGTACGTCATCATCGCGCGCGGCCTGCATGGCCAGGTTCAATTGCATCGCTCAGAGCAAAACATTGTTTGAATTTTCTGTTTAGCTGCCAGTGGCGTTTGCTGTTGTGTTATTTGCCTCGGGTCTGCTGAAAATAAGATCGATCGCCCCTTCCACTTCTGGCTATAGCTTAATTGGCCGTACCAGGAGTGTTCCAGGACCTATATATATAGTCAATATTAATTATAGTGTCTTAATTAAGTTATATAAAAATTAGGCCTATATAAAAAAATAAATAAATAAAATATTTACTAGCTTACTTTAAGTCTAAGTTGCCTAACTAATTGAACTATTGACTTTAATTTTTCATTATCTTTCATGTTAACATTTCAGACATTTCTGCGTTATTGTCAGATTGTCTTTTCACATATTAAGCTAGCTACCGAGCGTACGTGTTGTAGCGTCGTTGTGCGAAGCTGGCCGTATTTCATATCTGTATAAATAGGCCTAAATAGAAGATTCTGTCTGTTTGACCGGAATGCATTTCCACAGTTTTTGAGCTTTTCACTCCAAACCTTCACTACTGCGTCCGTCTCGGCTCAACTTGATAAACCGCAGAATGATTACAGATACTGTAACCATTCTGCGGCCTGTCAGATTAATTGAATGAAGATTAGTATGTTTCTTTCAATAACATTCTTGTTCTTGACCAGCCTGCGCGCTACGCTGCCAAAAGTAGAAAAATATGAAGCATAGAACATACATAAAATTAGAATGGTCCACAGAGGACCAGCGTAGAAACATTTTAAGCGAATGAGATCGCGTTGATCCATTAACTGCGGGACGACGAATTGGTTTTGGTATCGGACAACTAAAGATGGAGTCGTGTGTTAGTGCTGTTGATCGGGAAGTTGAAAGGATCCTGTCGAAATTCAACTATATTGACAAGCACACATCCAACAGTCTTCAGGAACTGATCACTCACGTTGAAGGAATCAAAATAGAGCTCAGACAAAGTAGCCATCTTTAGTTTTAATGCTCTTATATGAATTTTTTCCAATGGCGCTTTGTTTACAGATCTACGCACAGCTGGTGCGAGTAAGTAAGTAAAGAATTGTACACGCCCGTTTGTGAGAGATAGCATGGCCACCAGCGAATTATAGTTTCCTTCACCTAAGAATGGAAACGGACGATAGAAATGATGCTTGCGAAGCTTTGTTTCAAATATGTGGCCGAGTGTTAATGTTGAAGTTTTCTTTGTTTACTATAAGCACAAATCGAAAGAAATGATCATTTTCCGCCCCCGTCACCAATATGACCCTCCTCCACCATTACCAAACATAACCAGAGTTAAAACCATGAAGGTACTGGGTGTTATCCTCCAAGACAACCTCAAACTCACAGCCCATATAGACCACCTCACAGCTACCTGCTCCTCTCTCTCTCTATGCCATCAGAAAGCTCAAAACCCATGGCCTCTCCCCTCCATCTATCCATAATGTTACCAAAGCAACTACTGTAGCTAAATTACTGTATGCCTCCCCATCATGGTGGGGTCTCACCTTGGCGTCTGACAAAGAACGCCTTGAAAAACTCATAAAAAGAGCTAAACGCCTAGGATACTTAGAGCAAACTTTTCCTACTGTCTCCGAACTAGCCAACTCAGCTGATGCAAAACTCCTTTTCTCCATTACACACAACCCCAAACATGTTCTCTACCAACTCGTACCTCCTCTCCGACCCCCCTCCTCTCACCAACTTAGACCTAGAGCTCTCAACCATACTCTCCCATTAAAGGACAATTCTCAATTTATCCCACGATCGCTATATAAAAATATTTACTAGCTAACTTTAAGACTAATTATCGAACTTTGAACTCTAATTATTCATTATCACTCATGTTAGCATTTCTGCGTTATTGTCAGATTGTCTTTTTCTCATTAAAACGAATATATATATATAATTATGATGTCAAGAAATGTCTATTTAAATCCTAGAACAAATAATCAAATCCAGTTGAGATTATTTGGTTATTAGATAAAATTCTTGAAGTCCAGTTATGTTGAAACCGAAGGCATAGTTGAGTGGCAATATTATGACTTGAATATAAATTTGAAAAACACCCAACGAGAGATGAAGTGATTCTGCATGTTGAAGATTGATGGAAGAAATAATTTTGTGCACATCAGATTAAAAGTTCCAAGTTCCAATGATTGAACAAGGCAGACAATTGCATGGGTTACGAAATATTTTTCCATTGTAGTTAATATTATAAAAAAGCAATTATTGTTCCTTGAAAAACAATTCATTGGTGTTTAAGTGGACACCGTCTTGTTTAGAAGATGGAATCCAAAGGAGATGTATGGAGTTGTGTTCAAAAGGGAGTGTAGGTAGGGAGGGAGGGAGACACCCCATGGCATGTGAATGATATAATTAAATGCAAAGATTACACAAATAGCTCTATTTCTTATCGTAACTATTCATTCCAATAGCAACGGTTTGCTACCTCTTTAATGGTGTCATGGTGACATCATAATTATATATATATATTCGTACAGTTACTATGAGTCATTCGATTAACAGTACTTGTGGCATTTCACTTTCATTTCAAGAGTGTTCTTCCAGTTCTTTGTGTTCAGTGTTGAACAGCCTTACTTATATTCAACCAGTTCTTTTCCAACAGTTATTCAAGTTTCCTTAATGGAACACTTTTAGTAAAATCTGCACTGCTACACCTTTAGCGTGGCAGTTTCATTTCACCCTTTGGTGCTGTGACCCCGGTTCTGAGGAAGCTTTGTGCCACAGAGTATTTTCACTTTCAGAAGTGATATATATATATATTTTATAATATATATTTGCTTGTGAACAGATTGCCAGGAAGGTGCTTTGTGCCACAGAGTATTTTCACTAAGTGATATACATTTTATAATATATATTTATTTGCTTGCGAACAGATTGCCAGGAGGGTGATGTACTAAGTCCAGTGCATGTCGCTTTGCTGAACCAGTGCATCACGAAAGTGAGGGATAACATTGGAAAACTCAGTTTCGAACACAAAGAACTACACGGGGGCGTCTCAAAAGTTGGAAAAGCGATTGACAAGGTGAGTACTACAAGTATAATTGTTGTTTAGTCTTCAGTGAATTAGCCAACAATTATGGGTTTATAATGTATAGTACATTGAAGTTTAGCAGTGATTATATTTTAGTTAAAAGTGATACTTGTGCTACAAAGCATTGCCCATTAAAAATGTCTGCCAAGAGATGCAAAATTTGTCGAGATGCAGTAAAAAAGTAGAGTTGACATTGGATCTTGGTACATGTAGTTTCATTTGTACACATCGTCCGAGAGCAGATTGAATCATGAATAAAATGGGCTTGATCTAATTAGAATCCCACTGCTTTAGATGGTGTTTTCAATTATCCACTCTTTGTTACAGTTGACCTGGCATGATTAGTAAAATGGTTTCATAGATCTATACTCTTTTGCAGTGCAGTAGTGGATCATGTCTTTTATGGATGTCACTTTCAAGTAAATGATGCCCACCTGGTGGCTTTTGTAAACCGAGCTGCCTCTTTTTGGCCGCTGTGGGAAGTGTCCAATATGGGCGAATGTTTGTGTACAATATCTTTAGGTTGTTAAGCTTTGAACGACTTTAACACAGAAATGGAGCGATAAAATTATGAGTGAGTATCTTGATTTTGAACGCAGAACTTTGTGAGTGACTTCAACTCGATCTGCGTTGACGGCGCTTTCGATGGAGACGATAGTAAGAACGAGGTCAACCAGGTCATCTGCGAACATTTCCTGCGCCAGGGAATGCTTGATTTGGCCGAGTCACTTGTCGAAGTGAGTGTAGATCAACAACGTTATATATACGATCAGATGTTTCTATTCAAGATGGTTGATTTGTTTAATTATTCTTAATATTAATTATTACTTATTTAATTGTCACCAGCAATTGTGTTGATGTCTTATTGGTTTTTTATTGCTATGCTTATGAACATTTATATAGCATCTTAAAATAACCTCACGAAGGCTAAACTAGTTTATTTATCAGTGATTATTAGGATGTGAATTGTGTTATGTGAAATCGGATGTAGACATCACACGGCATGTGAAAGGAATTGTTAAAATGCCCAAAGATTACACAAATGGCTTTATTTCCATGTCCAGCGGCTTCTTATGCTTCACTCTTATGCTTTTGGCAACGATTGCACATTGCTGTTTTCAGTTACTGGTTGACTCATTATTATTAATTTTATTATTATTACGCATTGCCATTTATTTAGTGCCACAATCTAACAGCTAGGCATAAATCGTGAGTGAAATACTTGCTCAAAGTCCCTACCTGTGCACCTAACGAACCAGAGAGTAGCAGGTGCTACTAGCAGGTGCTACTAGCAGGTGCTACTAGCAGGTGCTACTAGCAGGTGGCAGATGCTGCTATTACCTCCTCCTGTTTTAAATTCTTGGCTTTTCTATGCTCACCTGAAATTGCTAGGAGAAGGTCTACAGTACAACTTTTACATTACATTGCAAAGAAGATTTTTGCCTGAAGATTTTTACAAATTCAGATCTTATACAGAGTTGTTATATATAATAATTTCTTTGTTGTTTTGTATCTTTGAATCTTGAGGACATGATCTGATTTACTGTTTTCAGGAGTCGGGTCTTGAGCTGGGTATCTACCAGAGGGAACCTTTCCTTGAACTGCACTACATCCTTGAAGCCCTCAAAATCCACGATCTCAAACCAGCTCTGGAGTAAGTTCCACAACATCTGTCTGATAGATTTTCTTCAGATTGTCTTACTTTAGCCCGAGCTAAATGATCAAAAGAAAGAATGGCATCAATTAGAAAAAACATTCCAGCATTATACTGCGCTGTGACTTTACCCTGAATTTATTTTAATGTTATGTTATCTATTGTTAATGTCACTTTGATGCTGCCAGTGTTATACAGTTTCTGGCTAAGTTTGAATTCTTTTCCTGCATCTTGATTGATAGGTAGAACTGTTGCAATATTTATGTTTGCTGTTGTTGTCGTAGTTGGGTGGATCGCTATCGCGATGAGCTGAGGTCACAGAACAGTTCACTTGAGTTCAAACTACATCGACTTTCGTTCATCAATCTTCTTCGAAATGGATTCGAAAGTCAAATGGAAGCGATCGCTTACGCAAAGAACTTCGCTCCATTTGCAACGACGCATGCCAAAGGTAATTTATGTGTGTGTGTGTGTATGTATGTGTGTATGTACGTATGTATGCCAAAGGTAAATTATGCATATGTTCATTTGTGCGTTCATTCATTCGTTCATTCTTTTGTAGAGCATTGTATCCGATTGGGTTTGAGCATTTGCCTTGCACTGTGCTGCAGAGTAAATATGGGTTTTGTTGTCTTCCACCAAGACAGAACTTTACTTTTGCAGGGATCTTGAGCAAATTCTTCACTGCTGACTCATGGATCTAGGTTTTGTAGTTTTTGCATCATGAGAACATAACGGTTGAGGAGAACCTTTGGTGTATTGCAACCTGACCATTACTGTGTGTATTGCACATTTCCATCCAGCCAAGAGTTCCTTTCCATGCCATAAGCGCATATACTGCGGATGAGGAATATTTACTTTTGTATGATTTAATTGATTTCTCATTTATATTTTACATGAAGTGATGAGCACTGTGCCATATTTACGCTGATTTTTTTGTCCTTAGATTTGTTTTCGATGTCTGGTTCTTTGTTATTTCTGTTGTAGAGATCCAGGTTCTGATGTCTGGTTCTTTGTTTGTTTGTATGTGCACTTGTTATAGCGCCCCTTCAAGCTCTCTACTCAGAGGCGCTCCCGACTGCAGAGCGGACACTGCATCGGAGTTTCACACCGAAGCGCTGAGCAATTGCGAGTGAAGGACTTGCCCAAGGTCCCTACATGGCGACTTGAGGTGGATTCGAACCTCGAACCTTCCAGCTTCAAGGCAACGACGCCACCACTACACCACCGCGCCCTGTTGTAGAGATCCAGGTTCTAATGGGTTCTTCATTGAGCTTTTTGTTATTTCTGTTGTAGAGATCCAGGTTCTGATGGGTTCTTTATTGAGCTCTTTGTTGTTTCTGTTGTAGAGATCCAGGTTCTGATGGGTTCTTTATTGAGCTCTTTGTTGTTTCTGTTGTAGAGATCCAGGTTCTGATGGGTTCTTTGTTGTTTCTGTTGTAGAGATCCAGGTTCTGATGGGTTCTTTATTGAGCTCTTTGTTGTTTCTGTTGTAGAGATCCAGGTTCTGATGGGTTCTTTGTTGTTTCTGTTGTAGAGATCCAGGTTCTGATGGGTTCTTTGTTGTTTCTGTTGTAGAGATCCAGGTTCTGATGAGTTCTTTGTTGTTTCTGTTGTAGAGATCCAGGTTCTGATGGGTTCTTTGTTGTTTCTGTTGTAGAGATCCAGGTTCTGATGGGTTCTTTGTTTTTTCTGTTGTAGAGATCCAGGTTCTGATGAGTTCTTTGTTGTTTCTGTTGTAGAGATCCAGGTTCTGATGGGTTCTTTGTTGTTTCTGTTGTAGAGATCCAGGTTCTGATGGGTTCTTTGTTGTTTCTGTTGTAGAGATCCAGGTTCTGATGGGTTCTTTGTTGTTTCTGTTGTAGAGATCCAGTTCTGATGGGTTCTTTGTTGTTTCTGTTGTAGAGATCAGGTTCTGATGGGTTCTTTGTTGTTTCTGTTGTAGAGATCCAGGTTCTGATGGGTTCTTTGTTGTTTCTGTTGTAGAGATCCAGGTTCTGATGGGTTCTTTGTTGTTTCTGTTGTAGAGATCCAGGTTCTGATGGGTTCTTTGTTGTTTCTGTTGTAGAGATCCAGGTTCTGATGGGTTCTTTGTTGTTTCTGTTGTAGAGATCCAGGTTCTGATGGGTTCTTTGTTGTTTCTGTTGTAGAGATCCAGGTTCTGATGGGTTCTTTGTTGTTTCTGTTGTAGAGATCCAGGTTCTGATGGGTTCTTTGTTGTACCTGAGACAAGGAATCGAGAATTCACCGTACGCTCATCTCTTCGATCCGGTTGCATGGATTGAAATATCGGATGTTTTCATTCATGACGCCTGCACCCTGCTCGGTCTCTCTGTCGACAGTCCACTTAGCATTGTGTATGTATCATTGTATCTCTGTATACATGTTTATAGCATCTATTGAATATCATTGTACATGACAATTAGATCTTCATGATCTCATCCGTCTTCAGCCTCCTCCTCTCTTTGTTCACTACGCTCATGCGGCAGACAGGATCTCCTTGTTCTGCAAGCAAGAACTGCTTTGGCCACAACTCAAGCGTTTGCCTTCAATGGTCCTCGTCTTTGCAATCAGTTCTCATGTTCTTCGATATTAACTGGTACTCAAAGCACATCTTTCTGCTGTCTCGAAACTACTTTCTTTTCTATGGATCTTTCACACTGGGAGCGCCTCGTTTTTGGTTTGCACTGTGAGAGGTGCTTTATAAATTGACATAAATGCAATGCAATACAATTCTGACATCTCGCTCACTTGACTTGCCTTCAATACTGTAGCAATGACCACTTATGCTTTAAAGTCTTTCAACCACTACTTTATCCTACATTTGGTTAGGTATTGATGTAGAGCTGTACTCATGAGATTACACAGAATGAGAAACCTTATAATCAGAGATCACTCCAACATTGAGACACATGTTGTGTCTTATGCCATTTCTTCATATAAATGTCTGCTATGTGCTGTCTGCTTCAGAATCAAGGCTGGCTGTGCTGCGTTGCCTCCGCTGTTGACGTTGAAGCAGGTGATGCAACAAAGACAATGCTCCAGTGTCTGGAGTGCAAAGGATGAACTGCCGGTAGGTGGCCACTCTCTCTTCCATAGCTCAGCAATGAACACCTACTTCACAATCTCTTAACTCACCTTAAAAGTAGAGTGGACTTACTGGACTAGTATGCATCTGGTCATGATCTGGAGTTCTGTGAGATATGTATTGTATACTTATAGTCAGTGTGAATCGTGTGTAATTTTTAATAATAGTAACTTAATAATAAGGCATTATATTAAACATCTGTTAAAGGGAAACGATTATTTCCAAACATACCTGTATGTTGCGTCTAATTATGATTTAAATCATAAACTGGCACCAGGTCAGAGACTGTATAATCATGTCCGTATATTACTTATCTTATACTTCTTTTCATTTATTCATTTTAGTATTTACATGATACCTCTTCTAGAAACCTACACAGGGGTGCTCCCGACTCCTGCACAGCCCAAATAAACAGTTTTCAAACTGCTTATAGAATGTGTCAGATAAGACCAGGAGGGAGGCCATTCCATACCACCAGACCAGCCGCACATGTGTGCGTGTGTTTGGTGCAATGACCAATTCCCACTTTTTCAACTATCCACTTGATAAGTTGTGTGTAAACAAGAGACTTATTATCATGAGAGCCATAAAGTCATGAACCACTTGATTGTGAGGTAGTCTTATATGTATATATTGAATATTTATTTATATATATATATATATATATATTGAGGTAATTTTCCCGAAGTTGAAATAAACTTATGATATGTGTTTTTAACTGTATTATTCCAGAATTCCTCTTAAATTGAAGTTTGTTATCTGAATTGCTGTTGAATTTCAGTTCCATTGTAAATTATTATAATTATTAAATAAATAAATGTGTCTACACATGCAAGGTCACACCAAAATGTGAATCTAGGACGCAGATAGGTCTAGTCAGCTGCCAGAGGAAGATAGAGTTAAGATCTGAACTACGCAGTTCTGTTTTAGAGCAGAACTTTTGAGAATTTCTATTAATTGCCATTTAGTAATTTGTTTGAGCAAAGGCAAACCTCTCTTCATGTTGAAGATATTCTTTCTTTGCACTGCCTTGTGCTATATAAATTTATAGGTACAATACAATAAATGTGACTCAAGATGTCACCATATAGCTTGCATCCTCAAGTGTCATTTTATCATGCATCCATGCTGTATGTTTTGATGACATTGTGTTTAGGTGGAGATTGAGTTGGGCAAGGAATGTCGCTTCCACTCTGTCTTCGCTTGTCCAATCCTTCGCCAGCAGAGCAGTGACAGTAATCCTCCCGTCCGTCTTGTCTGTGGACACGTCATTTCGCGTGACGCCCTCAACAAGTTGACCAACAGCAACAAGTGGGCTATTCTACCAAATCCAATCTTTCACAAGTACAAAAAACTACTCTCTACATATCTTCGCCAACGCCGCTCATCGCTTCAACGCTGCTTTGCCTTCTTCTCATTGTTTCCGTCTTTCTCCTGCTTGCTTTCTAATCAAATCCTCAGTCATTTGCATAATTTATTCATTTCTAGATTTTAGCTTACATATTTTTCATCCTTCCACGTTCCATTTATGATTCATTCCCAATTACTTTTCACACTTTAATTAAGGAGTCTGTTGTAGTTCTGTTCAGTTTTCATTTCTATTGTTTCACAGTTCCTTTAAACTCCCTTTGAATATTATTAGACGACCTCGAGGTTCCGTAATTTCCTTGGAGTTTGTCCTTTTCATCCCAGTTTGATTCCTCTGCAATTCCCTTCCATTATATCTTTCATTCCTTTATTATTTCTTAACATTCATCATCCTCGTTTTTCTTTGTAGAACTTAATTCTCTGGTTTTGGTGTTTTGCTTCTTCTGTTTCAGCTTTTCATATAAACAAGCTTTCTGAATAATTATTTAACCGTTGACTCTTATTTAAAATCGTTTTTACTGCTTTCCATTCGAATGCTGGCACATGACATAATGTGATATTGACTATTTGCTATAAACTTAGCTCAGCGACAGACGATCAGCGATCAGAGCAGAGAATAGATTGCACCAAAGCCAACTGACCCACCATCCTTACCCAGGATTATTATCGTTATGATTGCGTGGTTATTGATATTATTATTAATATTATTATTATTCCTGAGGTACATATGATCTTTCAGGAGTCTAAAATATTATGCTAGGAGCTGGTGCTGTCTGGAAATTCAGGCCTTGTCCTCTGCAACATTATTCTTATTATAATTTATTATTATTACTATTAGTATTAGTATTGCTGTATGATTTCCTATTTAAGTACCATCGATGCAATTGTGGATGAAGGACTTGAGTATCTATAGAAGACAGTAACCATTGCACAGCAGTTGCCAGTTGCTCAATTATTATTGTAACAAATGCTTGTGAGAAGTTTCTTATTAGTGACCCTGATTTCCTGACCCTGCTTTGCCTAAATTTACTTATCAGCGTGGCTGTTTAGATTTGCACATTGGTTAAGACCATGCATTTATTTTGCACAGGTTTGGGATTGTGACTTGGTTTATGAAATCTTTTGTTGCGTTTCCTTTCAGTTGATATTAAATTGGCAGACGTGATGCTTCATTTGCTATAATTAATTTTTTGGCTTAAGCATTTACTCATTTGTAATCTCACTAACTTAAAAATTGAGTTACGAACGTGATAAGTTGCGCATAGCAGAATCTTGTTGACATGCTTCAATACGTATTGTCGAAGATAATGATTAAATTGTATTCACTTTGACTTTACTTCCGTAGACTGTAGTTCTGTTTAGCTGATCTACCAGGTACATCCAGTGCCTAAAGTGTGGAAAAAGAAGTCCCTGGACGGCCCTAACCTTTCCAGTCTGTACTTGCCAATAAGTGGCTGCACGGCGTTCAGATTTTAAAACAAGTGCATGGATGCCGGCCATGACCGTCCAGGCACACTTTAAGCCCTGGGTATATCTGTTTTCTCTTTTTCAGCTGATTTCTTTCTAATAGATTTCTGAAATTTGAACAGGCGCACAGACCAGAGTTGTTAATATCGGTTTCTTTCTTTGGCAAACCGATATTCGGTTTTATAAATCCGATTTGAAACCGATTACTGGCTTTTAAAAATAACCTTGCAGGAAATCCAATTTTTATATGTATACATACATGCATACATGCATACATAAATATATACATATAAGCATACATATGTATATATACATGCATACATACGTATATATATATACATGCATACATACATACATGTATGCATACATGCATATATATCCCACTCGGGCTACATATATACATATATACATACATGCTTACATACATACATTCATGCATGCATACATACATATATGTATACATACATGCATACATAAATATATACATATAAGCATACATATGTATATATACATGCATACATACGTATATATATATATACATGCATACATACATACATGTATGCATACATGCATATATATCCAATTTTCACCATCACAGAGTGTTGAATGTTTAACAAAATACGTGACAATGTTGCATTCAAATGCCACATCACAGTGCCATGCATTGATATGATCTATCATACTGCTGGTCAATGACCTCTTTGTATAATGCAGTGTTTGTTGCTGATAAGTTTGTGTGCTGCAATTAGTTTGTTTTTAAAATAGGAAACTGAATTTGATTATTGGAGTGTAAGCAATAAAAACCGATAATCATTGTTGAAATCAATAATCGGATTTCTGATTATTTCCTGAATCACGCTTTCCTCAACTATTTATTACCTGCTTGTTAAGTAGAGTATTGAATTTTGCATTTGAAATACAAGTTAATTTTAACTATAATCAAGTTCCTGCAACTTGTATATATACAGTGCAAGATTGAATTCTATTAGTGAGCCATGCTTTCATGGTGACTGGTAATAATTAGATCTGTAATCACAGATTTGTCAGAATGGCTTCAACTAATTTTGTATGATAGAAAGACAGGCAGGCAGACTTATTATGTGTGCTTTGTACTTTATCTAGCTAAACTGGTACCTTGCTCTTAACCTCCTTAGCGTTAATCCCGAGTCCCACTCGGTTCCGGAAAAAGATGCAAAAACGGTTAATCCCGAGCCCCACTCGGGCTACATATATACATACATGCTTACATACATACATTCATGCATGCATACATACATACATGTATACATACATACATACATATATGTATACATACATGCATACATGCATACATAAATATATACATATAAGCATACATATGTATATATACATGCATACATATACGTATATATATATACATGCATACATACATACATGTATGCATACATGCATATATGCATACATAAATATATACATACATGCATAAATACATACATATATATATTTATATTCATACAGACATGCATGTATATCTACATACATACATATATACATATATGCATACATACATACATATCTACATACATATATACATATATGCATACATAAATATATATATACATGCATAAATACATATATATTCATACATAGAAGCATATATACCTACATACATACATATATACATGCATGCATACATTCATACATATATACAAATACATACATAATATATATGCATACATACATACATACATGCATACATACATGCATACATACATACATGCATGTATACATACATACGTACATGCATACATATATACATATATACATGCATGCATACATTCATACATACATACATATATACATACATAATATATATGCATACATACATACATACATACATACATACATACATGCATACATACATGCATACATACATACATGCATGTATACATACATACGTACATGCATACATAAATATATGCATACATGCATACACACATAATCATACCTGCATACATACGTCATACATACGTCATAATCGTAAATAAATGTAACGTTTTTGTAACAGTTATTACGGAAAGTAATGTAACGCTAAGGAGGTTAAGTGCTGCAATATGTCGAGCAAATTTCTGTCCAGGGTAACGGCCTCTGTTATCATAGACCCTGGTCAAATCGGATCCATCCATCTGCACTCAGGATGATGGACTGCCATTAATAGAGGCATGAAAGACGTTATTGAATGGTTGTTTACATTTGAATTGGTATCCAAAATTCTTCATATATTACTAAACAACATGCAAAGAAATACCAGTCCTAAAATTGCATGACGCTAATGCCTAGCTATTGGTTACCTGTCTATGGCAATGTGTCTTATTATACAGTTATTGTACAGTTTATAGGATATCATGTCATTGCTTTAAATAAGTGGCTGCATTGAACAATAACTTGTACCATGATCAATTATTATAGAAATAGTAGTCTACACAAGAAAATTCCTTATTTTTGGCTGTATGGGACTGCTTATGAATACATTTTGTTCTAATAATGTTCTTGTTTTAGGTTAAAGTGTCCATACTGCTTATGAATACATTTTGTTCTAATAATGTTCTTGTTTTAGGTTAAAGTGTCCATACTGCTTATGAATACATTTTGTTCTAATAATGTTCTTGTTTTAGGTTAAAGTGTCCATACTGCCCCATGGAACAAGTGCCTTCGGATGCAACCCTCATTCACTTCTAGCGCCATTCGATGAGTGTTGTTGAGTTAGGAGAAAACGAACTTGGAAGATGCACTTTGACAATTCTTCGGGTTTTGCACGGATAGCAAAACATCTTTCGTGGACTGAAAAGTGCAGAAAGGACGATCAGACGACATCGGCAAGATAGTGTGAATAGTTTAGAGTTTTGATTAAGGATTAAAGTATTAGTGATTAAAGGATTAAGGAGATTGTGTGGATCGCTCACTGGCTGCTGTTGAGACAGTGTGATGTTGATTTATGGACAATGAATGCGGATTGGATAGTTGATTCGTATTGTGTTGGTGGTATTACCATGTGCTGCCATACATGTGGTTCAGGTATCACCAACATGTGTCACCATGTTTGTGTTTGCTGATTCAGTTTGTATCCGAAGAATGTTGGACTGATCAGGTCGTTTGATTTGTAAGATCGGTGGTCTGTACCGGTGCTCTGAAACTAATGGGTTCATAATGTCCCATGCTTATGTTGTATACTGGGCTGGAGTCTCTTCTTCCCTGGGTTCTACACTGGAGTCATGGTTGCGTGGCAAAATTGCCGACTGTTTAGAGTGCTTGGCCTGTTATGTAGAGGATGTGGGTTTGAGCCTCCATCCAACCATGCGATGATCACGGTGTAGCATATGTTCCTCACACAGAATTACTGCTCAGCACCTTTGATGTTACAACCGCATGCACTTGTGAATTTTGGAAGGAGGACACCATCAAGTACAGTTGTATCACATGAAATCTTGTCCAATAAACTGGGTTCATGGTTTTCATTTGTCGATTTTCGATATCATTGCTTTGGAATTATTTTTGGGGATGTTTCGTACTTAGGTCATGTCATTTTAGGATGATGATTAAGTTGGAGACTTTGTGGTTCCTGTACAGATGTTGTTGCGCTGTCTGGATTTATAAAATATTGACTTTGTGTTCTGAAAACTGGGTTTGTGCATTGGCTTTTGTGTAAATACATCTCTATCAGGAATTTTGAAGCAAGTGGTTTTTGTTTTTGTGTGTATATAAGGATTGACGCTGCACTGTTTCGGAAACTTGCTGGCATTTTGAAAATGCAGAACCTGAGAATTTGATTAGACTTGAGTCGTATTGTCAGGAGGCAGTTCTTATTGTCTTATTGAGCCATTGTCTGTGTTGGCATTTCTTCATTGCAAAATGGGCAAAAGTATCTTCGTGTAATGAACGTGGCAAAGTGTATTTTGGAGGAGTGCGATGATTTGCCCGTTTTTCATAGATTTCATAGACAGGTTTGGCATGAATTAGAGATGTTTCGATGTCTTTGTATGATGGCTTTCACTGATTTCTTTTACGAAACAATATGTTGGATTAGTTTCATACAAATTTAAAGTGCTTGATGGAGTTGAATATAATATGTGAAGATGCTGTGATTCGATGATAATCTGGAAAATGTTTTAAATTTTGACACTTCTTGTGCAAGAAGATATAAGTAGATAGTAAATTATCTTGTAATAATTATTAAGTGAAGTTTGAAATTGACATTTTCATTTCAAGTTGTTTTAGAGTTTTTGAATTTTTAGTTCTGATAATTTTAAAGCATTTGAATAGCTCCGGTTAGGCATTGTTTGTCACTTAGACAATTGACAATAATTTAATTGGAAGTTCTTTTATGATGCTTAGTGGTAGGTAGGTGCATACCTTCCTCATGACATGCTTCACAAAAACAGAAACTGATGTAATGAAATCAAATTTAGTTCTGCTAGCTGCAAATTTCCTGTTTATCACACAACTTTGTTACAAAGTGATTTTACAACTGAGTTGTGTCTACTGTGAAACAATTCATGGCCAAGAGTTTAAAGGTTGAAAAACATTTAATTTGGTGGTAATATAGGTAAAACTTAAGCATTTCAAATGGTTTAAAAATGATGCTTGTGTTATTTTCAGACAGTGTTGATCTTTTTGAATCTTCTTCCTGAATTTGGAAGACTATAAATTTTTTATTAGTGCGATGGACATAAGCACATAATTACAGTATCTAGATTCTTCAGGAAACTTTTGATTTAGTGGCTGTTTTAAGATGTGGATTAATGCAGTCCAAGCCCAGGATTAATTTTTGAAAGTATTTTGAACTTATTTTCTTTAGACTTAATTGCTTGGAAGAAAATGTGGTAAAATACTAGAAATAGCACGTATATATTCTGTGGCTTGTTTGAGTTTCTCACAAATGTAAAAGGATTTCTCTTCTAATAACAGTACCAGTTTTTGTGTGTGCTTACATATGATCTGCTGATCGAGTTAAAATCATTAAGCCAAAGGAGGGAGGGTAAGCCTTAACAACATCTCTATTTATTATGGTTAATTAGCCTGTGCCTGAAAGAGCAAGTGCAACTCTGCTGGACTTTAGTCCACTACATGTTGAATTAGACCATTTCCTGGTCCCTGCATGTAAACAACTCGCACCCTATCACAGTTGGCCCATAGTACTGGGCTTGAGTTTGGACATCTAGGTACAAAAGGACTTGGGGAGAGTGAAGCCACATGCCTAGAGTAAATATTTATGGATTGACCTTTTACAAAAACATACTTTGTGTTTGTACATTAGATGAATCAGCAATCAGGTCCAGTGTATTAGCTACTGTGCATCAACAATAGTCTGTAAATGTTTTCAAAACGAAAGGAGACCATGCTTTGGAGACGTATAGACTGGGACATAGTGCAGGATCTAGACTAGTATACAACTGTGCAACATCAAAATAGATTGGTAGAGAATGAGTAGGCCTACAATAATCTTGTCTGCTTTGACCTTTCCCTAAGCTCCTACAATGTGCTGAACTTTCTACTTCCTCTTCTTTACCCTGTCCATCATCCAATGTCTTGGATCTTGGCATAAATCTCGTACAGCTGCCATTTCCTGGGCATACCTGTTTCACCTCCGAATATTCACCTCTACCCTTGACTCCACATCACTGAAACCATTGATACACTGTGCCTTATTGCAAATGCAACTTGACTACTGCAGCTCTATACTCAATAAAATATATATACTACATTATAATCTCTTTGAATTCTCACTGGTCCCTGTAACCAGAAATTAGTGCATCAGGCTTAGTACTGCAAGACTGTGCCTAGGAAAATCCTATGGTGACCACATGACACCTGCTCTTCATTCTCGGCACTAGCCAAGAAGTGGATGTGAGCTGGTGTTCTCAATATACAGACCGATCATCCACCATTGTACTTGACTTCCATGGTCACACCTTGCAACTCTTCAAGGTCTCTGCTATCTTCGAACAGCAGATCTGCTGGAAGGTATGTTGTTCCAGGTACACATCTGATCTTTGCCGGTGTTTATTCAGACTTTGCCAGTTCCGTCATTTCCTACTCTCTACCATCTCAAGTTTGTACTCTCTTAGCGAGATTCTTATTCACTAAGAACTAAACTCATACAGTCCGTTATACTTATGCCTCTTAACGGTTTGACTGGCTTCATTGTGCATTACTTATAAATGCTTCTTAACGGTTTGACTGGATTCAATTTGCACTTCTGAACTTTCGGCATTATCAAATTACAGCTGTACTGTATTATTGGAACTCTTATAAACTAAGTGCAGTGGCGGGTTTTGCTATGTGAAAAGGCTTATAACAAGTACCGCAAGTATGTGACATCTATATTGGTCATGGCTTAGCCAAAAACAATGAATATGCATGAGCTGATGAGAAAAATCTGGGATGAGTAGCAACACAAAATGTCAACACAACTCAGATCGACTTTTTTCAATGTAGCTTATTCACAAATTCATTCTCGAAAAATCAAGCCGTCTTTTCCCGAAAATCTGTTACAAAAGTCAAAGTTGCAACGACGATGTTTATTTCGTTTCCATGATGATGCGCAGAAAACAATCATGTGCAGTGCTAGCTAGTGCTTAGGAAAGTTCGTCTGTACAAATAATCACAAATGGCGACACAATTCAGCCAGCCTACAACAATTCAGCCAGTCTACGATGGGGTTTAGCACAAACCAGGGTCTTGGTTTTATGCAACACAATCCTGGATTTTCTTACAGAACCCCAAAAGAAGCAATTAATAAATAAATAATGGGCTTATAATACGAATCAGTTGGGAGGAAGTGCATGTGAAAGAAGCAGAATGAGTCTGAAGCAGAAACAGTGGGACAACCTTCATTTGTTGTCTTTCATTAATGACAACAGTTGACATATAACTCAACTTGGAACAATAAGCGGCTCATCTCTGTAAAGTATTAAGCAGGCTGAGCAATGGTTGTAATGTAACTGCCAACTTTGTAATGTCCATCATAATCATCTACAGACCACAGAATTGGTGCAACCATCAAATTGTACGCATTACTTAATTGTCGGACGATTAAACTGGTCTGCTCAAGCACACACAAGTTTACCACACTCTCTATATATATATTACATTTACGCACACAGCTTCACAGACTGACAACTAATCAGAGACACACGCACACACACGTCGCATTACTTCAAGTGTTGCCATGACAATTCCCGTCCAATGATAAATTACATCTCCCCAAATGTAAGCGGAAAAACTTGATTTCTTGAAAGTCGTTACTGGATTTGGTGCCTACAATTAGTTGTATTATATTATATCACAATGTTTCACTCTTTGATCGCAAAAGCCGAAGACAATACATGGCGGCGTCTGGTGCCTACTCCTGTCCAAATCCTTCCGTCTCCTCAATTGCATAAGTCAGCTTTTCGACGAGCTGTTCGTACGTTCGGTACGGCGGAAGGTCGAGACGGTTGAAGCACGTGTGACTGCGTGGCAACCATGTCTCCTTACCAACTTTCTCAATGCAAAACCTCTGTGGACCGTTGCTCCCTGGAATCACAACAACATTTTCACAAGGTTATAAATAATTAATTATTATGCATTCAGTAAATAATTGTGTGTTAAATAAACATTGGGGATTAGTCACTCTAAGCTGAAGTGGATGGTTGAAGAGAATTTGTATTTTGAGCATCAGCAAAACATTGAAATGTTATAATTGTCAAAGTAAACTTAGTCTGTTTAATCAGTACAAGACATAATTACTCATTGATCAAAAGCATCAGATTAAACGAGTCAATTTTAAGTGAATGTTTCTAATCTAGGTCTTCTCTTCGCGAAAACACATCAGACATAATCCTGATCTGACCATACAAGATCAATCTCATACAGAATTGTATTGTATTTAAACATTCATAAAGCGTCTATAGTAGGGTGAACCGTTCAGAGGCACTCCCAGTGCGCAAGTCCCCACAAGAAGAAGCAGGTTTTGAGAAGAGACAAAGCAGGGGAGAGACTGACAGACAGAAGTGTAGAGCGAACAGAAGGAGAAAGAGCATTCCAGAGAGAAGGACCAATTGAGACAAAAGATCGAGACTGAGCCATAGCAGTTCTAGACCGAGGAACCAATAGTATGGTCTTCACTCAAGGCGTACACTGGAAGCAAATTGGAAAACTTTATGAAAATAATAGCAATCAGATTAAAAGACATTATATATGGCAAATGTCGCATGTATCATCATATATATGTTTTTAGACAAATATTCACCCATCAGTTCTTGAAATCCACCGACTGGAAGGCGACACGTTCCAGTAACAAACTGAAGCAGACGAGTCCGCTTCTCATTATCAAGTTCACGAACAAACTACAAAAACAGACACACTATTAAAATAAAAATCAAATTAATTCATGTCTAAGTATAATATTATCAAATTACAATTATTCAGTTGTCACCAGTGTCTGAAAAATCAGTGTTTTACCTGTACACACAAACTCACTAAACATACAATCAGCGTAACACTTAACTCCGATCAGAAACATGCAAATGCAGAAAGTTCTAAGACTGAATATAATATTATAACAGATAAAATAAATCAACTGTTATATCACATTGAGACTGCGAAGAAGCTACTTTCACACCCATGCCCGTCTTGCACATATTCACGTGAGCCACGTTTTGTAGAGTCTATGCGCAAATGGTGGACACATCAGAGATTCTTGGATCCTGGATGGTGTACAACTCAATGATAGACAAACGCAGTTAATGTGGCTTGCAGCACTTACTACCAGGGGCCAAACGCTTCCTTCATCATTCAGGTCTACATGGAATCAACCATCAGCCTCAACCCATTATATGTAGAATCAAGGCTGTAGCCAGGATTTTGTTTCGGGGGGGTAACCAGACCTTGAGCAAGTCGACATGCAACCAAATCAACTTACAAAAGGGTTTGCTGGATCTATTGCCACTGCAAAATATCATAGAAAAATAAGAGTCTCAAAATGAAATCCCTTAGTTCCAATATCGTGTGCTTGTAAAAGCATTATTTCATTTTTACATTATTTCATTTGGGGGGGAGGTATTCAAACACCCAAAACACCTCCCTAGCTATGGCCTTGTGTAGAATGCGTGTTTCTCACCATCTGCCCAAGATGTGTGCACTACACGCAGTTCAACTACAACTCCAGCCATAACGTACACAAAGCATGCATCATGCGTTCATTGGACATACTTTGGCAAATCCAAGCACCTTTCAACCTCTCTGAAAATAATTAGATGTTTAGTAGCCTCTGACAAGTCCCCCTCCTACTCCAATAGACTTTTCTCTGCTCTTTATCTACGCATATTAACTATTTCTATGCATAATAACTACTTCTATGCAATCATGGTTTTCGGTTGTAACGATGGAAGAGCTTCTCTTGAACTGCAGTGCTCTATAAATTAAAGATCGTGATAAGAAACGACTAAATTTTACAACACAACAGAAATCAGTAGTTTTCTTAAATACATGTATAAGACCTCATAGAAGGTGTCAAAAAAAGAGTTCTAAGGGAGAGGGGAGAGGGGGGAATTGACTGACCTTCCAGAACCACTGGACCTGTCTTGACGAGTGGCTGTAGTGTCGATAGATAGTGCTGCTCTCCCAATCGTCAACGTCAATCTCTTGCATTCCACACAACATCAACTGAATTTGAAAAATCAACACAACAATCTTTAGATCTACTATCTTTGATTAAAACAACCAAAATATACCGCCTTCACATCCACTTATCCGTATGCATGTATATATGTATGTATCATATACAATATAAGCAAGTATGTATAAATTGTATATGCATGTATACGTGAAATTATTAAAGCATCTCTTACATACCACACAAAATGCAATTAAACCAGCATTTAATTTCAAGTATTTAATAAACACATTCTTTAATCCATAGATGTTATAAAGTCACCTAATGCCCAAGGCAGATCAATTGAAGCTCAAACAATCAAATGGAAAACACCCAATTACTTAAGCTATACAATACAATTGTTTGTTTTGTTTGTTTATATGTGCACCTGTCATAGCGCCCCTTCAAGTTCACTACTCAGAGGCGCTCCCGAATACAGCGCGGACACTGCATTGGAGGTTCACGCCAAAGCGCTGAGCAATTGCGAGTGAAGGACTTGCCCAAGGTCCCTACGCGGCGACTTGAGGTGGATTCGAACCTGCAACCCTGCGGCTGCAAGGCAACGAACACACCCACTACACCACCGTGCCCCACAATCAATGGTAGCAGTGCTGTAAATAATCAATTGCACTTTGATATCGTCAGTCTTAAAGAGTTCAGAACTGCCCCCCCACACACCGTGATGGACAAAGAAACAATTGTTTACAATGCTACCATTGTTAAGCGATGGGCAATAACAATTTAATAATAAATTCAACTCAAAAGTCTAAACAAAAAAGTTTTACCTCAAGTTCTCGTTCATCAAAATACTGCAACCACTGAAGCGGAACAACTTCATTGAAACCATCGAGAAAAGCCTTTGCCTGCTCTTGAATTCCACGAGTGAAGATCCACTCAGTCATCAGCCTACGACGTACGTTGAAGAGCACAAGCATTAGAGAACATCACAGATATACTATACTTCATATGAGAACATTATGCAGCATAAACTATGGTGAAACAGTCTTAAGACCAAAAACTAGTCTTAGTCTGGTATGTACCATCACAGTCATAAAACTTTAGTACTTGTTGTGTGTCATGTGATGAGCCTTTGATCTTGGTCCTGAAACTGATGAGCGTTTCTCTATGACAACTCTTGCAGAGACGTATTAGGTATCAACTTTCACAAATCAAAGCATTGGAATGCGGGTCACTAATCCTTACCACGTCTTCTTCAGACCAATTGATGCTACAAGTGAGTCGTCAAAGTGGTCAGTCTGCTAAGGTTAGTGAAAAGTACAATTAAGAAACTTAAAACATCTGTCTGTTGTGATGGGCCTCAAACCTGATGTATCAAATGACGACAATGAGGCTACTCTCTACACTACATTCAAAAAACCTAAGAATACAGAAACAATCACATCTAGTACAGTAATCATCCTTTCCACGTCAACTAATTTTCATCTATGTCATAAAATATAAAATTCTCTCAATAACTCTTTAACATTCCATGCAGAAACAATTATCCATTAATTCTTCTCAACTGTGACACATTATAACCAACATTCAATCCAACATTATAACCAACATTAAATCCAACATTAAACCCAACATTATAACCAACATCATAACCATTGAATGCTTACTTCAAATACTCAGCTTTGTTTTCCTCCGTCAACTTAATGTCGCTTCCTCCCGTCTTCAGTTCATGCTGTGACAGCTTACCAAGAACTTCAAAGTTGGTGACAAAGTAAATGTCCAACTCACATTCATCAACATTGTTGTCCCTGGCAACATAAAAGAAACCAAGTTACGTTATAAATACAGTATCTCATGTTTTCACTAGAAGAAATAATACATGACTAAAATGCAAGATATAATATTTAAATATATATTCATTTTATTGAGAAAATAACCAGTTAGTCAGATTGCGAGAGTTAACAAGCATCAAGAGATAAATGCTCGGATAAAGTCAAATAAAAGCTCTGTAATAACACTTTGAGTTCAAGTCAGTGGAGTTCCAGAGTAAAATGATAGTTTGATCAAAATAAAATTACCACAGAGTTGACAAATCATAGAAATGGACAACTTCATCAAAACTGAACTTTATAAACACTCAAATATTCTAGTGAAAAGTAAGACCGACAGGTCATCATTCTTGTACGTGCTCCTTCATAAAAATCATGTAGGAATGAATTAACAAAAGATTAAATGAGAAAATCATGAAATACCAGGTATAAAATCTGTGATCACACAAACGTTTTTGCAAAGAAATAAAACTGATTACAAAACGAATGAAATATAAATAAAAGCTGTATAACTGGAGAGATTGGTTTGTTTTCGCACCTGATCCAGACGAGAGAGCTGTGCATTTCTGGATCAACCGATTCAATGTCACCGAGCATCAGTTTCTTGCTGAGCAGCTTCTTGTAGAATGGCATCGTAAAACCACTGTCGATGAATTTGCCGTGGTAGAGCGCCTACAAACGTAGATATAAAACGAAAAGAATCAACATTCACATTGAGTCACAAAATCAAATCAAACGAAAATCAACCTCAATTTAAATCCAACTAGACATTCATCAAACTCATTCCATGTCAAATTAAAAAAGCACAACATCGTCATTGTGCATTTTGTTGAAAATAATTGATCAGTGAATACGACATATAAAACACATTAATGGCACTTGACCCAGATATGCTCACCATGGCAATGAACCGTCCCATAAACTTGAAGTAGAGCAGGTGATCAGGGTTGACTGAAGAGGCTGGGTTGATCTGGAGGCTGTAGTTCTTGTCATTTGCGTATTGGAAGAGGCAGTACATCGGGTTGAGAACCTCATGCGACACGTTGAAGAACCAGTCCCTAAACAATGCAATTTACCAATTTTATCTAATTCAACGAGAAAACAACACACGTTGGCAGCATAATTAAATGGAACTGGATAAATATTCAGAAAAGACACATCAAAGACATTCCATAGACAGACAGAATATCAGAAACAATTATAATAATTAACACAAAGTTTAAGAGATATAGTAGACGCTGCCCCCTCAGGACCAAAAAAACTCCAGTGAAAATAAATTTCATCAGGAAAATAAGTCAGTAATAATCACATACATAACAATCACCTAAAAGTCGTCAGAGTTGTCTATAACTCTACAGACATAGTTGTGTACGCTAATTTGATGTCTACCATCTTCCACCCTACCATTAAGATAAAGAAGAGCAAGTTCTGACCTGGCAACACCTCCATAGTCAAGACCCTCTTCACCCTTGTAGATTATGTAAAGCCTTCGACGTAACTCAAATGGCTGCTGCTTCATTATCTTCAACAGTTTCAACACACAAGCACGGGTGACTTCTTGCCAATTAATATATTAATACAATTTAATTAATACATATTCTGGTATACATGGACCCTTCTGATGACAATTTACTTTAATTGATCGATTGCTATTTGCATTGTGGTGTACAGGTGTCACGGTAAAAATAAACGCACATCATCTACACACATCATCTATAGAGCCAATCAAACATCAAATGCTTTAAATCATAAAACACATATAATTCTAAATCCAAAATAAGTATCTTCTTATAAAATACCAACTATTTGTACTGCACTTTGGTTGATACTGTCACAGCGCAATAATAACACTCTAACTGTACAAACAAACCTTTATACTTTCATTTCTTTTAGAACACAATGGTACTGAACAAGACAATAGAAGAGAAGATGCTTCTAAAGAATGAAAGTCAAAAGCCAACCTGTTGAAATGAATCCTCAAACAGAGTTTCCCTCGAAACATTGATCTTCACGTAACCTGGTAATTGGTTGGACTACAAGAAAAAGAATAATTTTTCTTATACGTATTATTGCATCGAAATATCCATAGAACTACAGTTTATATCACTAGTAGTATTAACTTGATTGTTGTGAACTTAGCTTGTCAGATTTATGCATAATTTCCAGCATATCATAAAATTCAATGTTTGTATGTTGGTAAGCATGCTCACATGTTTCACTATTAATACATGACACGAACCACCATCGAAATAGTCAGAAATTGAAAACTGTTCTCTACATGGCTTTATATTTTGCCATCGACACTGATAGATTGACCCTCAGATAGATTTAACATTCAAAATAGATAGACATAGCCTTCTCATTATTACACTAGTTACCAGTTGTAGTAAAATCAAAGTGAATAAAGACTCTGAAGAGACTGTACCTGGCAGAGATAGCGAAACTGCCCCAATTTCCAACGAAAGCTTCTCTCGTACTGAAGTGGAACTCCGTAACTTCCTTTCGGCCTGAAACAGATTTCCAAGAGATGTCAGTTCAACACAAACAAAGCAGGTATTCCACAACATACACGAAGCACAGCATTTCTACAAAGCATTTGATTACATTACATCACATGGAAATGCACTTGTTAGGCCATGAGTCCAAGTACCATTTTCTTCCCATTTGCAAGACTATTCTAGTTCTTCACAGCAAAAGAACAATTTATTTAATCCAATTTTATTACTACCACAACTGCTATAATTAGCTCAAATAATCAACTGCTGATCATGTCAAAGATAATCCATTTGTAGAATCCTCCGTGGAATCTCTCAACGTCTTCATTTGTTTGTATGTGCACTTGTTATAGCGCCCCTTCAAGCTGTCTCTACTCAGAAGCGCTCCCGAATGTAGAGCGGACACTGCATCGGAGTTTCACGCCGAAGCGCTGAGCAATTGTGAGTGAAGGACTTGCCCAAGGTCCTTACACGGCAAGGTGGATTCGAACCTTCCGGCTTCAAGGCAACGACGCCACCACTACACCACCGCGCCCCACAATTAGAATATGCATTAACACCCAATCTGTCAGGTTTTCGCCATTGACCAAATGAATATTGATTGATAGATTGATGATAAGCAGTAATCAAATTTATAAGCAATAATTTACGTTAAGCTACAAACAATCATATGTGTTATATACCGTATCATGATCGCAGCAAAATAGGATCAGGTCATAGGTCAATGCTTACCCTTTGGCCTGACCTCCTCTCGGATCCTGGAATGTAGTTGAACGCGAGTTATGATCAACGAAATAGCGCACACCCTCAACCGTGTAGCGCATCTCCCATCCCTCTGGAAGAGGGTCCTCCTGCACAATCCTGCAACAACCAGACGTCAACAACCAGAGGTCAACATCCGATTCAGACACATTCACCAGCAGCCAGCAATTGCATCAATTCATAAATCACTATTTATAGATGAACCATTCATCAGGCAACACTGCACTGTTGACCTCACAACAAAGTGCATGCGTCCTGCTGCTTTCATCTGGACTGATCCTCAGTTATTTACATTCATTCTCATATTCTCACCTCCTATTTCACTCGACATTTCACTTGCTCATCCATCTGGGATAGCAATCCAAGCTGCTAAGAGAATAATCTAATCTGCCCGGCAAAACAGATTCTTCTAATCTCAAAACTTCTGTAATGACACATGTGTAATCCAAGACATCGGAAGGAGCGAAGTGACAATGACATCCAATGACAATGACATCCAATGACAACATTGACATCCAATGACATTGACATCCAATGATAATGACATCCAATGATAATGACATCCAATGATAATGACATCCACACACACACGTTTTCTAGCACTATTAAATTGAATAAACCAAAAGATCCAAAAGTTCCAGGGTCTCACACACAATCACTGTTGGCCATGAAAAAAATGATCATATCACATGTAATAAATAAATGATCATATTATACTGTCTACTAGAACCCAGACTCAACATTTTTCTAGCATTAAATGATGATGCTTCTAATGCAATGCATATCATGAAATTTATGATGGACTCTACAAAGTACACATAGTACAAACCCCTGTGTTCTAGGGTCTTCCCACTGTGTCGTACGATTTCTATGATTGACAAAGTAAACCCTGTTACTGGTGTCCACTCTCTTCTCTACAACACGAAAGATCAAGACACAGATCACAAAAAAATACAATCACAGTATTCGCAATATAAAGAAAAAAACCTGACAAATAGTGCGACGAAACTGATGATGACGATGAAGATGCTCATTCTGTTATTGCAGTGTACGGTACATATATAAATTTATAAGGCACGCCTCTCAGTGCACACAACTCAGAGATGCATCCAGAGAAAAGCAAGGGGCTTTTGAGATAGTAAAAAAATGTTCTTCGGGTACCCGCTAATAATGAAGAATGCGCCAACGAAGAGAGCTGATCCCAAAGTGCAGGACCAATGATGGCAAAAAGTCAACAGTTCTTGCTTGCACAACAAATAGCAAGGGTCACACATTTGCTATTTGGACATAAATTGCAATCATTACAAGAGAGTCGCTTATAACAATGATGCTTAATTTTTCATGTCATTGATACTAAAATCATTCCGATAATGGCAGTGATGATGATGACGATGATGATGATGTTGACAATGATGATGCTGATCAACTGACCCCATCCTTCAGACAGAGGACCCAGGGCTTCATCACCAGCCACAGGAACCGAAGGAAAGTTGAGGCTTCTGTTGCCGACATGGTCGAGCGTTCGATTCTGTCGCCACTGCTGGAACTGTTGGATGTTGTTCATCATGTCGGCGTTTGGCCGCTGCCAGGTCGTCGTACGTGTGTTGTGATCAACATAGTAGATGCGACCACGAGGGTCGGCCCTACGCTCCCACCTGGAGACAACAATAGATACAACACAAACAATCACTGGAATGTCAATCAACAGAATAGTTGGAATGTCAATCAACAGAATAGTTGGAATGTCAATCAACAGAATAGTTGGAATGTCAATCAACAGAATAGTTGGAATGTCAATCAACAGAATAGTTGGAGTGTCAATCAACAGAATAGTTGGAATGTCAATCAACAGAATAGTTGGAATGTCAATCAACAGAATAGTTGGAGTGTCAATCAACAGAATAGTTGGAATGTCAATCAACAGAATAGTTGGAATGTCAATCAACAGAACAGTATCATCAGTAACAACAGCAAATCTTATGGGTTACTATCGATAAAGAATAAGTGATTTAGCGAGGAATGCTCAGAGTCAAAGATCTATATAGCAGCCAGGAGATTCAAAGAACTCTATCATCCTGTGAGAAGAGTTGAAAGTCCAGAAGCGTAGATCAAAATAATACAAGTCCTGCAAACACGTCTTCCAGCAGAAGTGAATTGAATTCATATGCATGCGTCTTGGAGACACATCTGCAATATCCTGAATTCTCTTCTCCATCCAGCTCCTCCACACTCCCACCAAGTCAGCACAACAGATGATTAGCTAAATTCTTTCTTAGCTAAAGTTAAGAATGTTAGAAGTGATAGCACCGTGAACACTCCTCCTGAAATATCTATCTATTCCTCAATATTATCATCCTTTGATCCTGTCACTCATGAATACATTCTTCATCTACTGATGAAATCTACCTCTGAACACACTTAACTTGCGAAGACTACAGAATGCAACGACATTTTTCTCAGACTTCTATAAAGTCGACTCACACAAGAATAGTAATCTTACTTTTAAATAACTGAATGAAATGAGGCTAAGGCTGGTAGAAATGTTACCAAGGCAACCATACCCTGGTGGAAGCGGCAGAGGGCGTTCCCAGGTGGTGGTTCTTGTGTTGTGATCTATGTAATAAGTTCGTCCACTCGCATCTTTCCTCATCTCCCAACTAACAGCACACAAACATCAATCAATAAATCAATCAAGCAATCAGTAAACCAATCCATCAATCAATGGCTTTATTGTATTCATCTGATAGTACAAGGATAAGTAATGAAAATATATATTTCTGTGGAGACAACAAAAGGAAGGGCCCACAAGCAATTGAAGATCCCGCTATTTATTGACACCTAGAGGTAATACGAAACAGAAGCAAACATGATTATGTGGCGGCAGGCAAGAAAAAAATAAACCTCTTCTAACTCGTGATTCACTTAAATGTGCACAAAAACCAACAGGAGGAAAAAACCATAACTAAGCGCTTTTCACACATAATTGACAAAATTGGATACTTTATCAAATGTTAAGCTTCTACAGTCAAGTTAAAAACTAGTGGCTGACCCCTCGCCAGAGGGAATAATCCTAGCCTGAAGGGAAAGAAGAAGAGTCAAGTTAAAAACTAACAGAAAAGAGACAACACTGCCAGATACAGAAAAAAATCAAGACAAATCATACAGATCTGTAGGTAATATTAGGCCAGCAAATTATAATATCAGGCCAACTAACAGATTAAATCATAATGGATAAACTAGTAAATAAAATTACTTATATATAGACAACTTATCAATATATTATCTAAAATTAAACAAGCAGAATAGATGAAAAGTGAATCGTAGATAAACTATTTTATATATGAGAAAAAGAGTATAGGTGAAAATGATGCGATGTTTGGGTGAGAAGAGGCGGCTAATTTCATGATTGTTTAGATGAGAGGAGCAGAAGAGGGAGATGTGATGATCCGAGAGGTACGTACCCAGCTGGCAGGGGTGGTTGTGATGGGTCACTTGCAGCATTTGGTGTTGATGATGCCGGTGGTGCACCTGGTGGCGCACCGGGTGGCGCACCTGGTGGTGCACCTGTAGCAGGAGGAGGGAGAGCAGCATTGGCTCCGGTCTCTGAATCACAATATCATCATCACCACTTGTAAGTAAGACAACTCAACGAGATCGATATTCATAACATCATCATACGTACTCAAAAAATCATTTGCTCCGATCAATCAGTTTTAGCAATGTATTTTGTATTTTGTATTTTGTATACGCACAAAGTCTTACAACTCAGTATCTCTAATGGCTATTCAAAATCTGCCAAACTACACCACCATGCCTCACAATGTGGGGCGCAGTGGTGCAATGGGTATGCTCGTCGCCTTGCAGCCGAAGGGTTGCAGATTCGAATCCACCTCAGGTCGCCACGTAGGGACCTTGGGCAAGTCCTTCACTCACAATTGTTCAGCGCTTCGGCGTGAAATTCTGATGCAGTGTCCGCGCTGTAGTCGGGAGCGCCTCTGAGTAGTTAGCTTGAAGGGGCGCTACAGCAAGTGAACAAACAAAACAAACACATCACCAGATATCTCACCATCTTATTATCTGCTCACACATCTCATTCAAATACCTTCTCAATGTCTGTATTTTGGTCTTTTTATATCTTGACTGATGCCCTCCTTTCTTAACATCTCACCTTCACTTTGCTATATGTAAAAGCACCAACTACACAATTTGATTTCTACTCGGCATCCCTTTTCTTCCCAAATTCCCCTCCCTCCAGCACACCCCCCCTCTTCCCACCTTTCCCCACTCAGATGACTGTACCTTGTGTTGTCAGAGAAGAGCTCGATGGTGGTGATGTCACAGTCGCACTGGTGCCCTGACCTCCTGCTGCTCCTCTCGATGACGCACTGGTTGTGACTGGAGTCGAACCAGATGCAGTTGATCTGGTCTAAAAAACAAAAACCTTTCTTTCATCAATCATCCATTCTCTACGCAATCCTACTGCGATCAAAAGTTTATGATTCTTTACTCAACTCAAACATACAAAACCCGCCGTGTTCCTTGGTATCATCTGCATATTGATGAACCGTAATTCCAAAAGAAGAAAGCTTAAGTCGGCAGTGTAGTGAATAAATGAAAAGCTATGTCAACCTACGATGGAATCATGTGGTAATTAAACGACTCCACACAACGCAATGAATGCATGCAACCACATGTAACTACTACTAGGTATATACATGTATAATACTATAATTACATGCACAAGTAGCAATATTATGCATGTATCATGTACTTACATTACACATATATGCATGTAGGTATTATATCAAATGCAAGTATAATATGTACGTGTATGTCCGTATTTATCCACAATCAAACTTACAAACCATTTCGCTAGAGACAGCTAAGCGAGACAATTTCACACCATTCTAAGTAGACATCTTAACATCTGCAACATAATCAAAAAAATTCTTAAAAGGTGTCAGTCCATCCAATAATCCATGCAATATGCACATACAGGGGCGGATCCAGGGGGGGCCAATCCGGCCATGGCCCCCCCATTCCAAATCTCCATGGGACGTGGCCCCCATCCATGGTCGCCCAAAAGATTTTTTGCAGGGAGTCAGTCATGGCCAGGAGAATTAATATATAAATGTAATTGAAATCTAAGCCTCTCACACAATTGCATTGTTTTAATATATAAAGCAAAGAAAAGAAAAAATCTTTCAACAGATTCCGACTATGATTTATGGCATGCAGTGTTTGTTATTCGTGTAGGACTGTAGGCCTATATATTCTTTAGTAAAATGTGAAAATATTAACACCAATAAACACAATTATAACTAATAACAACTAACTATTATTAACACCAATAAACACAATTATAACTAATAACAACTAACTATTATTTACAAAGCAAGTTAACACCAACTACAGTATTATGGATTTTTTTCCCAGATGCAAAAAATTTCAGCGGCAAAACTTGCTAAGTTTTGAATTTGGTCTATATGTTCAAGAAACTGCGGTGAATGATCACACATGTTTACTTCATGTTTTTATTTATTCCTTACTATGTTTCATTCAGTGGTTGGAAGTATTTTATTTACTGTAGTCTTAAAAATAATATAATAGGGTGAGGTCTATTCATACTTCAACTTGGAATTATTTTAACATTGTGTGGTTCATATTATAAATACATAAATACTGTAAAAAATACTTTTGTTTGCCATTAAAATCAGCTAATAGAGCAATGTTGCATGCTGTATGCACTAGCCCTACAATAACTATTATTCACTATTATTATTTATGGGGAAAGTCTCTGGTTATGGCCCTTAGCCAAGCATAACATACATCCATAACATAGCCATAATCTCCATAACATAGCCATAATGTCATGGATATATATATATATATATATATATATAATATATATTTAATTATATAAATAATATTATATATGCAGTCTACCAAGCAACATTTGCAATGCAACTTTGTCAACCAACTGTCCATTGTCAGTGTGTGCCTTCAGTTCAATCTGAGACTCAAATGTAAGCTTCTCGCACAATTGCATTGTGAAATAAAAACTTTGGAAACCACCTTCATGAACAAGAGTTTGATCTATGCTTCTAAAAAAACTTAATGTATCTATTTGCTCAAGAAAGGAGCATTCCTGGCCCATTTTTCTAAACATTTCTTGTGACAATTTCAAAATCGATTGTTCTAGCGATATTATACTCAAAGTTTTCAAAGGTCAACCTGGCCAAATCCACAAGATGTGAATGAGATATTGTAACCCTTCAGACATTTAAATCTATCATTTTGTGTTTGCTAGATGATCTTTTTGCAGAAGTTACCACTGATGGAATTGTCAACAGTTGTCATGCGTTACCTGACACACATTTGGAAATAACTCCGAAGGATTTTTTTATTATGCTAAAAGTTCAACAGTTTCAATGGGCACATCCAAAATTTGCCTTTTATAGGCATACCGATTGCAAATGTTCAATTTCTGTTACAAAATCCTGACCATGAAGGAATGCAGGATAAAGCTAGAGCTTTTCCTGCCACGTTACATGTAGGCCTAGGCTTATACATGATTAGATTTAGATATTTGCACAAGAATTAAACCCCTTAGCCAGAGTTAAATAAAATTTGCAAAAAATGAAAAAAACATTTGATTGCAAGCTCCTCCTAGCCCCTGAAAATATACAGTCAATTTCTAAATCTGTGTGTTTTTGGGGGGCTTAGCCCCCTAGCCCTGATAAATTCCGCTCATGCCTATAAGAGTGCATTTCTTGTATGCTATACCGTGTATACTGAATTTTTTTAGCAATCTGATACAATCCTGTTAAAATGAGTGTCACTTATACTCTTAATATTTGCACAAATACTATTTTTTTTCAACTGAATAACTTCTCTCCAGTGCTATTTTTCAAATTTTAAACTGTCAAATTTTAAACTGTTTTGGTTGAAAAGTACAGCTATTTTGCTAAGATAACAGCTTAAAATGCTACCATTGCAATGTGAAAATTCAAAAAGTTTCTCGTGGGGAGGGGATGTCCCCCTCCCCAAACCCCTCCCCACCACTCTCGGCGTTACGCGCCTCATGGTTGTCCTCCAGAGGTCCATAATCTACCCCTCCAGAAACCTCAACCCCCCCATAGGAGGGGACTAAATTATACTCTGGTTTCGGCCAAACGACTAAAAACAAATTCCGACCCAAACCCAAATTTTTTTGGCCCCCCCTCGAAAATTCCTGGATCCGCCCCTGTGCACATATGCACAATGGCTGTATTCAAGGGTATACGCGGGTAATTGTATACAGTGTGTAGTACTTACCTCAAATATATTTGCGTTTGGTATACTGGAAAATAACCTGCAGACTTACCAATAGGCAACGGTAGCGTGTACTCACGTCAAAATTTATATCTTGTCAGTAATCTTTGGTATGCATGTATTTGAGCAAACACACGTTTAAACACGTTCCAAATACAACGCATGTACCATAATTAGAGACATTGTCAGAGAAGTGTTCAAAGACAGATCGGCATCAACACGACAGACACTCACCTGACCCTGGCCGTTGTTCGCGTTCGATGCAGAGTCTGACGAAGGCACGGTTGATCCGATTGGTGGAAGGGCTCTGGCTGGGACACGTGGCGCAGGGACAGCTGGATTCGCAGATGATGACGCTCCTTCTGTGCGTAATCAAACATAAAATGAATTGTAGAGAGCAACAGTTCATGCTCTACTCACATCATACACAAACATCACATCTCATACACAAACATCACATCTCATACACTAACATCACATCTCCTACACAAACATCACATCTCATACACAAACATCACATCTCATACACAAACATCACATCTCATACACAAACATCACATCTCATACTTAAACATCACATCTCATACACAAACATCACATCTCATACACAAACATCACATCTCATACACAAACATTGCATTTCATACACAAACATCACATCTTATAATTATGACGCAGAAGATAAAATCTAAGGATAAACATCACATCATAGTGCTGCATACACCAATATTAACAAGTTCCTCAGTCCTACTCCATCAGCTGCATTGGCTTCCTGTTCAGCATAGGATAAAATTCAAATTGTCATGTGTGACCTACAAACCCCTCAGCAATTACACCTCCCTACCTTCAGTCTCTACTAACTCCTTACATTCCTTCTAGTTGCTTGCGCTCATCGGGTACAAGTCTTTTATCTGAACCTCGATGCAAAACAGTTATGGGCTTGCGTGCATTCAATGCTTCTGCACCCAGGCAATGGAATCGGCTTCCGCTCTCTCTTCGAAGCTCAATTTCACTTTCTTCCATCAAAAGCGGCTCAAAACTCACTACTTCATAGATCTTGGCTTTCATGCATATGGATCTCTAACTGCATCTTCGTCTGGCGGCTGACTATCCGCGCCTCAGATTCACATTTTGGTGTAACTTTACAATCGTCTCAAATTTATTTATTAATTTAATAATAACAACCTTTGCATGTGAAAAAAGTTTGATAATGCTAGTGACCACTGACTGGGATTTCAAGCAAACCATGAATCATGGATAAATATCAATATATATATATATAAATCATAATCATATTTCATTACAACCAACTGCTATTTCATTATGTACATGGGTAGGTCTTGTTAACGGTTTTTAGTCCATGAAGTACCTCCATCCTTTAGTCTTCAGTTTGTTAAAAAGAAATTGTCTTGACAACTTGCTACATGAAGCAATAGAATTTGTGGTAATGGTTATCAATTTGTCAAACTTCACAAGACATAAACACAACAGAGGTCGATCGGTCTGCTGTTCTCTCACCTGCTTCATTACCTGCAGATGGCATCACAGGTGCCAGTGTTGCAGTGGATGATGTGCTGGTGGTAGTCGTAGTGGTGGTATTGCCAGAAGTCGTCTGACCTGGAGTCGACGCACCAGACGTTGTCGACAGTGGAGTCGTTCCCACAGGTGGCAGGGGATGGCTGCGGCTGCGAGCGACGCCATTCCGAGGTGTTGACACAACAACACCAGCAGCTGCAGTAACAGTCGCTGCAGGGAAGAGAAGACAAAAGATTCAATTTGATGACAATGATGCCACAGCATATAAAGGTGACTGTGATAAAATCAAAAGGTGAAGAAAGAATTACTTCTAGCAGTACAGTCAAATATATGGTGGCAACTAAACTATAAGACATGACGCATTGCAATGCAGTCTATTCTTCACCCATGCTGTACATAGCACAGCTCCAGCTGCAAATCCAATGCACCTGTAGCTGTAGAGAAAGCACTTGCCACCGAGAGGCTACCCAACCCACCTGTAGCTGTAGAGGAGGCACCTGTTACCCAGTGGTTACCTAACCCTTCTGTAGCTATAGAGAAAGCACTTACAACCCAGAGGCTACCCAACCCATCTGTAGCTGTAGAGAAAGCACTTGCTACCGAGAGGCTACCCAACCCATCTGTAGCTGTAGAAAAAGCACTTGCTACCCAGAGGCTACCCAACCCACCAGTAGCTGTAGAAGCACCTGCTACCCAGAGGCTACCCAACCCACCTGTAGCTGTAGAGGAAGCACCTGCTACCCAGAGGCTACCCAACCCATCTGTAGCTGTAGAAAAAGCACTTGCTACCCAGAGGCTACCCAACCCATCTGTAGCTGTAGAGAAAGCACTTGCTACCCAGAGGCTACCCAACCCACCTGTAGCTGTAGAGGAAGCACTTGCAACCCAGAGGCTACCCAACCCACCAGTAGCTGTAGAAGCACCTGCTACCCAGAGGCTACCCAACCCACCTGTAGCTGTAGAGGAAGCACCTGCTACCCAGAGGCTACCCAATTCACCTGCAGCTGTAGAGGAAGCACTTGCTACCCAGAGGCTACCAAACTCACCTGTAGCTGTAGAGGATGCAGTGGCACAGTTTATTGATGGTACGTCGAGTGGTGTCGAGTAGACAGACGACGATGCAGGAGGTGAATTCAATGAATCCAGAGTGTTTCGTGTTCTTGGCGTGTGCAGAGGTGGTAGATCGCCATGACGGGGACTGATGGGGGTCGATCCCCGATCCCCCGTACGGTGGAGGCTGCCAGGGTTGGATGCAGCGCCAGGCAGTTGCGCTTCGCTCGGCTGTCTCACTTCATCGATTACGCTGACCGAATGTCTGTGACTGTCGCTGCGGTGATGACTGCTGCTGGCTGAGGGCCGTGACGCATGACCTGTTGCAAATAATATTAATAATGACAATTGCTGTGGCGCCGTAAAAAGAGCCGTAATATGCCAACCCAATTTCTGTCGACGGCAACGACCTTTGATGTCGTAAGCAGTTGTTAAACAATGGCTCCTCCTAATCCTATGGCGCCGTAACACGGCCATGGGTGTCTGACAAACAGCTAACTACAGGATAAGCCTTAGCAAACAAATATGATTTTAAAAGCTTTGATTGAAAGAGTTCACTAAGTGGAAAATGATGACAATCAATCAATCAATCACTGACCAAGCATTTATTTGCAAATCAGTAAGTCACTAGATCAATAAGTGTGAATGCAAGCAAACTCAAATTCATAAAAAACGCCTTTCCAATAACATCTATTTAACATGCAATTCAAAATCGCACCAATCACTGAAAAGTCTTCCTACCAATGTGAAATCCAGTATTGCTCTAGAATTCATGTAATTTTGGCCAAGATTACCATTAACAACAATAAAAAATGTGATTTTCTGCCTGATGTCTAAAGACTGTATTAGTATTCACAAAAGATCCTAGATATCCAGCAGAGAAAAAATACTCATTAAAATCTGTTCTACTAGGAAAAATAAGAATAATAACAATATTGATAATAGTTAAATAAAATTAAAAACAACCATAACACCAAGTTCTGCACACAATGCTCCCCAAACATTTAAGAGTAATTTGTGGCATTTTGTGCACAAAACTGTCACACGCCAACACTGGTCTAATAAAAAGTGCTATGTGAATCAATAGATAAAAAAAATACAATACAGTGACGTACAGTCCAGAAGATATATGATGAGTAAAACAATAGTAATTATCGTCATAGTAACCGTTCTGTGAGCTTGAAGTGAGGATAATAGGATCGACTTCCATTCCAGAGAAGATGAGGCTTAGTTCGCCCGTCTTCTGTCGACTTCCCTTCACTTCATTACGAATCTCAACAGTGTGTGACACGTTTTGCACTGCAAATTAATCATACAACATGTTAATCAAATAACCTCTGCTAAATCAAAATGCATCACATGGGGTGCGATGGTGTAGGTCATGTTCAGTGTCTTGGAGCCGAAAGGTTGAAGAGTTTAATCTGCCTCAAGCCACCACATAGGGGCCCTGAGCAAGTCCTTCACTTGCAATTGCTTGTGTGCTTCAACGTGAAACTCCGATTCAGAGTCTGGCAGTCTGCGCAGTGAAATCTTGAAGGGGCGCTATAACAAGTGCTCAAACATGCATACATAGTTTGGCTTAGTTATACGAATGCATGGGGGTTCCAAAAAAGGAAAGAGGTGCAACAGGGAGGACGGTTGGTGGAAAATACGAATTTGCTTGCATATGTAATGTATGGATGAGCAATGATAGTCTAAATTGTCCTTACATTTGCCGCCATGTTGTTTCAGCAGATGAAAGACGTGGATCTTTCCAATTCCCATGACAACATCTGTCTTGAACTGGTAATGGTTCATCACCTTGAAATGTAGTTTGCTGTGTGGGTTCACCGAACTACAACACAAGCAGATCACAAAAGAAGAACTAATTTGGTTTACCGATCATAAGGAAGTTCAACATAAAACTTTGTAGGTAGACTTTCTGAGAAGAACATTCCACAAACTGAACATCTCTTGTCTAAAATGTAAACTCACAGCTCTCTCTGTCTAAACTGACCTGATACCTGACTAAGCGCAAAACCCAAGTTCTGGAAAATCAAGAAATGCAACAGTCCAGAAATTCTGGAAATCCAATAAGCCATGTAACAATTTGGAAATCACTCAAAAGTTCTCCAACTCAGAACATCAAACTAAGAACGTCTACATTTATAGATAACTAGCTGAATTACCCGGCGTTGCCCGGGAAATATAAGTTTTTGTCCCCAGCCTCACCTGACCCCGTTCCGACTTCGCCATTCTGACCCCGCCTTCCATCGACCCCGAAATTTCGGTATTTTGCCAGTCAATAATTGAAGGGCTTATTAAGCCTTGTTTCCAAAACCCGTTAAGTCCACTCGACACGGAACTGTTCTTTGCCACTTAGATAAAGGAAGTTTTTGAAATCTACGCTTCTTTGTTCCAATTATTTACAGTTATGTTCGCATTATTTATGCCCATAACATTTTTTGCTACGGCCAGATGTGACGTAAAGATTTGAGCTCAAAATAATGACGTCACGAGTTTAGTGAACATACACGTCTCTAATAGTTTACGTTTTTATAACAGCGAAATTTAAAATATGGAAAGATTTTTGTATCGCGATCTTTATGTTTTTCTCGGGTGGATCAGAAGAAATAAACCCAGAATAAGCCTCACAAATATTTTCGATGGAAGTAAATATCACGTGACCTCAAACCATCATATCATTGGCTGTAGGACTCTGCTAGCCGCAATGGCAACGATCAACGTGAAAAGCTTTTGAATCGCTTATCGCGTGTGAAGTTAAAATGTTGAAATCTCGGGTTATAAAGTTAATTGACAGATGAAAACAGTCGCGTTAAACGTCAAATTTGGGTAAGAATCAATTTCAAATATTTTGGTAAAACGAATCGCTGTAATTTCCGAGTAGGGTCTGGGAAGAAATTCAAAATACATCCGGACAAACAAATAAACAGAAGGACAAACTTTCTCGCTTATAATTATAGATAAAATCAGAGAGAAATATCTTCAGTGAGGGCAACATTCGTTCATACCTCGGCGAGCCACATGGCACCAAAAGCAGCAAGGAGATGGCTGGAGGAAGAAACACAATTAAACATAAACATTATGAACAACAGAGACAGAACTTACACGACGAAATGCTGGTTCCATGTTGGATTGAGTGTCCTGTGAGCAGTCTCCGTCTTCTGAATGTTCTTCCCATCAACAGTAAACTCCAGATATGGATCCGGTTTCGAAAGGAAAACACCGTTCGGGTGGGCAAGCTTTCCAGTTGAAACTAAGCAAGAGCAAAACAAGTAATTGTGTGTGTGGGGGATGAATGCAATCTATTCTATTGTATCTATAAATTTATAAAGCACCTCTCAAAGTGCGTGCCAATCAGAGGTGCTCCCAGTGCGAAAGACCCAGCGAAATGAACGTGTAGTTTTGAGACAGTGGAAAAGTGCTCTTGGAGCACCAGTTAATTACAACGAATGTGTCAATGGAGAGAGAATTGATTCCAAAGAGCGTCGTCGTCGTCATCGTGACCATCCTCATTGCTGAGGATCGGGGATCAGAGTCGACAACGCCATCTTCCTCCATTGCTCTCTGTTCCTCGCGGTTCTCACACAGTCCAAAGAGCAAAGACCAAAAGAGCAGGCCCAAAGAGCAGGACCATTCCAAAGGACCATTCCAAAGAGCAGGACCATTGAAAAGTGAAAGCTCGAGCTATGGATAAAGCAGCCTTTGCTTGCAGGCAGTCCTTGCTGCAGGATAGGAGATCATGCCTGTACTGACAAATATGAAACTATGTTTGCACAAATGTAACTGTATTTAAATGCAACATGCACGTATGTCTAAAAATACTAAACAAAGCATTTTCAGCTACCTCTCAAAAGTGCTGAAGTTAAGAATACATCCAGAACTTTCAGACGATAAAAATTATCCATAACTTGAGCATCTGATAAAAAGATCCATTCAGCTTGTGATTGAGTTATGTGGCAGATAACTGAGAAGGGCTTAAAAGTTCACAACTTTGGGGCTTATCACCTCCATGGGAAAACCCGACACTGTCAGTGGCCGACTTAACATTCAGAGCCCAAGATAAGCTCCAAGTGGTTTAATGTCTTGAAAGCTAAATTGATTGCAGTTTATTGACAGAAGAATTCAGTCCATTCAAGTCCAGTTTCCAAGGTTAGTCAGCTCAAATTTAGTCCATTTAGTCCAGTGGTTCCCAACCTCTTTTGACTGTCGGGCCACTTTTTCTAAGTAGGATGACATGAGGGCCACTTTTTCTTAGTTGAAGGACATTAGGGGGCCACAATGCTAAAATTTAATCTACTAAAGGTGTATAAAATTGTTATAATTGAATCAAAATAGAATTTATTTTATTTGGACGTTAATAAATCGCATCAAACATTCTATTTTGATGCGATGTATTGACGTCCAAATAAAATAATTTGCAATAGAAAATAATTATATATTCTATCAAGTCCAAATTGTCAATTTTTACATATATTTTTCTTAATTCATTGAGATGCTGCGGGCCATTTTTGTAGGCCAGGCAGGCCACTTTTGGCCCACGGGCCAGGAACCGCTGATTTAGTCCAATGGTCCGAAAACAGCTCCAAAGTCAATTGAATTTGGTCAATCTCTCATGAATATCAATTGGTCATGTTAAAGAGACTGAAGTTGGTTCATTCAGTTGACACCTTACTGAGGTCTCAAACAGAATCTGAACGAAGTTTAAGTCACTTGATAATGAATTGGTTCTTCTTATGCTGTTAAGTCCTCATTCGAACAAGTGCATGCAAGAATGCAAACGAACATAGAAGGCAACAAGTAAAAAAACTACGATGGTGCAGTGAAGCTAAAATATAATGTTACTGTAATGCTGCTACAATTTTAAACAGTATCTCTTCAGAGCTTTGAAAAATAAATAAATCATTAAGTAAAAATGATTTTATATAAAGGTATAAAAATGAATGTTAGATCATCATGTACTGAAAGGTCATCTCCTATGCCATCTGAACAAAGCGCAGAGTATAAATTCTTAGCCCCACAGACAGACTGGTATTTCCAGCATGAGAATTCTAGAGCTGAGGGTCAGACTATGATCCACGTGGAGTTGGGTATAAGTGCAAAGAAGACTTTACGATAGAGTCCAAAGAAAGACCAGGGGTTGAACCCTCTAACCCTAGTACCAATTCTCACCATGGAGAATTTGACATTAATTAGTACTTAATAATCATTAACATCAAATTTATAAGAAACTAGCTGAATTACCCGGCGTTGCCCGGGAAATATAAGTTTTTGTCCCCAGCCTCGCCTGACCCCGTTCCGACTTCGCCATTCTGACCCCGCCTTCCATTGACCCCGAAATTTCTGTATTTTGCCAGTCAATAATTGAAGGGCTTATTAAGCCTTATTTCCAAAACCCGTTAAGTCCACTCGACATGGAACTGTTCTTTGCCACTTAGATAAAGGAAGTTTTTGAAATCTACGCTTCTTTGTTCCAATTATTTACAGTTATGTTCGCATTATTTACGCCCATAACATTTTTTGCTACGGCCAGATGTGACGTAAAGATTTGAGCTCAGAATAATGACGTCATGAGTTTAGTGAACATACACGTCTCTAATAGTTTACGTTTTTATAACAGCGAAATTTAAAATATGGAAAGATTTTTGTATCGCGATCTTCATGTTTTTCTCGGGTGGATCAGAAGAAATAAACCCAGAATAAGCCTCACAAATATTTTCGATGGAAGTAAATATCACATGACCTCAAACCGTCATATCATTGGCTGTAGGACTCTGCTAGCCGCAATGGCAACGATCAATGTGAAAGGCTTTTGAATCGCTTATCACGTGTGAAGTTAAAATGTTGAAATCTCGGGTTATAAAGTTAATTGACAGATGAAAACAGTCGCGTTAAACGTCAAATTTGGGTAAGAATCAATTTCAAATATTTTGTTAAAACGAATCGCTGTAATTTCCGAGTAGGGTCTGGGAAGAAATTCAAAATACATCCGGACAAACAAATAAACAGAAGGACAAACTTTCTCGCTTATAATTATAGATACAGTTAAAATCAGAGCACCAACCCATTCACAGGCACTGGATGACACAGCAACGCAGAACAAATATAAGTGAAAACACAAACACGTTTAATCTGTAAATGAATTTTAAGAATCGCTCTGGTTACCAGTGACTTGCAACTGCTGATAGCTCAGCCCATTGCTGACAGACGTCATGGTCGGCTGTTTTACGGATGCATCAAACTCAACGACACGTTAGTAAGGTACCAGGTTACTCTAAAATCAAAACAAGGTCCACGTCACAACAAAATTTAACAGACTAGAAAGCAAATGGTTTGCATAATTATCAACTGTATGACCAGCAGACTCACAATGCAACATAAAACAAATCAAACAGCAATAAACGGCAGTATGAGTATGCATTGCATGCATAACTGCATGTCTTAACTTTCTACATGTATGCAAGAAATGACGACCGTCTAAGAATTCCACAATGCAAGATCGCCATCACCAACTGGCACTTGTGTTTTAATAATAATAATAATCTTTTCTTTAATTGAGCGCCTGCAAACGCACTGCGCTTTACATTTACAAGTTATGCAGTAATCTTAATTAAACTTAACTATTAGCTGAACAGACAGCTTTGCAATTACATGGCGTTAATAGCAGCCTACAAAGCATATCCGCCCAACAGGGGCTCGAACTCACTACCTCTCGCACTCTTTTTGAAGGTCGCAGAAGACACACAATCAAGTCCAAAATGTGGCCAACCAATTTGCTCTAGAACTGTGGCTCTAAACAGACAGTCAAAGCCACTGCAAAGAATCGGCCTCACTGTTCCATCAGCAAATCCGTTGCAAAACGGTAGATGACAGTTAGTAACTCGACATTGTCAAGGTGGGAGAAATTACAGCACAATCAAATCAGTATTGACTGAGCTTCAGCAATAAAACAAATTAGAAAAGCAGATGATCCAAAGCAGACTTAAAATGCAGACCAGGACACAACAAATCAACCAGATGAATCTGCAGAAAGGAACAAGTCATCTTGAATGAATATTTATGAATAGGCAAAGGTCTCTTTTACTTGCTTTAACTTTACAGATCTATGGGCTTCTACTGCTACACAAATCCATTCAAAGTTATACATTTCGTGTGGAACTGCGCGCTAAAAGTTCTCCATTCTGGCAACTCTGTCAAAATGTCGATAAAATTCATTTTGAAACTCAGGAATAGTTTCTGGTGCTAAGAATGTCAGCAGGACGAACTAATTTAATACTCAATTGGTTTGCCCATTAATGAAGTCCTCCCTAAAAACGAGCAGAGTTCTACTTTCTCTAGCAATTTTGGGTACATATGTTAGGGTGACCATTTTCTCGCCATCAAAAACCAGAACACTTTCTTGGAAAACTAACAATTGTAATTTCTTAACTACAGGACCATTGGCGTACGTGGACCTAATCCAACAGGGCAAACTATATAAGGGATGAAAATCAAAAGGGCAAAATCAAAATAGCTCTATCAAAAGGGCAGAAATGAATAACGTGAATGTCCAGAAGAGGATTCTACTATTTTCGTCTTCATGCCTGGCAGCCTACAGAACAGGTGCAAGCAATGTGTCGATCGCAAGCTACATAAAATATTGCACCAGTAAAGCTACATAAAATATTGCACCAGATTTGCAAAATTAACTTAGGAATCAGGATTGTTTTCCCAAAATGTCTCGATACGACTTATTCATGCAAACTTCAAGAACGGGCTACAAAATTTTCAGCGACATTTTTGGCAACAACCTGTACACCACATCTACTTAATTCGCACAGAGGCGATATTAAACTGACTCGCAAAACCACCGAGATTTTGCAAAATGTTAAATAACGAAGTCACATTAATCGGCATTCCATCTTGGTCGTGCAAAGTATTCGCCCCTTCAGATTAAGGGCAGTAACTAACTATCTCTAAAATCGTTTCAAAACGACGAGTTATTTACGTTTTAGACAGAAAATCATCGGGCGGAATGCTTCGCGTGTTCGGATTGGCGATCGAAGAACTTCTGAGTTGTTATTAAGTAGGGTAGATATAATAAATTAACGCCGTTTTATTACCAACGGCGACTATTACACAAGAACTAAAAGCTAGCAACAAAACACAACTTCCTAGCAAGACGACAACACGAAAGATCGCAAGGTGTCACTATACTCGCAATGAATTCTATAGCGCTGTCATTTCTCACCTTCCCTTTTTTAAAAAGAAATCAAATTTGCTTGTTTTGGAAAGGCCACACTGACCAGGAAAAGTGGCTGGACCTATTGGACGTAGACCCAACAGTTTGACTGCAAGGGTTCTACGATTGTTCGCAATCGTAAACGTAAACTCCGATTACTAAGTAATTGGGCACGTTTAGCCTACTCAGTAGCCGAATGCAATTTAAGATAAGTTACCTGTTGATTCAGGAGAGATGCGTCACAAATTATAACTGTCTGAATGTGCCTTTAGCATTCTCAGGCCCGCATCTGATCCACTATCAGTGTTTAGCATCTGCCGTCGTCCTACCTCGTCTACCTACGTAGCCTAGCTATGCTCTGTCTATCTGGGCGGATCTGCCTCGCCCTTTAACTCGTAGGCCTACCAACGCATATGCACGAGGCCTACAGTAACTCTCAATTAACGAATGCCCACACTCATTATCCACAATTATCTATGCACTCATCCTATCTTCATATCCAGGGTGATTATCAGACTTCCTGAATCTCCATTCTTATCAGTTCATCATTCAACACATAATAGGCCTACCTTAAAAAAATCATAGGCCTAAAGCTTGGCTTTTGCCCTCCAACTTCGCGGTCCCTGCTTTTCCAGAGTTAGCCTATGCGTCAGAGTCAACCGCATCCTATTTTTCCCTGTTTTGTCTAACCATGGGCATGTTTTCCATGATTTATTCCTCCAGTTCATGAATCACAACACTTTGCATCGACGTTCACACAAACCTGATTGTAAAATTTGCACGTTCTGCATGACTATACTTTATTGTTACTTCTATGTGTTAGGCCTATATATTGCATAATTGTCTATTAGATATTCGTTTAATTGACAGAATAACCGGTCGACATAACGCGACAGTTAACAAGCACAGGTCTTTGCAAATGGAGTAATAAAGGCTGTATAAGCTTACTTATTTACTTACTTTTCGATTCGCATGAAGAACCGCGCACGCGCGCAGCTTTAGCCCATTATCCCATCCCCAGGCAACTGCGCTATTGGGCCCACGTATGTGTTGGCTTTTACTGGCCCAATTGTTTCTAACGACGTGGCCTCCATGAACTTACAAGGCTGTCAGCACATCAACATCTTTTGTCACCTCTGCCAATGATTGTAGGTCTACTCGACAGTGCCAGTCCCAAGCCTGGAAAAAGAGGAGGGTGATGCTATAAATCATCCTTGACATTATGACAATGTCGTTAAACAGCAATTATAAGCTCAAGACACAATGACACATCTATTGTTCTTTCAATTGTTTATACAACGGACCATTGTTCAAGTAGAAACAACACATTTTTGCCATTTTTTCTTCCAATCACATAATTAGCGTCTTCTTTGACCGCCAATTTAACGACAATATCAAATGGGTAGAAAGTGCTTCTGATTTGTTTTTCTCAAGTGGTGCCATGAAAATGTCTATTTGCAATGAAAAGGGAATTCCAAACAGAAAATGATAAGCAGTTGTCTGTTTTTACAGACTGTCGAATGTCGCATTGTGCTTGGTCATTCCACTCAAAACTTAAGGTTTCACCCCTTTAACAACTCACCCACCTTACAATTCTTGGCTTAAATGACATCCACCATGACATCTTCTCTACCAGTCTGCCCTTTAGGAACTGAACCTGCACCTCTTTCGAATTACCTCTTAGACGATACCTCAAACTCAACACAGCTCGCATGAATAGGTTGGTGCCCTGTCCCTGGTTTTCGAGTGGCGTTTTAGAAGTTTGGAAATTGATTACGATTATGCCTGCCACCCTTGACATTGATTTCACAGACACTGAAGCAATAATTATGATCAAATTTCTTCCAGACATTTCATAAACGTATTAGATTTTGCCTCCGAGTTGACAGATTTTATTCGGATTGGCTTCTTAACACATGGGGACTTACTATTTTGGACTCCTAAGTTTCCACATTCTTGCCAAGATTTAAGTATGTCTGTTGCCAAGAATTCTTACTTTTAGTTTAAAAAAATCACCCAGCTATCCACTTTGCTTCACACTCCAAAGCTGCAACAATTTTTTCCTGTACAGATTAGGAATAGAAACAAGTAGCTAAAAATGTTGGAGCAAAGTTTGTAAATTTGACTTTGCTGCATGTACATGCATTTCCAAAGACCTTTAGTTCTTGCTTTCCCCAGAGCAACTCTATGAATCGTATGAGCGGCATTGAAAATAGCCATACTTTTAACAACATTGCACTTAATGCAACTCAATTCCTCATAAAAACAACTATCAATACCAATTCTATATCTGTACATTTTACTTCATAAGAACTGCTCACGTTTTATCATGGTTGAACAAACATCATCAATATATCCAACAGGAAAATGATGTCTAAACGTTGGTCAAATTGGCTCTAAAACAAAACGTCAGTCTAGATTTTACATCATGTAAAAGATTCGAACCTAAGACAAAATCTCTCCACCACCGGAAACCTGAGTATTATTGTAACGCTCAGTGTAGAGAAATCAATTACATCTATAAACAAGCAGCTTCTTTTTTAAGCACAGTCCAGGTATATTATAAAATTTCATAATTTCCTTTGACTTGCATGACACTATCATAAGGCGTCAATCAAGTGGCATACTAAGCAAACTCCGTTAATTAAGGATTTCCCGCGAACCTAACAATTGGAAGCGTGAACTCTGCATACCAAGATGACCTCTCAACCCATTAATCATTATTATTCCTAGAAGCAATCGTGTCGTTCCTCTCCTCAGATGATGATGTGACAGACGTCGAGCATGCAGAACGTGGCACGACATGTCGGACATGGAGAGCGACACGCCATCCATGTCTCTGGTTGCGTTGGATCTTGACGACTGGCAAACCACTTACTCATGCATTCAAGGCACCACATCGGACGGCAGAAGCACTGGATGCAAGGACCATCGGACGGATCGCTACACAACTTCTGCAGCTTCACATTCGCTAGCGTCTGCATGCATCCGATACATTGCTCCAATTCCTAATCGTAAGAGATAATCATAGATATGATTGTTATGTTGGGTAACGTAAATTACTCGTTTATTGCACTGTTAATCAATTTTTGCTTCTGGTATCATCACCCAGACTTTTAAACATTTTATTCTCATTCCAATGGTAAGAAAAACAATTTAAGACAAAGAAACTGCAGTAAGGAAAATATATCTAATTATAATCCTATTTTCAGTGCCTGTGATCTGTTATAACTTCTTTGAACGAATACACAAGGCATTATAAGATCACCTGGTCACCTGGTGCCGTCAGCTCTTGGAGCTCTGGCGACAGTTTTGATGTATCCTCTCCAGTGTCTCCTCTCTCTTGTCGCCTCTCCTAGCTGCCCCAGGCTCAAGCCAGACTTTTCCTGTACCTCATCCAACCATCTCTTCCTTGGTCATTATAAGATAATGTTGCCAAAAATGATGCTGAATCAACTTATCAGCCCATTATTTATAAACACTAAAAAAAACTTATATTGCTCACCATTACCCTTTCTTTTAAGTCACTCATCAACCAGATCTTTAAAACGACGCTATTAATGTTATTCCACAAAATATCTTTTCGGCTTTGCAGATACATTCCACTTTTGCTACTGACACTTAGTCATCGGTCATGATCTATGTCTCCAGTCACTACCTTGATTGGGCATCTTCAATACGACACACTTTAAATCAAGTAAAAACTAAAAATTCACATGAAACTATTCGTGTCTTCCAACTTCTTTACGGTATCATCATGGCAGACATTTGAACTTCTCTTTGCTCAGTCATACATCCATCTACCAGTCAACCATCTCTATCTATTATATACAAATAGTGCCTAAATAATCACAACTTAGTTCAACCATATATTCTTACTCAAACTGTCAAACAGTACTTGAACAGGCAAATAAAACTTCAGTTATTATTTATAATAACATGGTCTGATGGGCTAATCTCTCAAAAATTTATGCTGCATACTTCACAGCCCAGCAAGTCAACAGCACACTCAAAAATTGACGGCTGTGCACTTTGCATAAGAAAACAAACTATTGCAGGCCCTGCTATAACGCACCTTTTATGACCTTGGACATGTATAAAGTTCAGACAAGGAATATCGAATATGAAACATTATCTCACCATATTTGGAGGCTTTCTGAAGACTTCGTTCTGTGAGATTTGGTATCGAAAGGCTTCGAGAAATTGATCGGAGAGCGATTGTCGAATGACAACATTTCGAGCGTTTAGGATTGGACTTCGAAGTTTGTCCTTAAGGTCACTGTACTCCACAGCGTTGAGTCTAAATAGCAAAAGAAGAATCAAATGTCAGTAACAAATGAAACAATTCTGAACATTATCGCACAGTTTGCAACTTCCGCAGAAGACAATAGAGCATCCAGCATTGTATAAGAAACATAAAACATCCATGCTAACATAGGTCACTTGATATTAATCACCCTACAGCACTTCACCACATGAAGGCACATCTGCACCATTTCTGAACGTAAAGACTGGAACATTGGTGTTAGGTTTAGTTTTGTTAAGTGACTGGGAATATTGATTACTGTAGGGGTACAAGTAAGATAGCGCAAAAGTTAGAGAAAAAGCTAAAGGTCACATGAAATTTAGAAAAAGAAAAAAAAATCTGATTTTGACACACTTTAATAACAAAACATTTTGTTGAAAACATTGATAAATAAAGAATAATTTGTGTCAATGATTTTCTTTTCAGATAGGCAGAGAAATTTTTCACAGGTCATAAAAAATAGCTTAGATCTATGTGTAGATACATCCTACAAACATTTTACAAGAAGCAAAACGAATTTCTGTGACTGAACAAATTTTTCAAGAATACGTCGGTAAATTTTCAATTGAGCAAGCAGAAATCCATTTACTAAGTTATTAAAGAACCTATGTAGACACACAATAGACATTAATCAACTATTTAATAAAAGAAGGAAAACAAATTCCTTTCACTGACCGAATTTTAAAAGGCTTCATGTTACTGTCAATACTAGTAACCAGTATGTTGAGAAATTGTACCCCTGCGGCACTTTCGTGATAGACCTCATGTTCCTCGCTTCCAACAATCGTCAAATGAATGTCCCCCTGGTGACCGACATGCAAGAAATACGTCGACGTCAGCATAAGCCATGAATCCGTCACAATTAACCTGCGACCCAGAGGACCTGTCGTGAATTTATCAAAACGACGAAATTCTACGTTGATGGAAGAAGCAACAGCATGCCAGGTGCTTCCAGCCGGAGCGAGGTGCTGGAGAGATGTTGCAATTGGATGCCGCTTCCACTTCTGACGAGCCCAGTAGCATGCCAAGAGAACAGTGCACAGTGGAAGGACGAGACTAAAGGTGAAGAAAAGTTTCCATACAGTGCTTACAGCCAGTGAACTGAGGAACTTCTCATCAGCAGAGGCCACACATAAGCGACCAACGTAGTAACCTGTCAGAACAAACACTGGCAGTTATTAGTATCTAAAGGTCTCTTTAATATTTAGGGAAATTGAAATGGTAAACTGTTGTGGTGTTTATTTATGAAAATGCAGTGAAAATGGCACTTTTCTTCCAGCATGGCACTGACCTGAGTGTTTAATCAGCGGAGACAGTTGTAATCTCACTCACACTCTCACCAGTAGCTGGCTGGATACTGTAGTAGCCAGTTTACATGAGCATAGGATTGCTTAAGAAGCTACACAGTGTGCACAATACTGCAAAAGCACGAACACATCACTTCACTTCTGTTCTTCAAAATTCACAGATTGGCTGTTTTTGAGCTGGTGACCCTAATTTACAAAACCTGCGTTTCCAACACCACACTAGGTAAAAAAAAACTGTGCGCTTACAATAGCAGCCATTGGCTGACCTATTGCGTTCAGAAATTTTACAATTAATTCATAAAAAATTGTTTAGGGAAATTGGGCTTTAGGGTATTTTCAAGGATTCTGTTTTCGGCTTAACCCCAACATAAATGCCAAGATCATAAAGTATCAGTGTTGTAAGTATCAACGTAAGTAATCAACGCTACTTCCGATGTAATCGTTATAATGAGTTATTTACAACCGAATAAGAGTTTCTAACCAAAAGGAATAATAGAGTGGACAATCATTGTGGCAGTCGTTCGCTTGATATGGTATGCAACGAAATTCATTTGTTCGCTTCCTAAGACGGATGAGAGAAGGTTTTGGACGGTCAGACCAGCCGAGACAAACTCCGTCGGCGGGGTCACCATGCAAACAGCGAATAGACCGTAGGCCAACGTGTACAACACTACCAAGTCGTCTGATGTCATGATTCAAACAGATCTTAGTTCCTTGCTATTTTAAAACACTTATTGGTATTTCTCTTCTCAAAACAGCACGTCCAAGCTCAACGAAGCGATGTTCTTATAAGTTTAGAACACTTTGCCATGTTTATCAGAAACTATTTATACCGGAAGCGCTGTCATCATTGGTTTAGTAAATTTGTAGCGCAAATGTTTGGTAAGTAAGTGATGTGTTTTAGTCGTCCGTCTGTGGGCCGAAGCCGCCGAATATAATCTGGAAGAAATCCGTTTCCAATGTTGAGCACCAAAAATTAAATAATTTTTTCAGTTCAGGATTCGAAATGTCGATCCCTCTTGATACAAATATAAGTCGCGGCCGTAGAACAATTAGCGACGAAGATTCAGTAGGAATTGTTTGCTCAAGAGAAGCACAATAATAGATTGTCGGAAGAGAGAGCGCGAGGTACAACAGGCCTTGAAGGCTGAAGAAGCTTAATGGTTCACTGGTCTCTCGAGGAAACAATTATAAGTAACTCATCTAATCAAAAAGCTTCAGCATGGTGAATTACTATACAGGGTGCGCCAAAAAAGTAATCCCCTACGGTTTTTTGCCAGTATCTTGGCCAAACATGCGAATTTTTAAATGAAACTTTTCAGTCTTAAAGGCAATTCATATTTACGTACAATGGTCAAATTTTAAAAAAAATATTTCGAACAGAACAAAAGTTATATCACTTTTAGTGAGGCCACCCACCGTTTTTTGACGATTCAAAAACGAAACGCAATTTTTTAAGGTTTTTTGCTAATATCATGGCCAGAAGTAAGAATTTCAAAATGAATCGTTACAGGTTTAAAGACAATTCATATTTACACATGATGGCCAGATTTCATCAAAATATTTCAAACACAACAAAAGTTATACCACTTTTAGTGAAGCCACCCACCGTTTTTGACGATTCAAAAGCGTAGCGCAACAAAAAGTAGCAAAAACGTGATTTTATCAAGTCATATCTCAAATAACTGTTTGGAAATGAACTTGATAGCGATTCACAATATAACTGCTGTCAAATGAAATGAACTTGGTAGTGCTTCACAACTTGTGTTTAATGTGCCCACCATCAGTGACAAACTTCTTTTGAGTCCCTTTGCAAAGTTCTTGATGGACCTGTTGATTAATCTGACAGATTTCTTATTTACCAATTTAATTGTCATCTTACTAAGTGACTTCTCAGTGACGTGCAGCTACGCTGGTACCCTGTTCCTTTTTTAAATAGTAATAATAATGATCATCTGGCATTACCAAAGCCTACTTGATAACAATTATTTGAGATGAGACTTAATAAAATCTTGTTTTTGCTACTTTTTGCTGCGTTACGTCTTTGAATCGTCAAAAAGCGGTGGGTGGCCTCCTTAAAAGTGCCATAACTTTTGTCCTCTTTGAAATATTTTGCTGAACTTTGGTCATCATGTGTAGATGTGAATTGTCTTTAAGCCTGTAAAATTTCATTTCGAAATTCTTACTTCCGGCCAAGATATTGACCAGAATAATTTGATTGGATTTTTGTTACTTTTGGTTGCGTCGCGTTTTTGAATCGTCAAAAAACGGTGGGTGGCCTCACTAAAATTGATATAACTTTTGTTCTGTCTGAAATATTTTTTTGTAATTTGAACATTGTACGTAAATATGAATTGCCTTTAAGACTGAACAGTTTCATTTAAAAATTCGTATGTTTGGCCAAGATATGGGCTGAAAACCGTAGGGGATTACTTTTTGTTGGCGCACTCTGTACACCGTGGTTCAATAGAAAGTAAGCAAAACTGTTCTTTAGAAGTCTCGAGATTACGATTACGATTACGATTCTTCATATAATTATCTCTAATGCCTGATGATTAATCAGTCTAAAAATTTTCACAATAATTATATAGAGAGTTGGTCAGAGAATAGGATTTTAACTTCATCCGCAGAAATTTCAGTTTGCCAGCAATTTTATTCTGTGTTTTGTCACAAAGTACTTCAAACATGAAAAAGTCTTTAATATTTTTGCAAATAAACTTTAAGTACCTGGGAGTTATTGTTTGAATATTGTTGGAAATCAGGGTCATGGAGTTTAATTTGAGTGACCGTCCCCGTGTCCGTCTGGGTATCTGTGTCTGCCTGCAATAGGCATAGCCCATTTCTACATAGCCCATTTCTACATAGCCCATTTCTACCTAGCCCATTTCTACATAGCCCAGTTCTACCTAGCCTATTTCTACCTAGCCTATTTCTACCTAGCCCGTTTCTACATAGCCCATTTCTACATAGCCCAGTTCTACCTAGCCTAGTTCTACCTGAAAGGGGCGTGGCCTCGTGACGCATAAGTACGAGTGCGTGCGCAGTCAGCGATAGTCACGTCAATGAACACAGTCTTCGAGGAACACAGTGATCGGAAGAAACAGTCAGTGAATCGCCGTGACACAGTGGAAAGACGAGTCGGTCGAGCGTTGCGGGATCGAATCGCGGTGCAGTCAGCAGGAGATCGTCTGAGGAGAAACGCTTTGGAGAGCAGGACGACGATTTGACGACGCTGCCGAAATTCGGCGCCTGCCGACGACGAAAGGCTTGGAGGCCTTTGCGGTGCAACACTGTCGACTCGGGTTCGATTCTTGACCCGCGGTCGTGCTCTTCTGCAACCCGACGCCTACGGACGACCGAAGGATCGGTGATCGTCGCTGTGCCACGACGGGCAGGATTCAACGCCGGATCTGCCAACGCTTCTGACCGGGTGAGCGCAGTGGTTCAGCTTCCGACGCCGACGACACTGAATCGGGTTCGAAACCCGACCCGCCTCACGGACTCTCTGCGCGCGCTGGCGAGGCAGCGGTGAACTACACGCCAACGACTGCTGATTCGACTCCGGACCTGCCGACTGGTGAGGACGGAAGGTTTGGCGACCTTCCGCATCTGACGACGATCGGGTTCGAAACCCGACCCGCTACACAGATTCTCTGCGTGCGCTGGCGAGGCAGCGGTGATCTACAGGAAGACGACTCGGTGTCCTACAGAGGCAGCGGTGATCTACAGGAAGACGACTCGGTGTCCTACAGTGACAATTGCGGTGAACAGTAGTGCAGTGGTTTGAGACGGTAGTGCTCCGAACATTGCTCCGAACATTGCTCCGAACATTTCTGGCGCTATAGGAGTCGAACGAATTGCAGTACGAGTTTTCTTCTTCTTTGACGTCGTGAATAAATGAGTTTCAAGCCTGACGGGCTAGTCGTCAATCTTCAGTTGACGCCGGACTGCACAGACGGACGACTCCGACAGGACTAGGGTTTGGGGTTCGGTCCCTGGTGTTAATTGCCCAAACCTAGTTCCGCTACAACTGGTACCAGAAGTGGGGTGATTGAATTTCGTCGGACGTCTCGTTACAAACTGGTGAAAGAAGAACTCGTTGGACTTCTTGGAAATTCGGACTCAGCCAGTGGAGCGAAATTCAGCAATGATGTGGAACACTGCAGAGATGGACGAAAACGCCGCTGACCGCCCGACGACTTCGACGCCAGCAGCCGGACGAAGGACGGACCTCTTGGTCGACTTTGAGGTCGAGTCCAGCCGCTTTCTGGAGAGAATCGACTTCGATGACCTGCCGAAGAAGGATCGCAGAAGTCTGCTGATTTCTGAGAGAGACTCGACCGCCGTGGAATCGAAAGTCTTGGACAGGGTAAGCGCTTTGGAGACAAAAGTCTTGGACAGCGTCAGTCGCTTGGTCGGTGAACGGAAGATGACCATGAAACCAACCAAGTTCGATGGGACTGGGTCACTCGAATCGTTCTTGGCACAATTCGACGTATGTGCACGCCACAACAGATGGACGGCAATCGACAAAGTCGACTTCCTCCGTGTTTCCTTGGAAAAGGCAGCAACGCAGCTGTTGTGGGATTTTGGAGCGCGAGCGGAGGTGACGTATGAACAGCTGGTCGAGAGACTTCGTCAACGATACGGCGCGGAAGGTCAAGCTGAGACTTTTCGTGCGCAACTCTACTATCGTCGACAGAGGGCGGATGAAAGTCTGGGAGATTTGCTGCACGACATCCGGAGACTTGTCGTTCTCGCCTACCCGGTGCCGTCGAACGAAACGACCGAGATCGTTGCGAAGGACGCCTTCCTTGAAGCCATCCGTGACCGGGAGCTGTCTCTAAAGGTGAGAGAACGGGAACCGAAGACGATCGACGAGGCGTACCGAACAGCTCTACGCTTGTCGGCGTACCAGCAGACCGCAGACCTGGAGGATCGTCGCAGACCTGCGAATCGAGTAAGAGGAACTCAGGAGGCCGACGCCGGAGGACAGCTTCAGTCTCAGCTGGACGACTTCTTCACTGCCCAGCGCAAGTGGCAGCAGGACATGGAAGGAAGAATCTGCCGACAGCTGGAGGAACTCCGAGGCTCGAACAGGACGAACTACAACTCCGCGCCGATGGTTCCGCCGACCATTCCGTCTCAAGGTAACGCATCAGGAAGTCTGGGACGTGGGTCGACCTGCTTCAAATGCGGGTCCCCAGGGCACTATGCACGCCAGTGCCGACAACGTCGACCGTTCCCCAACCGTCGGAACGACGACGAACGCGACTCGGGTCAGCCGACGACCGAGCGGAACGAAGAGACCGTCACCAACCATACAACGAGAGACCGAGCAACGGGCGTGACGAACAACGCGATCTACATCCATGGTGTGATCAACGGACAGCAAAGAACGTGCCTGGTAGACACTGGGTCGGAGGTAAGCCTGGTTCCCTCGTCTGATGTGGATGGTTTGCTGCTCCAGCCTAGTAATCGCATTCTCTTGGCTGCTAACGGAACGCAGATAAGGGTTTTGGGTCAGGTTGATGTCCCAATTAGGATTTCTAGAGGCTTTTCTATTGAGACTAATTTTCTCGTCTCTGACCAGATTGGTGAACCAATGCTGGGAATGGATTGGTTGAGACAACACCGCTGTCGACTTGGTTTTGGTCAGGGTGCACTCTTTGTCGGTAGACGCCGCATTCCTTTGGTCAAGGGAAATGGGTCGCTTTGGTGTCGCAGGGTTATTGTTGCGGAGGAAACAACTGTCCTTCCTCGTTCGCAGTGCGATATTCCTTGTAAAACGCAATATCGTGATTTGACGACCACAGCTGAAGCATGGATGACTGAATCAAAAGAAATTCAACCTGGACTGCATGTAGCTAGAGTTGTGCTGAATGATGATGATGATAAAATGTGCATTCGTGTGGTGAATTTAAATGAACAGCCTATGTTAACTGCTGATTCACTTCCTGACCTGCGCTTTGCAAATATCGAAAAATCCTTGAGGGCGCATGACTTGCGGGTGCATCCTGCACAATTTGAAAAAGTGACCGGAGGGTCGACCCGAAAAGTGACCGGAGGGTCAGCCGAAAAAGTGACCGGAGGGTCAACCACAAAAGTGACCGGAGGGTCGCGTCCAGAGACACATTTAGTGGAGAAATTGATGGAAGATGTCTCTGAGGATGTTTCGGCAGAGGTGAAGGAACGGCAGAGGAATTTGTTGGTCGAGTATGAATGCATTTTCTCGACCACCGACCATGATTTGGGAAGGACCATGATTACTCAGCATAGGATTGATACCGGGGACTCTCATCCGGTGAGACAACCGTTGAGGAGGCAACCGCTTCCATATCAGGCTACTATTGATGCGCAACTAGAGCAAATGTTGGTAACTGGAGTTGTGGAACCGGCGATAAGTAAATGTTCTGCAAATGTGGAGAATAATTTGTCTTTGCGGTTTTGCTCTGGTCCGACCCGGAAGGATTTCAGTCCTTTTTCCGAAACTGATGCCTGTCGGAGAGTCTCGTCTTACGCTGTGTGTTGCAGCACAATTGAATTGTATTGTGGTTATGCTCCGGGAAGCATGAGTCTTGGTCGTGCGAGTGAGTCTAGTCTCGCGAGCCGCAGGTGGATTTTGGACTGTGGGCTTTTGTCTTTCGACCCTGGAGGGCATTGGTCGGATTTGGGTCGACCGAACTTGGAAGACGGAGTAGCGACGTCTACAGGCCGACCACGACGCAACGTTGGCCGTCCTGTTCGATTCCAGTGAACGTCGAAAGAAAGTTAATTTAATTATTATTGGGTCGTGCCTGGCCCGTGTTTTTATTTTTTGAATTGATTGTAAAGCCGTGTGTGGCTTTTGTTTTTCTGTAACCTGCACGTAATTAATTGCATATGTCGTTTAAAAAGAAGAAAAAAAAGAGAAGAAAGAAGGGGGGTGTGCCCAACAAAGCACACCGTACCCAAAAAGAAAAAAAATAGAGAAATAAGCCTGAAAAAAAAAAAGAAGAGAAAAACAGGCGAGAAAAACGAAAAGGGGGTTGTGACCGAGATGGCACTTCG